>MCJB01014014.1:54991-162397 GCA_002018475.1 Nicotiana obtusifolia | reverse complement strand
AAAAAAAAAAAAAAAAAATAAAATTATGGAGCTGTGAAGAAAAACAACTATCTGTGTATATTTATATAATTATGGAGCTGTGAAGAAAATTAGAGAGGAATTTTCGGTGGTTCCATATTGGGAACTAGATGCCAATGCGGCTATGGGGTTTGAAAAGAAACAAAGTGTAAAAAGAAAAGAAAATGTGATTAGTGTTCAAGGAGGATGTAGTCACTTATATCTAAATATTTATCCTACCCTTCCCTAAACCTACATTACAAGCTTAAAAAGTCCTTATGTGATCTCCAACCGAGCGTTCTTAGAAGTAAGCGACGAAATAAAATAAGGGCAAGCCTATGGTATGGTATGTAGTAACACTTGAAATTCTTTTCTGAAAGTGAGTGTATATGCGAATTAGTCCCTTTGTGTTGTCATTATAAATATTGAGATTTCGGGACTTTCTTTCTAGTGAGGGCACATGATCTGCGAGGTTGAACATAAGTTGAGTTTTTGAGTAAAACATAAGTGCACTCAGCTGAGGGTAGCATTTAGTCACTTTGTCTGAGGGTCAAAGTTCACAAGTTGATTAGTTTTCCTTGAATATATTGATGATTCAGGAAGGGTAAAGCATTCGAAGATGCATGCTTGAAACACTAACAACAAACACTGTCCATGGTCATTATTGTTTCATGTCTTATAAATGGAGTGTAGAATAGGGTAGTGTCGTCTTAGTTGCTTGAGGACAAGCAAGAGTTTAAGTTGGGGGTATTGATGTGCCGGAGAATTTCGGCACATTTTGATACTACTTTCTTAGATTTTAACTTGTTTTACATGCAATTTCCCTCAGTACTTATGTAATTTTAGTGTTTTTGCAGTATATGAAGTGTAAGGATCTAAGAGATGGAAAAGAGTTCAAAAAGCCACCTAAAGACAAGAAAAGAGCAAAACAGCATCGCAGAGGTGAATATGCTATCGCAAACATCACATGCGAGCCGCATACTTCACATCAAGATCGCAGATCAAGACAGACTTCTGGGCAAAATTTCACATCAAGAATGCGGTCGCATAACTTGTGTGCGAGCTGCAGAATTGCACATGGATATCACAGACCAAAGAAGAGTCTTGGGTGAAGTTCAGAGTCAGAACTGCGATCATATTTGCGATCGCATAACGTGTGTGCGAGTCGCAGAAGCAACCGCAGACCAAGCATGAAGTCTACTGAAGAACGAAATTGCGATGCAAGATGCGGTCGCATTTTTTTAATGCGGACCGTAAATCATGAATGCTATGAAGGAAACCTAAGGGTAAAATCTGCGATAGACGTGTCAAAATTGCGGACCACATTTCTGTTATGCGACAGAAATGCGGTCGCATTGTTGACTTCAGGGCAGATTAGTCTGAATTTCGCCTCGATTTTTAGGCCTCTATAAGTAGGTCTATTAGGGTTTTGTGGGGGCTATCTTGTCAGACTTTGGAGCTAAAAGTACAAGGCTTGAATATTCCTATCTCTTAGAAGCTTTTGGGTCAATAATCTCTTACTTTGTAAGCTTTATGACAATTAATCTTCTTTTGATTTCAGATTTTAGTATGAGTAGCTAATTCTAAACACTAAGGTTGTGAACCCTAAATGGGTGTGATGTTATTGGGTGTTTGATATTGAATATATATTTAACGGTTGATTGATATTTATTTACTTCTCATTCCTTAATCATTGTTGGTGGTTGCAAACATTAACAAACACCATTAAATTCCATCTTTGCTTGGGACAGCGGGGTAGAATTTGGTATAAGTAAATATCAAAGACTCAAGGCTTTAAACCTTGTTTAATAAAATCGCTTAGGAATAAGTGGGTTTTTATTTGGCATAAATTGATCGTTCTTAATCACAACTCTTTTATATTTGGAATAATCATAAAGAGGAAATACTACCTAGCTATTGGAAAATATTGGGTAGTCACTTAGATATCAATTGCATATAAAAAAGAATCATCCGTTAGAAATATATCATATTGACATCGATAGCATTACAATTCATTAATGGGGACACAACCTTGGTTTCTTTAATCATATTATTCATATTCTCAGTATTGCAATTAGACTTTATTTAAAACTAAGTTCAATTCATACTTTTGTTACGATTAACTGGAAAGAATTACGACTGTAGTTGAGTAATACGCTAATCAAGTAAACTTTTCACACCTATTCCCTGTGGGATTCGATCCCAACCTTGTTGGGTTATTATATTTGACATTGATCGCTTATACTATTTCTTAAGGTGTAATTTGAGCGTATCAGTTTCCTCTTCCAGAGGAGGATCGGGCTGAGGCATCAAAACCTTTAGGTGCATATATGATACTTTATTGTTATGTTAGTTACTGGCATTGGTCGTCTGAGGCCATTGGTGTTATTGATGATCGTGGCCCCGAGTGGCTTGGTATTGTTGGGATTACTAAGTGATAGGGTTACAGAGGAGACTCTGCCAAAATTTCTGGGAGTTTAACATTCGAGGACGAATGTTTCTAAGGGGGGAAGATTGTTATATCTTGTGCGTCCCAAGGTGACATATAATGAATATGAGACTTGTTAATCATGATTTAAATGATTTTAAAGTCATAATATGCCTATATATGATGTTTGGATATAAAATATAAAGTTTGGAAAATATCAAATTTAAGTTGCGAAAAAACCGACTAAGGATTTGCCTTGTAACGAAGCTTTTTGAGCAATACATTTCGTGTGTTATATAAGGTCTTTTTGGGACATATTATATAGAAATATTGAAGGTCTTGCAATGTAGTTTCCAACACTCTTAACCGTTCATTCATACGACGTCCGGATAAAAAGATATAAGCGTTTGAAGAATGGACAATGCTAGGATGCTAAGCTAGCACCTCTTTGACTTTTCAAAAGTAGATATATATATATATATATATATATATATATATGTGTGTGTGTGTGTGTGTGTGTGTGTGTGTGCGCGCGCGCGCGTTCCTTAAGTCTTCTTTTTCTTCATTTTTTCATAGACCACGAAGGAGAAGACCCATAAACATATCCTTAAGCATTCTACAAGGTTCTCGAAAAAAGATTAATTTCTTGGGTACGAAATCAAGAAGCGATAACATTAGAACGATCCCTAAGACGTAAGTATCATTATACCGCCTCCTTTTTTTTTTTTTTTGTTTGAGTTTTGGAAGGTACTTCATGGTTAATAAAACACCCACTTGATGTATTTAAGCTTTTTATATATCAAGGAAGATTGATAAATCCATTTTCTAATAGTTAGAACTCACGGGAGGGTGATCGAAAACCGTGAGTTCTATTTATTTCACTTGTAGTGGACTGTTTTGTAATCCACTCGTGTTGACCTCTTGTGCTGCTGATTTATGGAGTTTGGAAGGATAAAGGACATGGGGAAACTCCACATGTGGTAGGATAGTGTGCTGGTAGCTCATCATTGCAATTTCAGGCTAATTGATAACTTGTTGATTCGGTTTGTTATGGTATATTTGGGTTCTTTGTTGTATTGAAGGTCCTGAATTTGTAGTTAGGTTTTTATTGAGTTGCTGATTATATTCTATTGTTTTCTCATGATGTGCCGGAGAATTTCGGCACATTTTGATACTAACTACTTAGATTTTAACTTGTTTTACATACAATTTTCCAAGGTACTTATGTAATTTTAGTGTTTTTACAGTGTATGAGGTGAAAGGACTTAAGAGCATGGAAAAGAGTTCAAAAAGCCACAAAAAGACAAGAAAAGAGCAGAAAAGCATCGCAGAGGTGAATATGCTATCACAAATATCACATGCGAGCCGCATACTTCTCATCAAGATCGCAGATCAATACAGACTTCTGGGCAAAATTTCAAGTCAAGAATTTGGTCACATATGTGATCGCATAACTTGTGTGCGAGCCACAGAATTGCACACGGAGATCGCAGACCAAAGCAGAATCCTGGGCGAAGTTCAGAGTCAGAAATGTGGTCATATCTGCGATCGCATAACCTATTTGCAAACCGCAGAAGCAACCGCAAACCAAGCATGAAGTCTACTGAAGGAGAAAATGCAATATAAGATGCGGTCGCATTTCTGCAATGCGGACCGCAAACCATGAATACGGTGAAGGCGAGACTGGGGTTATGATCTGCGCTAGACACGTCAAAAATGCGGGCCACATTTCTGTTATGCGACAGAAATGCGGTCGCATAATAAACTTCAAGGCAGATTTGACCCGAAGTTTGTCTCTATTTTTGGGCCTCTATAAATAGGTCTATTAGGGTTTTGTGGGGGCTATCTTGTCAGACTTTGGAGCTAAAGTACAAGGCTTGAATATTCTTTTCTTTTGGAAGCTTTTGGGTCAAGAATCTTTTACTTTGTAAGCTTTATGACAATCAATATTCTTTTGATTTCAGATTTAAGAATGAGTAACTAATTTCAAACACTAAGGTTGTGAACCCTAAATGGGTGTGAGGTTATTGGGTGTTTGATATTGAATATATATTTAACGGTTGATTGATATTTATTTACTTCTCATTTCTTAATCATTGTTGGTGGTTGCAAACATTAACAAATGCCATTAAATTCCATCTATGCTTGGGAAAGCGGGGTAGAATATGGTAGAAGTAAATATCAAAGACTCAAGGCTTTAAACCTTGTTTAATAAAATCGCTTAGGAATAAGTGGGTTTTTATTTGGCATAAATTGATTTTTCTTAATCACAACTCTTTTATATTTGAAAAAATAATAAAGAGGAAATACTACCTAACTATTGGAAAATATTGGGTAGTCACTTAGACATCAATTGCATATAAAAAAGAGTCATCCGTTAGAAATATATCATATTGACATCGATAGCATTACATTTCATTAATGGGGACACAACCTTGGTTTCTTCAATCATACTAATTATATTCTCAATATTGCAATTAGACTTTATTCAAAACTACGATCAATTCATACTTTTGTTACGGTTTACCAGATAGAATTACGACTATAGTTGAGTAATACGCTAATCAAGTAAACTTTTCACACCTATTCCCTGTGGGATTCGACCCCAACCTTGTTGGGCTATTATATTTGACATCGACCGCTTACACTATTTATTAAAGTGTAATTTGAGCTTATCAAATTTTGGCGTCGTCACCTCTCGTTTGATACCGTCTCGGAACGAAAATGATATAAGCATTGAGAAAGCTCTCCTCATTGCATGCATCATGGCTGGTATCAAGATTGATGTGGGGACTCTAATATTCTAGGAGATCGGTATCCGGGCAACGCAGCGTGCTACCTCGCTTCCATTTCTGTGTCTGATCACAGCTCTCTGTAAAGCTGTGAACGTTCCTCTAATGCAACAATCTGATAAAATCGGAAAGGAAACGAGGGACATAGACATCACACGTATCAGTGATGCTGCCACCCCACCAGAGACTCCAATCCAGGACCCTGACTCCCAAACTCCTGTGCCTCCTCAAGTTCCAGAAGCCTCTAGTTCTGCTTCAGAGCCTGCCTCTCAGTCTAACATTGGTCAGCCTTCGTCTGCACTGCCAGCCCTCTCAAGGCTTGGTCTCATTGCCCAGCATGCCAATGCCAAGGTAGACCAGCTCTTGAAGACCTTTCCCAACCTTATCAAACAATCCCTAACTTCGATACAAGCTTCAGTGACAGCTCTCCAACAACAACAAACATTGTTTGGAGATATCTTGCTCCAGCTCAAGTTAAGGGTTGAAAAGATTGAGCGAGGTGAGNGTTCAAAAAGCCACAAAAAGACAAGAAAAGAGCAGAAAAGCATCGCAGAGGTGAATATGCTATCGCAAATTTCACATTCGAGCCGCATACTTCACATCAAGATCGCAGATCAAGACAGACTTCTGGGCAAAATTTCACGTCAAGAATGCGGTCGCATATGTGATCGCATAACTTGTGTGCGAGCCGCAGAATTGCACACGGAGATCGCAGACCAAAGCAGAATCCTGGGCGAAGTTCAGAGTCAGAAATGTGGTCATATCTGCGATCGCATAACCTATTTGCAAACCGCAGAAGCAACCGCAAACCAAGCATGAAGTCTACTGAAGGAGAAAATGCAATATAAGATGCGGTCGCATTTCTGCAATGCGGACCGCAAACCATGAATACGGTGAAGGCGAGACTGGGGTTATGATCTGCGCTAGACACGTCAAAAATGCGGGCCACATTTCTGTTATGCGACAGAAATGCGGTCGCATAATAAACTTCAAGGCAGATTTGACCCGAAGTTTGTCTCTATTTTTGGGCCTCTATAAATAGGTCTATTAGGGTTTTGTGGGGGCTATCTTGTCAGACTTTGGAGCTAAAGTACAAGGCTTGAATATTCTTTTCTTTTGGAAGCTTTTGGGTCAAGAATCTTTTACTTTGTAAGCTTTATGACAATCAATATTCTTTTGATTTCAGATTTAAGAATGAGTAACTAATTTCAAACACTAAGGTTGTGAACCCTAAATGGGTGTGAGGTTATTGGGTGTTTGATATTGAATATATATTTAACGGTTGATTGATATTTATTTACTTCTCATTTCTTAATCATTGTTGGTGGTTGCAAACATTAACAAATGCCATTAAATTCCATCTATGCTTGGGAAAGCGGGGTAGAATATGGTAGAAGTAAATATCAAAGACTCAAGGCTTTAAACCTTGTTTAATAAAATCGCTTAGGAATAAGTGGGTTTTTATTTGGCATAAATTGATTGTTCTTAATCACAACTCTTTTATATTTGAAAAAATAATAAAGAGGAAATACTACCTAACTATTGGAAAATATTGGGTAGTCACTTAGACATCAATTGCATATAAAAAAGAGTCATCCGTTAGAAATATATCATATTGACATCGATAGCATTACACTTCATTAATGGGGACACAACCTTGGTTTCTTCAATCATACTAATTATATTCTCAATATTGCAATTAGACTTTATTCAAAACTACGATCAATTCATACTTTTGTTACGGTTTACCAGATAGAATTACGACTATAGTTGAGTAATACGCTAATCAAGTAAACTTTTCACACCTATTCCCTGTGGGATTCGACCCCAACCTTGTTGGGCTATTATATTTGACATCGACCGCTTACACTATTTATTAAAGTGTAATTTGAGCTTATCAAATTTTGGCGTCGTCACCTCTCGTTTGATACCGTCTCGGAACGAAAATGATATAAGCATTGAGAAAGCTCTCCTCATTGCATGCATCATGGCTGGTATCAAGATTGATGTGGGGACTCTAATATTCTAGGAGATCGGTATCCGGGCAACGCAGCGTGCTACCTCGCTTCCATTTCTGTGTCTGATCACAGCTCTCTGTAAAGCTGTGAACGTTCCTCTAATGCAACAATCTGATAAAATCGGAAAGGAAACGAGGGACATAGACATCACACGTATCAGTGATGCTGCCACCCCACCAGAGACTCCAATCCAGGACCCTGACTCCCAAACTCCTGTGCCTCCTCAAGTTCCAGAAGCCTCTAGTTCTGCTTCAGAGCCTGCCTCTCAGTCTAACATTGGTCAGCCTTCGTCTGCACTGCCAGCCCTCTCAAGGCTTGGTCTCATTGCCCAGCATGCCAATGCCAAGGTAGACCAGCTCTTGAAGACCTTTCCCAACCTTATCAAACAATCCCTAACTTCGATACAAGCTTCAGTGACAGCTCTCCAACAACAACAAACATTGTTTGGAGATATCTTGCTCCAGCTCAAGTTAAGGGTTGAAAAGATTGAGCGAGGTGAGGATAGGGGTTTACCTCAGCTAAGGGAGGAGGTTGCGTCTATGAAGACCGAACTCCAAAAAATGCAAAATTTGGAGTTCGAACTATCATCCCTCCTCCCCAAAGAGGGTGAGCAAGGAGCAGACACAGCTGCACCAGGACTGGGCTTAGATTTCACAACTTTGATGGCAGACATTGCACCTCAAACTGCCAGAATGTCCCAACCTCCAGCTCCTCCTGCACGTGTTGATATTCATGATGAGGAGACATCCGAACATTCTTCAGAGTCAGAGGGTGACGACGCAGAGGAGGAGGATTCATGGTCCGAGGAGGATGAAGGCCCTCAAGAGAAGGGTAAGCAGATTGCTGCTCCTACAATGAAGGATGAGGAGCAAACAAACATTCAGAGGGCCATACAACATTCGCTAGCAGATTTGGCCGCCCCTGCAGACCCATCGGCCACTCAGCCATCAGCAGGCGAGGCTAGCAGCTCAGAGGCTCCAACTCTAGTTCCCGACCAGTCCAACATCCCTCCTTCAGCAGCAGAGAGTCAACTGGCTACCGACTCCCATAGCGCTTAGTGCGCCCCAGGGATCCCCTTTCACTCTACTTTATGTTTATATGCATTGGGGACAATGCATGCTTTTGGTTAGGGGTGGTAGTCTTATCTGTATTGTTGTAGTTTTGATTTGCAACATTAGCAACTGTAGTATATATTAGTGCTTTATGATTTCTGTCCACAAGTTGTCTTTAATTACTAGATAGTTTTCCATCTTTAGTAATTAGAAATTAAATTCCCCTTTTTTTTTCTTTGCCGAGTTCTTTTTCAATGGTGTAAATAGTAGAACCAGGACAGTATAATGAGACATGTTGACCAGGATGGTGTAATTGTCTAGTCTCAAGCATGTGTGTCTTTACATAGATCATACCCTTTCAAAAGATCAACTATGTGAACTTGAGGCTCGCTCTGTGACTCTATATCTACCCAGAGTTATGTATTTATATATGATGAAAGCCTTGAGTTGCCAAATGTTAACTCTAGGGCTTTAAACTATGTGAACCAAATAGTTTGTGTGCCATGTGTGTGAGCTCTTTGTGTAGATAATTCTTGTGTTTGCTTCTGCCATCTAGAACTTGCACGGTTGGTTTTTCGACGCCTATAATAATTACACTTAGTTGGAGAGATGATCTTAGGCATTCTTTGTTTTATTTGTGAAACCTCTTTAGCCTTTCAAGCCTACCTTTGCATAAATAATATCACTAGTGCCCTATTTGAGCCTTTAACCTTTTCTCTGGCCACCTCATTACAAACCTTTCCCCCTTTTTAAAATTATTACCTCTTTTGAACCCGGTCCTCCTTGAACATTAAGAATTAGGCTAAAAGCCTAAGTTGGGAGTGTGGGTCAAAATGGAAATGGGTGAGGTTATACATTGAGGGTGAGAGCATATACCTCAAAAGTGCTCATATGAAATTATGCAAGCTCCAAAATAAAAAAATAAAAAAAAAGGAGAAAAATAAGTATATGTGTATATTTATGGAGCTTTGAAGAAAATTTGAGAGGTATTAAAGGTGGGTCCATATTGGGAACTAGATGCCAATACGGCTATGGGGTTTGAAAAGAAACAAAGTGTAAAAAGAGAAAAAGAAAATGTGATTAGTGTTCAAGGAGGATGTAGTCACTTATATCTAAATACTTATCTGACCCTTCCCCACACCTACATTACAAGCTTAAAAAGTCCTTATGGGATCTCCAACCGAGCGTTCTTAGAAGTAAGCGACGAATTAAAATAAAGGCAAGCCTATGGTATGGTATGTGGTAACACTTGAAATTCTTTTATGAGAGTGAGTGTATTTAAGAATTAGTCCCATTGTGTTGTCATTATAAATATTTTGATTTTGGGACTTTCTTTCTACTGAGGGCACATGAACTGGGTGGTTGAACAGAAGTTGAGTTTTTGAGTAAGACATAAGTGCACTCAGCTAGGGTTAGCATTTAGTCACGTTGTCTGAGGCTTAAAGTTCACAAGTTGATTAGCTTTCCTTGAATATATTGATGATTCAGGAAGGGTAAAGCATTCGAAGATGCATGCTTGAAACACTAACAACAAAAACTGTCCATGGTCACTATTGTTTCATGTCTTGTAAATGGAGTCTAGAATAGGATAGTGTCGTCTTAGTTGCTTGAGGACAAGCAAGAGTTTAAATTGGGGGTGTTGATGTGCCAGAGAATTTCGGCACATTTTGATACTGCTTAGATTTTAACTTGTTTTACATACAATTTCCCTAGGTACTTATGTATTTAGTGTTTTTGCAGTGGATGAGGTGAAAGAACTTAAGAGCATGGAAAAGAGTTCAAAAAGCCACAAAAAGACAAGAAAAGAGCAGAAAAGCATCGCAGAAGTGAATATGCTATCACAAATATCACACGCGAGCTGCATACTTCTCATCAAGATCGCAGATCAATACAGACTTCTGGGCAAAATTTCACGTCAAGAATGTGGTCACATTTGTGATCGCATAACTTGTGTGCGAGCCGAAGAATTGCACACGGAGATCGCACACCAAAGCAGAATCCTGGGCGAAGTTCTGAGTCAGAAATGCGGTCATATCTGCGATCGCATAACGTATTTGCAAACCGCAGAAGCGACCGCAAACCAAGCATGAAGTCTACTGAAGGAAGAAAATGCGACACAAGATGCGGTCGCATTTCTGCAATGCGGACCGCAAACCATGAATGCGGTGAAGGCGAGACTGGGGTTATGATCTGCGCTAGACACGTCAAAAATGCGGACCACATTTCTGTTATGCGACAGAAATGCGGTCGCATAATAAACTTCAGGGCAGATTCGTCCCGAAGTCTGTCTCGATTTTTGGGCCTCTATAAATAGGTCTATTAGGGTTTTGTGGGGGCTATCTTGTCAGACTTTGGAGCTAAAGTACAAGGCTTGAATATTCCTTTCTTTTGGAAGCTTTTGGGTCAAGAATCTTTTACTTTGTAAGCTTTATGACAATCAATATTCTTTTGATTTCAGATTTTAGAATGAGTAACTAATTTCAAACACTAAGGTTGTGAACCCTAAATGGGTGTGAGGTTATTGGGTGTTTGATATTGAATATATATTTAACGGTTGATTGATATTTATTTACTTCTCATTCCTTAATCATTGTTGGTGGTTGCAAACATTAACAAATGCCATTAAATTCCATCTTTGCTTGGGAAAGCGGGGTAGAATTTGGTAGAAGTAAATATCAAAGACTCAAGGCTTTAAACCTTGTTTAATAAAATCGCTTAGAAATAAGTGGGTTTTTATTTGGCATAAATTGATTGTTCTTAATCACAACTCTTTTATATTTGAAAAAATAATAAAGAGGAAATACTACCTAACTATTGGAAAATATTGGGTAGTCACTTAGACATCAATTGAATATGTTGAGTAATACGCTAATCAAGTAAACTTTTCACATCTATTCCCTGTGGGATTCGACCCCAACCTTGTTGGGCTATTATATTTGACATCGACCGCTTACACTATTTATTAAAGTGTAATTTGAGCGTATCAAATTTTGGCGTCGTCACCTCTCGTTTGATACCGTCCCGGAACGAAACTGATATAAGCATTGAGAAAGCTCTCCTCATTGCATGCATCATGGCTGGTATCAAGATTGATGTGGGGACTCTAATATTCCAGGAGATCGGTATCTGGGCAACGCAGCGTGCTACCTCGCTTCCATTTCTGTGTCTGATCACAGCTCTCTGTAAAGATGTGAACGTTCCTCTAATGCAACAATCTGATAAAATCGGAAAGGAAACAAGGGACATAGACATCACACGTATCAGTGATGCTGCCACCCCACCAGAGACTCCAATCCAAGACCCTGACTCCCAGACTCATGTGCCTCCTCAAGTTCCAGAAGCCTCTATTTCTGCTTCAGAGCCTGCCTCTCAGTCTAACATTGGTCAGCCTTCGTGTGCACTGCCAGCCCTCTCAAGGCTTGGTCTCATTGCGCAGCATGCCAATGCCAAGGTAGACCAGCTCTTGAAGAGCTTGCCCAACCTTATCAAACAAGCCCTAACTCCGATACAAACTTCAGTGACAGCTCTCCAACAACAACAAACATTGTTTGGAGATTGCTTGCTCCAGCTCAAGTTCAGGGTTCAAATGATTGAGCGAGGTGAGGTTAGGGGTTTACCTCAGCTAAGGGAGGAGGTTGCGACTATGAAGACCGAACTCCACAAAATGCAAAATTTGGAGTTCGACCTATCATCCCTCCTCCCCAAAGAGGGTGAGCAAGGAGCAGACACAGCTGCACCAGAACTGGGCTTAGATTTCACAACTCTGATGGCAGACATTGCACCTCAAACTGCCAGAATGTCCCAACCTCTAGCTCCTCCTGCACGTGTTGATATTCATAATGAGGAGACATCCGAACATTCTTCAGAGTCAGAGGGTGACGAGGCAGAGGAGGAGGATTCATGGTCCGAGGAGGATGAAGGCCCTCAAGAGAAGGGTAAGCAGGTTGCTGCTCCTATAGTGGAGGATGAGGAGCAAGCAAACATTCAGAGGGCCATATAACATTCGCTAGCAGATTTGGCCGCCCCTGCAGACCCATCGGCCACTCAGTCATCAGCGGGCGAGGCTAGCAGCTCAGAGGCTCTAACTCTAGTTCCCGACCAGTCCAACATCCCTCCTTCAGCAGCAGAGAGTCAACCGGCTACCGACTCCCATAGCGCTTAGTGCGCCCCAGGGATCCCCTTTCACTCTACTTTATGTTTATATGCATTGGGGACAATGCATGCTTTTGGTTGGGGGTGGTAGTCTTATCTGTATTGTTGTATTTTTGCTTTGCGACATTAGCAACTGTAGTATATATTAGTGCTTTATGATTTCTGTACACAAGTTGTCTTTAATTACTAGATAGTTTTCCATCTTTAGTGATTAGAAAGTAAATTCCCCTTTTTTTTCTTTGCCGAGTTCTTTTTCAATGGTGTAAATAGTAGAACCAGGACAGTAGAATGAGACATGTTGACCAGGATGGTGTAATTGTCTAGTCTCAAGCATGTGTGTCTGTACATAGATCATACCCTTTCAAAAGATCAACTATGTGAACTTGAGGCTCGCTCTGTGACTCTATATCTACCTAGAGTTATGTATTTATATATGATGAAAGCCTTGAGTTGCCAAATGTTAACTCTAGGGCTTTAAACTATGTGAACCAAACAGTTTGTGTGCCATGTGTGTGAGCTCTTTGTGTAGATAATTCTTGTGTTTGCTTCTGCCATCTAGAACTTGCCCGGTTGGTTTTTCGACGCTTATAATAATTACACTTAGTTGGAGAGATGATCTTAGGCATTCTTTGTTTTATTTGTGAAACCTCTTTAGCCTTTCAAGCCTACCTTTGCATAAATAATATCACTAGTGCCCTATTTGAGCCTTTAACCTTTTCTTTGGCCACCTCATTACAAACCTTTCCCCTTTTTTAAAACTATTACCTCTTTTGAATCCGGTCCTCCTTGAACATTAAGAATTAGGCTAATAGCCTAAGTTGGGAGTGTGGGTCAAAATGAAAATGGGTGAGGTTATACATTGAGGGTGAGAGCATATACCTCAAAAGTACCCATATGAAATTATGCAAGCTCCAAAATAAAAAAATAAAAAAAAAGGAGAAAAATAAGTATTTGTGTATATTTATGGAGCTTTGAAGAAAATTTGAGAGGTATTTAAGGTGGGTCCATATTGGGAACTAGATGCCAATACGGCTATGGGGTTTGAAAAGAAACAAAGTGTAAAAAGAGAAAAAGAAAATGTGATTAGTGTTCAAGGAGGATGTAGTCACTTATATCTAAATACTTATTTGACCCTTCCCTAAACCTACATTACAAGCTTAAAAAGTCCTTATGGGATCTCCAACCGAGCGTTCTTAGAAGTAAGCGACGAATTAAAATAAGGGCAAGCTTATGGTATGGTATGTGGTAACACTTGAAATTCTTTTCTGAGAGTGAGTGTATTTGCGAATTAGTCCCATTGTGTTGTCATTATAAATATTTTGATTTTGGGACTTTCTTTCTAGTGAGGGCACATGAACTGGGAGGTTGAACTGAAGTTGAGTTTTTGTGTAAGACATAAGTGCACTCAGCTAGGGGTAGCATTTAGTCACGTTGTCTGAGGCTTAAAGTTCACAAGTTGATTAGCTTTCCTTGAATATATCGATGATTCAGGAAGGGTAAAGCATTCGAAGATGCATGCTTGAAACACTAACAACAAACACTGTCCATAGTCACTATTGTTCCATTTCTTGTAAATGGAGTCTAGAATAGGATAGTGTCGTCTTAGTTGCTTGAGGACAAGCAAGAGTTTAAGTTGGGGGTGTTGATGTGCCGTAGAATTTCGGCACATTTTGATACTGCTTAGATTTTAACTGCTTTTACATACAATTTCCCTAGGTACTTATGTATTTAGTGTTTTTGCAGTGTATAAGGTGAAAGGACTTAAGAGCATGGAAAAGAGTTCCAAAAGTCACAAAAAGACAAGAAAAGAGCAGAAAAGCATCGCAGAGGTGAATATGCTATCACAAATATCACATGCGAGCCGCATACTTCTCATCAAGATCGCAGATCAATACAGACTTCTGGGCAAAATTTCACTTCAAGAATGTGGTCACATATGTGATCGCATAACTTGTGTGCGAGCCGCAGAATTGCACACGGAGATCGCACACCAAAGCAGAATCTTGGGCGAAGTTCTGAGTCAGAAATGCAGTCATATCTGCGATCGCATAACGTATTTGCAAACCGCAGAAGCGATCGTAAACCACGCATGAAGTCTACTGAAGGAAGAAAATGCGACACAAGATGCGGTCGCATTTCTGCAATGCGAACAACAAACCATGAATGCGGTGAAGGCGAGACTGGGGTTATGATCTGCGATAGACACGTCAAAAATGCGGACCACATTTCTGTTATGCGACAGAAATGCCGTCGCATATTCAACTTCAGGGCAGATTCGACCCGAAATTTGTCACGATTTTTAGGCCTCTATAAATAGGTCTATTAGGGTTTTGTGGGGGCTATGTTGTCAGACTTTGGAGCTATAGTACAAGGCTTGAATATTCCTTTCTTTTGGAAGCTTTTGGGTCAAGAATCTTTTACTTTGTAAGCTTTATGACAATCAATATTCTTTTGATTTCAGTTTTTAGAATGAGTAACAAATTTCAAACACTAAGGTTGTGAACCCTAAATGGGTGTGAGGTTATTGGGTGTTTGATATTGAATATATATTTAACGGTTGATTGATATTTATTTACTTCTCATTCCTTAATCATTGTTGGTGGTTGCAAACATTAACAAACGCCATTAAATTCCATCTTTGCTTGGGACAGCGGGGTAGAATTTGGTAGAAGTAAATATCAAAGACTCAAGGCTTTAAACCTTGTTTAATAAAATCGCTTAGGAATAAGTGGGTTTTTATTTGGCATAAATTGATCATTCTTATTCACAACTCTTTTATATTTGGAATAATCATAAAGAGGAAATACTACCTAGCTATTGGAAAATATTGGGTAGTCACTTAGATATCAATTGCATATAAAAAAGAATCATCCGTTAGAAATATATCATATTGACATCGATAGCATTACACTTCATTAATGGGGACCCAACCTTGGTTTCTTTAATCATATTAATTATATTCTTAATATTGCAATTAGGCTTTATTCAAAACTAAGATCAATTCATACTTTTGTTATGGTTAACTGGATAGAATTACGACTGTAGTTGAGTAATACACTAATCAAGTAAACTTTTCACACCTATTCCCTGTGGGATTCGACCCCAACCTTGTTGGGTTATTATATTTGACATCGACCGCTTACACTATTTATTAAAGTGTAATTTGAGCGTATCATCTCACCTATAGTTGGCTTGAGGAAGTAGTAAAATCAAGAGAAATGCTGCTCGTTTTGTTACACATTAAGTTTCTTTCGTTTTATAAATGAGAGAGTCATTAGTAGATTGACAATAGCTTCACTGTCGTTGTTGATTAAGGTGCAGTGAGTTGTGTTTAGCATTGTTGTTGGACAGATTTCTATCAGGTATGTTAAGACTATCCCTTCTTTCTTTTGGCATGATCCATATGATATAATGAAATGAGCAAACACGCAACTTTCACAAATGACTCTATTGTTAGAAGTACTAGGAGTGCCTATGTTCTTGATTACCCATATGTCCTTTTATTACATCGTCTGTTCATGGGTCTTAGAAAATACGTAAGTTGATAAAGTTTATTTCGTGATATTAGATGAAGGCATATTGATCTTATGACATTCCGAGAGATTACACATTGCATTGCATTCATTTATACATGTACATTGACCCATGACCAGATGGCGTTATATACGCATATATCATATGTATATGGGGCATGGGGAAAGGTTACATCATTATATACTGTAAGGCCCCATAAAATTTTACCTAAAACCCAGGTTTTGTAGTGCCGAGGTAACCTTATGTGTTTGAGGAATATTCTGGCGCCTGAGGATATGTTGCGCGCTTGTGTTCTTTACTTCAAGGGTAGCTGGGATGATCCTTTGCCTCTCATAGAATTTTCCTACAACAATAGTTATCATGCTAGTATTCAGATGGCACCGTTCGAGGCTTTATATGGTGGGAGATGTAGGTCTCCCATTGGGTGGTTTGAGATTGGGGAAGCAGAATTGATAGGACCAGACCTCATGCATCAGGTTATGGAGAAGGTTAAGATCATTAAGGATCGGTTAGAAACTACTTAAAATCATCAAAAGTCATATTTGGATGTCCGTCGCAGGGATTTGGAGTTCAAAGATGATAATTGGGTATTCTTGAAGATTGCCCCCATGAAGGGCATAATGCGGTTTGGTAAGAAAGGGAAGTTGAGTCTGAGGTATGCCGGACCATACAGAATCATTTAGAGGATTGGTCGGATGGCGTACAAGCTTGAACTACCTCCAGAGATGTCGTTAGTGCATCCCGTGTTCCACGTATCCAAGTTGAAGAAGGTGGTTGGAGATCCGTCGCTCATTGTTCCGGTTAATACAATTGAGGTTAATGGAGATTTGACATATGAAGAAATTCCAATTGCAATTCTTGATAAGCAAGTTTGCATGTTGAGGAATAAAGAGATTCCCTCATGAAAATGTTATGGAAAAACCAACAAGTCGAAGACGCCACCTGGGAAGCCTAGGAAGAGATGAAGAAAAAGTATCCTAATTTATTTGAATAGCTATGTAATTGTGTCCATGATGTTGAAAGCTGACTTTCTATAAATTTTGTTTCCCCTGTACGGCTTATGTTGAGGATTACTCCTCCTTGATAATGTAATGTTTAATGGTATTGTGGCCGGTGTTGTTCCCTGTTGTTTTATGTCGTTGTGCAGTGGTTATGTTGTTAGGACTGATTTTGGGATTCTCTGGCAGGTGGATAGGCCCCAATTACAGGGGAGACTCTGGCGAATTTTTTTGAAATTTAGGGAGTTAGTCAAAAATTTGGAACTATTGGTGTGTATTATAGCATCAGAGTCACATTGGGTGCTAAAGGTGAATTTTGACCCTCATTCAAAGACGAATAATTCTAAGCCGGGGAGGATGTAAGGCCCTGTAATATTCTACTTAAAACCCAAGGTTTTGTGGTGCCGAGGTAAGCTAATGTGTTTGAGGATTGTAGCGGTACAGACTTTTGGGGTTGCTTAGTGCGTCGAGTAGTTGAAGGAAAACGTTTGCAGAACATGGCAGTTTTGCAGTCCACTGTACGACCACAGAACGAGTTTGCGGATTGCAGATCAGCCGCAGATTGAAGCAGAAAGATTTGCCAATTTTGAGAACCATTATGCCGCCCATTATGGGCTGCAGAACCATTTTGCGGGTCACGGATCCCATCGCTGATCCAGCATGAGAAATTTCGGAAGGAGGTTCTGCAGTCTATTATGCAATCGCATAATTGGTATGCGGACCGCAGAACTGTCACATAGTGAAGTAGAAACGCCCAGTTTTGGAGGGCCATTATGCGGTCCATTTTGGGAACCGCAGAAGTGTTATGCGGTCGCATATGCAACCATAGACCTGCATCGGGGCCCCATTTTTCCAGTCTTATAACCCGACACCCATTTAATTTATCTAGCCTAAGGGTTCATTTTTGGGGGATTACCTGACATTTTAGAGAGAGGAGAGAGCTATTCTAGAGAGAGGGAAGGGAGGTCTAAGGATGTACTCTACTTTGATCAAACCTTGGAATTCCATCAAAAGGAACTTGCTAGGGTTTGAAAAAGGTAAGAATTTCTTTCCCCAATTCTTCAATTTTGGGTTTGGGTTGATTATGGGTGATGAGGGTAGATTTATCACATGCATGAGCTAATAGAGACTGTCGGGAAGTTGTTTAACCATCTTGGGTGGTCTTGTTCTTGAATTAGTTGAGGGAGAGGTCGGGTCATAATTGTAACGCCCTTGCCATGCGAATTCCTCTAATCATGCTTAAAATTCTCTCCTCGTCTATAGATTGGCATCGTTAGGAGTGTTGGGACATTATTGTGGCACTACGAAAAGCTCTTTAGAGGTATGAAGGCTGAACTCTTCTTCTAGTATCGAAATTCCCGAATCTTGTAAAACTCTATCATGTGTAGTCGAACTTGAAACACTATTGAGGTCGGATGTTCAAGCTAGTAAATTGATTCTCCAATTGCATAATATGTCCGAACCCTCATGTGTTAAATATCTCTATTGTGACTTAATTATGTTATACCCCTTTTGGGAAGAAAACCTTGTATGAAATCAATGTGATCAAACACTTATTTCTTATATGATGAAATCTTATGAACTCATATTTTTGTTACGGCCAAAGGTGCCAAAGGGATTGATTTGAAAGGAAATCTTTTGTACAAATTGTTATCGTTTTGGGAATCCAAGTTGCGAATACACCTCCACCCGCACACATTAGGGTGAGGTGGCGGGGATGCTTTGTGTAGAGTTATGGTATTGTGAATAAACCTCCACTCGCATACATTGGTTTGAGGAGGTAGGGCCTCTTTGTGTAGAGTTTTTCATATTGTGAATACACCTCCGTCCGCATACATTGGGGTGAGGCGGCGGGGCCACTTTGTGTAGAGTTTCTGATATTGTGATTATACCTCCATCCGCATACATTGGGGTAAGCGGCATGGCCGCTTTGTGTAAAGGTAGTTGTAGAGGATCCTCGACTTAAAAATTTATAAATGTTATTGAAAGCTCTTAATAAATTTTCTATGACTTTAACGACTATCTAAGATTTTATTGTTACCATGATTCGTCATATTCATTTTGTATTTCCATGTCCTTGCATAGGTGTATGGTTTTTATACTAGTACTATTCGACATGTACTAACATCCTTGTTTTTGGGGGCGCTGCATCTTTAATGGATGCAGGTGGTTCCACAGCGGAAGAGATTGACCAGTGATAGCGGTGTACTCTCTTCCCAGTTGACTTGGTGAGCCCCACTTCATTTCGGGGTTGTGCATCTTTTGTTATAGGTGTATTATGTTTTGAGGTATAGCCGAAGCCTTGTTGCTGATACTATCATTGTACCCTTTTGCATCTATTAGAGGCCTCCGCAGACATGGTGTGGGGTGCATTGGTATTGGCAAAAGTCAAGATAGTAATGTTGTATGTGTATTATATGCTCCACTCCAAACTATGAAAGTGTATGTATTTTGAGACTTTATAAATGAAGTAACTAATAGTGATGGAATTAGCGTTGAACTCTCTTCATGTTATTTAATGAAGTTTATCATCTCTTTATTTATAGGTGAGTTGGTTAGAAGGAAATCTAGCAGGTTTGCTCGGTGGGGTTATCTCGATTGAGCACAGTCGCGCTCCTCGAGGTTGGGACGTGACATATACGCACCTTCACCTAATCAGTTGATATACATTGATGATTTCTCCCACTGAGGCCGAGATGATATGATGGGATGTCCTCAGAGGCTTGATGATCCTATGTAAGCAGATAATTATGCATGATATGACATTTATACGCATATGCACGACATTATAAATGTTTCATGATTCATAGAGATATTCTGACTTATAGATTGAGTCCTTTACTCCATGTTTCTTTCATGTCTTTTTATATACTAATTTTTATGCCTTACATACTCGGTACATTATTCATACTGACGCCCCTATTTCTTGGGGGCCTGCAGTTCATGCCCACAGGTGCAGGTAGAGGGACTGATGGTCCTCCTTCTTACGATCCTTTCTCAGCGAGAGTTGGTGTGCTCCATTTGATCCGGAGCTGCTATTAGGTTTTGGTATGATATTTTGTATACATATAATGGGTATGACGGGGCCCAGTCTCGTTGTACATTTGTATACAGTTGTACATTCTATTAGATGTCTGTAGACAGTCATGTATAGTTGGATAGATGTGGCCTTCTTGGCTTCTCTTTTGATATATAGTTTTCCATAGCAGCCTTGTCGGCTCGCCCTATCGTATTCCACATATATATATATATATATATATGCATGTATGTCTTTTGGGCATGTTTCCTCATGTATGTTATTCACATGATTCAGTAGTTTATTGACATATGTTATGCATGACCTACCCGTATGTCATGTTTATATCTTAGACGTATGCTTAGGGGTATTCGACAGGTAGGACTAGAGCAATCGTCAAGGCCCATAGGCTTGGGTCGTGAAATGTAACAAGACAAAATAAATAAATATGATGAAGACTCTGTGGGCTGCGACATGTAACATGGAATGCAGTTCACCATAAAGTCCCCTCAGCAGTTGTGCCTACGCACTAAGATGACCACCAAGTGAACCTGTCAGATCCTGCACATTTAGTGCAGAAGTGTAGCATGAGTACATAAATCAATGCGTCCCAGTACGTATCTAGCCTTACTAGTGGTCCAATAAAATAATATAATAAATTATAACATATATGAAACACAACAACAACGATGAGGTAAAAACTGTAACTCACATAATTCTCCAACATTTCTTTTGAAAATATAAATCTCTTGAATCTCTTATGTTATCTACACATATCAGGAATATCAAGTGCAATCTCAAATGGATAAGGAATACCATATAAATGTCGGGTCTCAATCAAAGGGAAATCTCACGGATATTTGGACTCCTAGCAGTATCACGCACGATTATGCCGAGGTCGTACTGCCCGATTCAGAGTGGTGTGTACACTGCAGAGAGTCGACCGATGCGAACTAGAGATGTATCTCAATATTCTACCAAGCCATTCGGCCCGATTCGCAAGAAAGGAAGAAACTTACTGAATTATGGGCCATGTGTTTGCAACACAAGTACAAGGGCATAAAGGAAACATGACTAGCATAAAGAAAACATGATTTTTACCGTCTATCAAATATCTCGTCAAACAACACAAGGTGATAATGCTCGGCTAACATATTCACAATTAATTTCAAATATATGTGTAGGTAATTAAGCTAGCAAATCGAAATCAACTAAGTCAAATATTACATGATAAAGTCCTAAGTCTACCCCGACATAAACATGCTTTTAGCCACGTACAGACTATCTTCACCTCGTGTGTACGTAGCACCCACAACTAGTAGCACATAACAATTTAATACCTACAGGGTTAGTTTCTCCCTTACAAGGTTAGACAGGAGACTTACCTCGCTTCGAAGTTCCATAACCGGCTGCAACGCCTCTCTAACACCTCAACTGATGCCCATCAATCCGAAACTAGTCAAACAATCATGCAAACCAATAAAAATATACTCCATTACTCATAATTAATAAATTTACAATAATTCCCAACTCTGCTTGAAAAGTCAACAAGTCAACCCTCATCCCCACGTGCCCGGATCCCGAAACATCGAAAATAAGCATTACTCATAGAACCACAAACTCAAATATATAATTTATTCTCAATTCCATGTCCAATTTCGTGGTCAAACTCAAAAAATATCAAATTCTAGGTTTTTTTTCAAATGCCACAATTTCTACAAAATTCCATATTCGAATCTAAATATAATCCATGTATTCATCTTACAACGAGTGGGAATAACTCTCCTCATAATAGGTGATGAAAATATTCCCTCCGTGAGCTCAAAAAATCGCTCAACCAAATGAAAATGTGAGAGAACTGGGCTAAGTCCCGAAATTAAAAGCTCGCTGCGCAGTCGAACCTTCTTCGCGAACGCGGCTAGCCCCTCGCGTTCTCGAAGAACAATAAGCTCCAGCACCAAATCTCTTCTTCGCAAACGCGATACTATACCAGGCAATCCTTCACGAACGCGACAGCACGTCCGGGAATGCGAAATCTTGACTCTCCCAGGCCCAGCTTCCACTTAGCGAATGCAAGCCCCTTAATGCGAACGCGTAGAGCTACTTCCCAGGCCTTCGTTAACGCGATTCCCACCCCACAAACGTGATGAACAAATCCTCTTCAACCTCAAATCCTCATTCGCAAATGAGAGAACCCCTCTGCGTACGCGAAGAACAAAACCAGAACCAGCATATCAATAGCAGCAAACTTCCATACTTGGTCCGATACTATCCTGAAACACTCCCGAGGCCCCCGGGACCCCATCCAATCACACCAACAAATCATAATAACTTGACCAAACTTTTTCATAGTCCTTGAAATGGCATAAATAACATCAAAATTATGAATCAATGATCAAAATCCTTCGTTCAACTTTCAAACATTCAAACTTCGACGAATGCATTCGAATCGTACTAAAGCATTTCAGAATGATGCCAAAATTTATGTACAAGTCACAAATCATGATACGATCCTATTCTATGGCTCGGTATTCCAAACGGATATCTATAACGCCAAAATCCACTTCAAATCAAACTTATGAAATTTTGAACCCTTCAAAATGCCAACTTTCTACATTAAACGCCGAAACGCCCCAGACCATCCGATACTCAACCCAAAAATACGCCCAAGTCCAAAATCATTAAACGAACCTATTGGAACCTTCAAATCCCGATTCCGAGGTCATTTACTCAAAAGTCAAACCTTGCTCAACTCTTCCAACTTAAGCTTCCGAGTTGAGAATTTTCCATCCGAATCAACTTCGAGCTTCCAGAAATTCAATTCCGACTATGGGTACAATTCATAAAATATGAAGTAATGCTACTCAAGGCCTCGGCACTCTAAACGACGTGCTAGAGCTCGAAAGAACCGGTCAGGTCGTTATAGTTACATCCCTAGGCTTTTTCCTATAACCTCAAAAACAATTACTTGCTTTCTAGTTTCTCCTACCTAGTTTTATCTTGTTAGTGTCAATTTTAAAAGTAGAAAACAAAAACTCTATTTTGGAAGCGCAATTGAGCTATTTCTCGTACTCTCATCAAATGTACACCCTAACACTCCTACTAAACTCCTTGTGGAAATCGACCCATACTCTTATTGGGTACAATTCTTCCAACGAACGTTTCCACTCACTATTGAGTGCGGATTGGACATGGATCATGTATGCACGAAGGGTGTCTTAGTGCAATTTGATATGATATTGGCATGAAGGGCAATTCCGTGCAGGTGAGGATGAGAGACATGCATTGTATTGTGTTTATCCTCCCCTCATATACTCAAATATGTATTATACCTTATTTGTGACCATTACTCATGTACATATTACCTTGTTTGATATTGTTACTTATATGCCACCTTTCTTGTCTATTGTTGTTACATATGTATATCCTGCCTTGTTTGTTACTATTATTGATGTGCATCCTATCTTGTCTTTTACTTTTATTTATATGCATCTTATCTTGCCTGCTACTTTTAGTTACGTGTATCCTACTTTGTTGGTCACTGTTGCCTATATGCCTTCTACCTTGTTTGTTATTGTTACACATATACATCTTACCTTGCTTGTTATTGTTACAAATATGCTTGGTAAGGATGAGGGTTATTGGCACGAATGGTGTTTCCAAGCAGGTGAGGACGAGAGTTATAAGCACAAAGGGTGTTTCCGTGCAATTTGGTATGACAATGACCCTTGTGTGGTCCTTTCAGTTATATGATTACTGATATGGGTTTTGGTCATATATTGACCTTTCAGATTCATGCAAATGCATTCGTATAAATGCTATCAGAAGTTGATGTGAAATTGAACCTCGTACATGTATAGATACTCCACAACCATTTTGAGATATTCGGGCAATGCTACTTGGTTTATACATCCTTTGTGTATATGCTCGTGCAATTGTATATACTTGGATCCAGTTACTGGGGAATGCATGTTGTTAATTTCTTCCATTAATGTGTACTTCATTGTTGATATCTGTTGTTTTCTTTTGCTTATATCTGGTTATTTTTTCCTGTTATTTTCTATGCTTATAAACTGCACATGCATACTAAGTATCTTTTGACACAAAACCTCTCCACCACTTTACTGAGGTTAGTCAAGATACTTACCAAGTACATGGGGTCGGTTGTAATTATAGTACAATTCTGCACCTTGAGTGCAAATTTTAAAGTTGTGCGGCTGCGGTGTTCGAGGATGAGCATTGAAGACTTTCGCATTCCATCCACTAGCTTCCATCTTGTTCGTGACCGTTTAGAATTGTAATTTTGTTTATGTATTTTAAGACTGATGATTTATTTCTTCTCGCAACATAGTAAAATTCTAAATCTTAGTTGCTCATGACTTGTACTACCAGATCTTGGGATAAATGTATTGGAATTATATTCTTATTTCTGTAATTATTGATGATATTCAGTTTGGCTGATGTTAGATGGCTTACCTAACAGGTTATTTTAGGTGTCATTATGACTTGGGAGGATTTTGGGTCGTGCAAAGTTGGTAACAAAGCCAAGTTCAATAGTTCTACGAGGCATGAGCATTTCTAATAGAGTCTTGCTAATTGGTATGAAGACTTCTATACTTATCTTCGAGAGCTACGGGGTATTTAGGAAACCTCACATTCTTTCTTTCCTTATTGTGCGACATTGTTTCATCTTGAAGTCTAAATTTTGATTCCTTTCTATGCATTCGTATGCGTTGTTCAGAACATTTTATTTGTTGGGCACCATTGGCTTGTGATGATGTCGAGAAGGGCTGCGAGATAGCTATGTGATAAGTGTTAAGTGTCAAGGGACTATTTTTAGAATCTTTGGATGCAATAAGAAGGGTTTGATTGAGATACTTCGGGATGAGAACGCTTGATTATCGTCTTGAGGTTTGGTGCAGTCTTAAGGTACAGATATATTGATGGATCTTCTATTATTTATTAGCGGGATGGAATGAGTTCTTGCATCTTATTTACAAGTTTAGACTAGAGAGGATTAGTTGATCATATAGAGGTTGTAATCATAGAAAGGTCACAGAAAGATGCCACATTGAGGCTTAACAGGTGGGTTATCTTGTGTGAATGGTTTGAGGTTGTATAGGTCCTTATGAGGTTCTTATGAAAGCTTCTTTTTCAATTTAGTGGAATGAACGATGTGATTATGGCTTTAGGCCAAGTGGGGGAGCCTACCATCAATGATTGGATCATATGAGCATGCGTTGTTATAGTTCCAGACTAAGATACCTTGGTGGAGCTGTTATGACTTGCATAGAGTGGCATCGACATCGATTCGACTAGAGAATTGTCAACTATGTGATGTACTATTCCAAAATGATGTATGGTGTTTGTTGAATGACTTAGGTCTGATAGTCAGTGTGGTTAAAGTATGGAATAGGAAAATATTCACTTGGTTGTCTATGGGCAAGGTTACTTCTTCTGAATGAGTGAGGTGCAATAGGAGACAGGTTGTTCGGTATGTTAAGTTATGCATCAGGCACTAGAGCGGAGTGGTCGACTCTCGGAATATGATTACGGTGATTTGAGCTTCAAGTGTGATACTTAAGGATTGATTGGATGCTTTGCTTGCTTTGGAAAATTGCGATTGGCATTTGATTACGACGAGCACTTGGATACTTCTTTATTGTTATTGATGTGACTATGCAGCACTGGAGAAATGAAAGGAACAATTCCAGATTCATTGGAGGGCTCTGTATAGCGGACAACTCAGTTTGAGGTACATGGGTGTGCATGAAGAGGAGTGTGTGACCGACGGATATTGTGGTGATGTAGTTCTATGTCAGGAATTTTTGGTGCGAGTTTTGTTTGAAAACCATAGTGTGTTAGGAGAGAGAAGTGATTTCTTGAGCGTAGGTCTAGCATAATTTGAAGAAGATGCGTCAGACAACGATGGCCTTGTCCAGCATTGCAATAGCAATGATCGGTTTCTTTGGCATTTCGGTATTACATACACTTTTATGGTTGGATTTTTCTGTTTGGTAGCCTGCGTGCTTGATTTAGATAGATTTAATTCCAACGACTTGAGTATGTGTAAAAGAGTTTTGGAGAACTTATGATGGTTTTGACCATAACTTTGAGGTTGATGTCTTCTATGTGCATGGAGAGTTTGTTGTATGTTTGTGATTGTCTCATGAATTGAGCGAAATTATGTGCTTCTGAGCAATGGAGTATGTATGAGAAGGACTATCCTATTTGTGATTCAGAGTTGATAGCGGGATTCTCATATTTACATATAGCAGCATGGTGGTTAAGAGGACTCATGGGAGATTGGGATTGAATGATAAAGGTCGCGGTCCATTTTCGGGAGGAAGGCTGTGAGTTTGAGATAACGCGAGAAATTTTAAGATGCTTAAGAGGATGATTGTACTATCTTGTATCATCTGAGAAGAGTGTGTGTAGAGGACGCATTGTGAATAAATCTATGAACGATTTTGCTAAGTACTACAAAAATTAGGTGATTGGCAACTGTTGATGTTCAAATTTTTGCTACATGACGTGATAGATTGATGGGAGTATGTTTTATGAGGTGCTTGTGTATATATGACATTGCAGTTGTTGAGTGGAAAAGTTAGAGATCAGATATGAAGATTCATGTAATCTTGAGGTAAAGACTACAATTTCAAAAGACAAGATTATCTCTTTGGTTGCGGATAGTGAAAGTGTGTTCATGATGTGATAGCTATTTGAATAAGTCTTAGAAGGGTAACTTTGGATTTTTGGAAGACTATTTACCTATTTTGACATAGTTTGAATCGGTTTGG
This sequence comes from Nicotiana obtusifolia, assembly GCA_002018475.1. NCBI lineage: Eukaryota > Viridiplantae > Streptophyta > Magnoliopsida > Solanales > Solanaceae > Nicotiana > Nicotiana obtusifolia. Next base: position 135,610 of record MCJB01014014.1, on the reverse strand, counting down.
AAGCTTATTGGTAGTCCTTTGAGATTGCGTACTCTATGTTAGATCGGATTTTCCTACTCAGGGCAGCATTTACTATGGATTTGTCACCAAAAAGAATTCTATGATATCTAGAAGGTTTTACGTCGCATGGGGTACTTATTCCATAAGATTTGCTTAGAACGTCAGCTCACCATATACTTTCGACAGTTATGCTCGGAAGATTTGGGAGTTCGGGCAGAGTGGAGTTGAGTTGCTAGACCTGACATGACCCAAAATCATACCGGAGTCATGATGGCGCCCAACACTGCTTTCTAGGCAAGCCACATCCAATATCCAGAAATAACTTTAATAACAGTAAGAAATAGTCTCAAAAGAGGAATAAGATAAATAACTGTAGCCAAATAGCAATACCACTGAGATACCATCCCAAAGCCTGTTGTCAACAAGTACATGATCTCTATATAATAAGTACAACAACCTGAATAACGATACTATACTGTCTAAAGAACATAAATCATAATAAGAGTAAGGGACGGGACTCCAAGGCCTGTGAACGGAACAATAGTGCTACCTTGAAATATCTAACAGGTACTAATACAACTCTCTAGCAATAAACTCTATTAGCAGTACCTGGATATGCACATAAAATGCAGAGTATAGTATGAGTACAACCGACCCCATGTACTCTGTATGTAGCAAGCCTAACCTCGGATTGAAGATAGTGATGAGATTGGCGAAGTCCCATACTCACTTTCAACAACCAACAATAACAGCAACAACGTAATCTATCTATATAGAATAGGAGAAGTAAATCAATATAATGATACCAAGTGTAACAATAAAAATTCAACAAGTGTCAATTTTAGGACAAAATTAGTTAGATTAGTTAATAATTAGTTACTTTTTTTGAATTTCAATTAAAAATAATTAAATATCTATATATTTTAAAGGAAACTATTATTAAAAAAAGAAACATATATATAAATAAATAACTTCAATGTAGAGATATATAAAATGATATGACTAATTTATTTTTTTTGAGATGAGAAAGTTTTTGAATAATAATTCATACAGTCATCCTATATGGATAAGATTATGTAACTAAAACATAGATAAAACTAAGGATAAAAACATAAAAAATAATTTCAAGAAATAAATAGAAGATATAAATATATAATTTTAAATTATTATGTAGTAATTTTAATAAAAAAAATTAAACTTTCATATTAAATACAAGCGTGAAGAAGAATTCAATTTAATGTCTTATTGAAAATAACACAAAAATAATAATAATTACAAGTAGATTTATGACATATAGTAAAAGAACTTCTATGTTTAACCTTTGAAAATTCAACACCATCCAATTAGAAAAATAATACAATAATATTCATATTATAGATAATCACAAAATGAAAAAAACTAAAATATTGTAGAAAAAAAACTAATGTATAAAATGGAGAATAGATATAATGTGATTTTACCCACACTTTAAATTTATTTGATAAAATGAGTACATAAATAATACCCAAAAATGTTATTGATAAATTTAAATATCAAAATAATTATGAGAAGTCATATAGGATAAAGTCAATTTAAATTTTAAGAGTAATACAAAATTATATCCATTGTATTATATTAAATTGGTAATTTATTAAAAATTTATATGTCAATATAATAATATTAAGTAATGGATAATGTAATTAGATATAAGGAACGAAAAAGGAAATAAAATATAAATTTATGGGAAAGTATAAATATGTAAGACTTATAATTAGAATTATGATGAGAAAGTTTGCCACGACCCCAGATCTCACACGTCGTGATGACGCCTATCACAATACTAGGCAAGCCCACAACTCTCAATAAACATGCATCTTTAATTTAAAACATACCGAAATAGTAAATCTCATAATTAACTGATGAGGAATATCGCGAATCAATACAAAATCCCCCAAAATTCGGGTGTCACTGAGTACATGAGCATCTAAATAACAACATAGTCCGACTGCTAAAACACTGTCTAGAGAGATAGAACAGTACAAATAACTAAAAAAGAAGGAGAGTCAAGGTCTGCGGACTTCAAGACAGTTATCTCAAAATTCTCCGAATAGATAAAGATCCAAAGCTGGCAACCGCCATACACGGAAGTACCTGAATCTGCACACGAAGTGCAGAGTGTAGTATGAGTACAACCGACCCAATATACTCAATAATTAAAAAGACTAACCTTGGGCAGAAAGCAGTAACGAGCACAACAGGTACAATCCAAATACAGAATGAGACAGTACAGAAATGTAGACATGCTTTCAAACTTAACAATTTAAGTTCAATACGGATAAAATATATACCAAGTGTGACTGAAATGAGGAAGGATACATCACTATATCTACATGTCAATTATGCATTCCATCTATAAAGCAACACAGTGATAAAATCATATGCATACTCTCGGAACATCAATTCACTCAGTTCTCCTAGCCACTCAGTCCTCCCAGTCACTCAATCCTCCCAGTCACTCAATCCTCACAGTCACTCAGTCCTCCAAATCGCTTCGCACTCGCACCCGACACTCGCACTCAGTAGGTATCTACACTCACTACTAGTTAGATAGACTCGGGAGGGCCGGATCCTGCCCAAGCACTAATATACCAATCATGGCATGAATCAATAATGCCTACTGCGGCATGGAGCTCGATCCCATAAACATCACTTACAATTAGGCCCTCGGCCTCACTCAGTCATCAATCTCCCCAGTCTCTCGAGCTCACAAATATCATGACAATCAGTCCAAACAATGAAGATATGATGTATCAATATATGGCAACAGAGACTGAGATATAATATGCAAATGATAGATGTGATTGAGTACAAAATTGCAGAATAAGCAAGTAACTTGTCATGACCCAAACTGGAGGGCCATGACTGGCACCCGGGCCATACTTGCCGAGCATCAATGCATTTATCTAACTTTTTTTATTATCTATAAAGGCCGATGAGAACAGTATAAATGGTGGACATGAATCCTAAACAACCAACAATGACAGATAATGGCATGAACATATATATCATGGGTCAACAAAGCTGTCGTGAGGCTACATATAAGTTACGAGCTGACAAGCTGCCATGAGAGACTATACAACAAAAATTAGTCGACAAGGCAATCCAAACTATACATGAGTGGACACCTGTCTATGAGCCTCTAAAGGAATATAAGTGCTGAAACATTGCCGGAACAGGGCCCCGACATACCCATAACGTCTATAACAAAAATGCATACAAATACCACGGCAAGTCCAGAGAAGGGATATCGCCAATAACTGCTAAACTAGGCAGCCTATTATGGTGGAGGAGCTTCGCCCACCTGTCAATCAGGACCTGCAGCATGACATGCAGCGTCCACAAATAAGAGGACGTCAGTATGAACAAAGTACTGAGTATGTAAGGCAGGAAAGCATAAGTAAGAAGCCATAATGTAAATAGGGATAGAGAATATACAACCTGTAACATCTAGGTGCCTCTGAGGGCTACTGACATGAATGCATGATACATACATATATATACATATATATATATATATATATTTATATTTATATATATATATACACATAAAATTTTATAACATACGCCTATGTGGGCATCATTATCATCATATCGTACCCAGCCCTAATAGGATTAGTAAAAACGTGCCCGGCCATCATAAGGCTCAGTAGAATCATACCCGGCCATGTGGAGCTCGGTAAAACCCAACGGATCAGTGGTTGCACAATAGGTGCCGCACCCGGCCGACTATAGCGCGGCTCGGTAGACTAAAGTAGATACATATATATGATGTGTGCTTGACTCAGTGGAATCACATTTTGAACTTTTCGGAGTGACGTAAGGTCTGTATCCTCCGTACACGTTATTAGGACTAAATCCTCATCAAGAATCCTATAAGAATCAGGAAGTACGAACAACATTGACAACATAAGAATAAGAGAAGTAACATCAACATCAATCGTTCCATAAGAAGGGAAACAATGTAAGTACTGCTAGCCACTAAGAGTGGAGTATCTTTGGAAGCTCGTTCATTACATTATGCACAATCGAAGTCGTGTAAAAGAAGGAAAGGGATAGCCGCGCATACCTTGTATATACTACCCAATTTCAAGCTATGAAAATGTCACGACTCCTTAGTCTACAATAAGAGAAATGACACTCGTTATCATTTAAGCGTCGTAACTATTATGTATCAACCGTAACCTATTTTACGATGAAACGGACAGTACCTCCCCTATTTGTATGACTTCCCACAAGTTAAAAAAATCACCAAACAGCCCAAACAACATCAATAATAATCATATTGAGCCTCCCAAAGTAGTCCACCAACCAACAACACTACTAGCAAGCCTTTCGACATATATCAAGTTCTAGCTTCAACAACTTAGCCGTAACTTGGATAATCTTAAATACCTGTAGGGTAAGAGGTTCCTTACCTTTAAAAAGAAAGAGAAACTCCAATTTGACCTTAATTGACCACGAAATATCCCTCCAATGATGCCACAAGAACAAGGAAGCGAAGCTAGCAATCAATTAGGGTTTTTCGGCACTAGAATCACTTTAGAAGACTTGAAATCACCTAGGTTGATATTAAAACTTGAGGGAGTATTTTAAAGAACACAAACAACTTAAAACAACCCTCCACATGAGCTGAAACAGCACAAAAATCAGTAACAACAAGAAGAATAAGAAACTTACTAGCACCACTGGATTCCCGACACTTGATTTGTGTTGTTTGCCCTTTGTTTTAGTCTTGGATCATGAGAGAAACTTGAGAGGGTGTTCTTAGGGTTCCAAGGTCTACATATACTGAAGAAAAATAACTTATAACGGGGTTGAGGCGTGTTATATACATCTATGTGTCTTAACCACCTATGTGGGCCCCATAGAGAGCTGCTTGGTGCAGTCTCGCAAATATGGGAATATCTCTCTACTCGGAGATCGTATCGACAAACGGTTTAATGAGTTAGAAACTAGACGCATAGACCTTGAATTTGGTGGGTAGATCACTCCGTAATTCCAAGTAAATTGGGAGAAAAGCTTAGTGACATTTGACCTAAAGTATAAGTAAATTTATGAACGTAAGTTGCGATAACTTTTGTCGACTTTTGTTTCGTAACTCGTTTGAATTCAAGACTTATGAAACAGATATTATATGATTCAAATACCTTAAAAGACGACCTCTTGGTAATATTAATCACGTATAGATTTACTCGAAAATACGAGTTACAACATCCTTGATTCGTTTAACTTCTAGTACTTGTTAACCACTCTTATACACTCTTGTATCATTTAAGACCAATAGGACTAAATTCTTATCATCTCAAAGATAATCTCTTCTTAGACCTACATAGACTAACCTATGGGGTAATCTAACGTATGCAAATATGGGTTGTAACACCCTCCCCCCTAGGAACATTCGTCCTCGAATGTAAGGGTTTACGGGGAGTCTAACTCATCGGCTGGAACAGGTAAGGGTATTTAGACTTCATCTCATCTTTGGTTTCCCATGTCATTTCTTTCGTATTATTGTTCCTCCATAATACTTTAATGGAAGCTACATCCTTTGTTCTCAGCTTGCGGACTTGTCGATCTAATATAGCCACTGGCATTTCTTCATATGATAGATCCTTTGTAACTTGTACATCTTTGATAGGGACGACCCGAGAAGGGTCTCCAATACATTTCCTCAACATAGATACATGGAATACCGGGTGGACAAATTCCAATTCGGATGGCAATTTTAACTCATAATCAACCTGTCCAATTCGTCGAAGAATTTTGTATGGCCCGATATACACCTGACTTAGTTTACTCTTCTTCACAAAATGCATAACACCCTTCATTGGCGAGATCCTCAAGAAAACCCAATCACCAACCTTAAATTCCAGGTCACAACGTCAAATATCTGAATAAGACATTTGCCTGCTTTGTGCCGCCTTTAGTCGCTCTTGTATCACTTTCACCTTCTCAATGGCTTGGTGAATCAAATCTGGCTCATATAATTATGTCTCACCAACTTCAAACCATCCAACTGGTGATCTACATCTCCTCTCATACAGTGCCTCGTACGAGGCCATTTTAATACTGGAATGGTAGCTATTATTGTAGGCGAATTCTATGAGTGCCAGATGGTCATCCCAGTTCCCCTTGAAATCTAGAACACATGCTCGTAGCATATCTTCGAGTGTCTGAATTGTACGTTTAGCCTGTCCGTCAGTCTGCGGATGGAATGCCGTGCTGAGATTCACTTGTGTGCCTAAACCCTTCTGAAAGACCTCCAAAAGTTAGCCGTAAATTGAGCTCCTCGGTTTGATATAATTAATAATGGCACACCATGAAGCCTAAAAATCTCCTTGATATACAACTTCGCATAATCTTCAGCTGTGTAAGTTGTCTTAACTGGCAGAAAATGGGCACATTTTGTAAGTCGATCAACTATCACCCAGATGGAGTCAAACTTATGATAAGAGCGAGGTAATCTCTTAATGAAGTCCATATTAATCACCTCCCATTTTCAAGTCGGAATCTCTATATTCTTAATCAATCCAGCGGGTTTCTGATGCTCAATCTTTACTTGTTGACAATTAGGGCACTAACAAATTCTGCAATAGACTTCTTCGTGTTATCCCACCGATACTGCTCCTTAACGTCATGATATATCTTTGTCGAGCCGGGATGGATGGAATATCGGGACTGATGAATCTCAAACATAATTCTCTCGCAACCCTGCTACATTAGGCACACATAATCAGCCCTGGTATCTTAGTGCCCCATCTCCTCCGATCTCGAAAGCTGTAATTTTATACTGCTGAGCGCCCTCTCTCAATCGTACTAAGGTAGGATCTTCATATTGCCGTGCTTTTACCTCGGCTACCAAAGATGATTGTGATGTATTCTGTACAATAGCACCTCTGTTATCAAAGTCTAACAATCTGATTCTCATATTGGCTAGCTGATGAAGCTCTTTAGTCAACCCCTGTCTACTTGCCTCAATGTGTACTAAGCTTCCTATTGACTTACGACTGAGAGCGTCTGCCACAACATTGGCTTTACCGGGATGGTACAATATCTCGACATCGTAATCTTTTAGTAATTCAAGCCACCTATGCTGCCTCATATTTAACTCCTTCTGCTTGAAGATGTATTGTTAACTTTTGTGATCTGTGTAGATGTCAACATGGACACCGTATAAGTAGTGCCGCCAAATCTTCAAAGTATATATTACTGCAACCAATTCCAAATCATGAGTCGGGTAATTATTTTCATGCTTCTTCAATTGTCTTGATGCATAAGCAATCACCTTCCCACATTGCGTCAATGTGCACCCCAAGCCTATATTTGAGGCATCACAATATACCACATAACCTTCGGTTCCTTCTGGGAGAGTGAGCATTGGTGCGGATGTCAATCGATTCTTTAGCTCCTGAAAACTACGTTCACAAGTGTCATACCACTGGAACTTGGTAATTTTCTGTGTTAACTTAGTCAATGGTGCTGACATAGAGGAAAACACTTCTCCAAACTGCCTATAATATCCTGCTAGCCCCAGGAAGCTGCGAACTTCTGACGGTGTTGTAGGTCTTGGGCAACTCTTCACTGCATCTATCTTCTGAGCATCGACACTAATACCCTTGTCTGATAGCACATGGCCAAGGAATGCTACTGAGTTTAGCTAGAATTCACATTTCGAGAGCTTAGCATATAACTTACGATCCTGAAGGGTCTTAATACTATCCGCAAGTAGCCCGCATGTTCCGCCTCCGAACGAGAATACACTGGAATGTCATCAATGAACACGATCACGAACACATCAAGATAGGGCCTGAATACACTATTCATGAGATCCATAAAAGTTGCTGGGGCGTTTGTTAGCCCGAACGACATCACCACGAACTCGAAGTGCCCATATCTTGTTCGGAATGCCGTCTTTGGAATATCTTTCTCCTTAACCCTCACCTGAAGATACCCTAAACGTAAGTCAATCTTGGAAAAATACTTGGCACCCTAGAGTTGGTCAAACAGGTCGTCAATATTTGGAAGTGGATATTTGTTCTTTATAGTAAACTTATTAAACTGTTGAAAATCGATACACATCCTTAATGACCCGTCTTTCTTTCGCACGAACAAGACTGGCACACCCCAAGGTGAAGTGCTAGGCCTAATGAAGCCCTTACCTAGCAAGTCCTTCAACTGCACCTTCAACTCTCGCAACTCTGCGGGGGCCATCCTGTATGGAGGGATGGAGATCGGTTGAGTGTCAGGAACCACATCAATGCTAAACTCAATCTCCCTTTCAGGAGGAAGACCAGGGAGTTCATCTGGGAAAACATATGGAAATTCATTGACCACGGGGATTTATTGTAGAGGAGGCGGCTTCACCTCCGCATCCCTAACGCGAACGAGATGATAAATGTAACCCTTTGAGATCATCTTCCTTGCCTTAAGATAGGAAATAAACATACCTTTCGGCGTAGCAATGTTCCCCTTCCATTCAATGACGGGTTCGCCAGGAAATTGAAACCTAACCATTTTCGTACGAAAATCAACATTTGCATAGCATGAGGCCAATCAGTCCATTCCCGTTATCACATCGAAATCAACCATTTCTAACTCAAATAAATTCGCCGAGGTTTGACGACTACAAATCATCACTGTATAACCTCTATATACCCTTCTAGCAATCACTAATTCTCCTATCGGAGTAGAAACCGCAAGTGGTTTACTTATTAATTTAGGTTTGATGCCAAACTTATTAGCCACAAAGGGTGTAACATATGATAATGTAGATCCCGGATCAATCAACACATATACATCATAAGAAAACACAGACAATATACCTGTAACAACATCCGGAGATGACTCGAGATCCTGTCAACCTACTAGAGCATATGTTCGATTTTGGGCACCACTCGAACTTGGCACTACACCTCTTCCTCTACCACGACCTGTCAACTGCTAAAAAACTCGTGCTTGAGGTCAAACAGATGAGGAAGAACCAGACACAAATCCAGTTGGCTGAGCTATACCACCACCTCCTCTGTTAGGACAATCCCACATCATATGGCTAGGTTGTCGCAAGAATAACATGCATCGGAACCTCGATGGCACAGTCCAAAGTGGGCCTTGCCGCACTGATCACAACGAGGTGTTGGGGTCCTCGTCTGACTAGTATCCTTATGATATTGTGAGCCTGATGCCCACAAACTCTGACCTTAACCAGAATAGGTAAATTTATCATACTAAGGCCTCTAAAAGCGTGGAGGAGCACTAGCTACAGGTGGGCTCCAAACTCCTTGAAGACTAGGGCCTGATACTACCTCTGAAATCACCAGAATACCCTGCAAATATTGCCCTCTTATGCTGGCCCCTACCCTGCTCCCTGTCTGCTCTTTGCTGGCGCTTACGATCCTCTAGTGTCTGGGCATAAGCCTGAATACGGGAAATATCCGTGCCCTCTACCAAGGAGGCTGTCGTGCACACATTTATCAGATGTGGTCCCAACCCGTTCACGAATAGGTGCAACCTATCGCTCATCTCGGCCACTATATAGGGAGAATACCTTGATAAAGAATCAAACTGCATACTATACTCTCGCACACTCATATTAGCCTGTCGAAGGTTCAAGAACTTATCAGCTCTAGCTCGTCGTATCTCAACTGGCAAGTAGTGTCGAAGAAAGGCCTCAGAAAATTCCTTCCAAATAGGTGAGGGAGCGTTCGGACCCCCCTGGATCTCTCCCAACTATCATACCAAAAAACTGCTAAATCCCGTAACCGATAAAAAGCCAACTCTACTGCCTCCGTATCACTAGCATGCGTAACTCGCAGTGTACGATGAACCTGATCAATAAAAGTCTGGGGGTCCTCCTTGGGGTCTGATTCGGTAAACACGGGAGGATCTAGATTAATAAAATCATGAACTCTCGCACTAACCGGTTTATCAGCATCACCGGTATTCTACCTCTGAGCCTGAGCAGCTACCAAGCTAGTCAAAAACTGTACCGCACTCTGCATATTCCGGTCTACAGTGCCAGACGGAGGAACTAGAGGTGCTGGGTGCCTCCTAATATCCTCTTAAGGAGGAGTAGATGAGGCATGAGATGTCACCTCACTCTGAGGCTCACTTTGGCCTACTCTGGCTGGGGCACCTGACTGGTACCCTCTCCCGCAACTGTATCAAGCCGTCTACTAATCGTTTGCTTCCTAGTCGAAGGAATCACTCAAAGAAAACATGGTGAATATTAGAGACGAACACTTATGATTCAACTCTACGCACGACCTAGATTCAGGAAGAAGGCAACAACCCTAAATATCATGTAGCCTCTTGATTATCAATGTGGCGCGCTACACATCTATCATCAAGACTCTACTAGACATGGCTCATAGACAACTCCTAGGACAAACCTGCTCTGATACCAAGTTTGTCACGACCCAAACTAGAGGGCCATGACTGGCACCCGGGCCATACTTGCCGAGCATCAATGCACATTTTATCTAACTTTTCATATTATCTATAAGGGCCGATGAGTTCATTATAAATGGTGGAAATGAATCCTAAACAACCAATAATGACAGATAATGGCATGAACATATATATCATGGGTCGACAAAGCTGTCATGCGGCTACGTATAAGGTACGAGCTGACAAGCTGCCATGAGAGACTATACAACAAAAATTAGTCGACAAGGCAATCAAAACTATACATGAGTCGACACCTGTCTATGAGCCTCTAAAGGAACATAAGTGCTGAAACATTGCCGGAATAGGGCCCCGACATACCCATAACGTCTATAACAAAAATGCATACCAAGACCACGGCAAGTCCGGAGAATGGATCTCGCCAATAACCGCTGAACTAGGCAGCCTATTATGATGGGGGAGCTTCGCCCACCTGTCTATCAGGACCTATAGCATGACATGCAGCGTCCACAATTAAAAGGATGTCAGTACGAATAAAGTACTGAGTATGTAAGGCAGGAATGCATAAGTAAGAACAATAATGTAAATAGGGATAGAGAATATACAACCTGTAACATCTAAGTGCCTCTGAGGGCTACTAACATGAATGCATGATACATACATACATACATATATATATATATATATATATATATATATATATATATATACACACATAAAATTTTAAAACATACGCCTATGTGGGCATCATTATCATCATATTGTACCCAGCCTAATAGGCTTAGTAAAAACGTGCCCGGCCATCATAAGGCTCGGTAGAATCATATCCGGCCACGTGGAGCTCGGTAAAACCCAATGGATCAGTGGTTGCACAATAAGTGCCGTACCCGGTCGACTATAGCGCGGCTCGGTAGACTAAAGTAGATACATATATATGATGTATGCTAGACTCAGTGGAATCACATTTTGAACTTTTCGGAGTGACGTAAGGTCTGTATCCTCCGTACACGTTATTAGGACTAAATCCTCATCAAGAATCCTATAAGAATCAGGAAGTACGAACAACATTGATAACATAAGAATAAGAGAAGTAACATCAACATCAATCGTTCCATAAGAAGGGAAACAATGTAAGTACTGCTAGCCTCTAAGAGTGGAGTATCTTTGGAAGCTCGTTCATTACATTGCGCACAATCGAAGTCGTGCAAAAGAAGGAAAGGCATAGCCTCACGTACCTTGTATATACTACCCAATCTCAAGCTATGAAAATGCCACGACTCCTTAGTCTACAATAAGAGAAATGATACTGTCGTTATCGTTTAAGCGTTGTAACTATTATGTATCAACCGTAACCTATTTTACAATGAAACAGACAGCACCTCCCCTATCTATATGACTTCCCACAAGTTAAAAAAATCACCAAACAGCCCAAAAAAATCAATAATAATCATATTGAGTTTCCCAAAACAATCCACCAACCAACAATACTACTAGCAAGCCTTTTGACATATATCTCACAAGTTCTAGCTTCAACGATTTAGCCGTAACTTGGATAATCTTAAATACATGTAGGGTAAGAGGTTCCCTACCTTTAAACAGAAAGAGCAACTCCAATTTAACCTTAATTGACCACGAAATATCCCTCCAATGCTGCTACAAGAACAAGGAAGCGAAGCTAGCAATCAATTAGGATTTTTCGGCACTAGAATCACTTTAGAAGACTTGAAATCACCTAGGGTTGATATTAAAACTTGAGGGAGTATTTTATAGAACACAAACAACTTAAAACAACCCCACACAGAAGCTGGAACAACACAAAAATCAGCAACAACAATAAGAATAAAAAACTTACTAGCGTCACGGGATTCCCGACACTTGATTTGTGTTGTTTGCCCTTTGTTTTAGTCTTGGATCATGAGAGAACCTTGAGAGGGTGTTCTTAGGGTTCTAAGGTCTGCATATACTTAAAAATAATGACTTAAAACGGGGTTGAGGCATGTTATATACATCTATATGTCTTAACCGCCTATGTGTGCCCCATAGAGAGCTGCTTGGCGTAGTCTTGCGAAAACGCGAATATCTCTCTACTCGGAGATCGTATCGACAAACGATTTAATGAGTTAGAAACTGGACTCATAGACCTTGAATTTGGTGGGTAGATCACTCCATAATTCCAAGTAAATTGGGAGAAAATCTTAGTGACATTTGACCTAACGTATAAGTAAAATTATGAACGTAAGTTGCGACAACTTTTGTCGACTTTTGTTTCATAACTCGTTTGACTTCATGACTTATGAAACGGATATTCTATGATTCAAATACCTTAAAACACGACCTCTTGGTAATATTAATCACCTCTAGATTTACCAGAAAGTACGAGTTACAACATCCTTGATTCGTTTAACTTCTAGTACTTGTTAACCACTCTTATACACCCTTGTATCATTTAAGACCAATAGGACTAAATTCTTATCATCTCAAAGATAATCTCTTCTCGGACCTACGTAGACTAACTTACGGCATAATCTAACGTATGCAAATATGGGTTGTAACATAATTCAACAGCAACACGACCTTTGTGGGTCCTAACATTACTAGCATATATCCGAAGCATGATTTCTAACATTAATCACAACTCAATTTCTCTAACACATGGAGAATACATGGATAAAAACAAGATTATATCACTACACAGTTCCACATAATCGACCGAGTCACAATTTTTATGTTGCACACTCTCACGCCCGTCACCTAGCATGTGTGTCACCTCAACACCAACCACATAACACATAATTCAGGGATTCATACCCTCAGAACCAAGTATAGAAGAGTTACTTACCTCAAACTGTGCAAATCTCTACCCGAACAAGCCCTTTCCTCACGAATCGGTCTCCAAACGCCTCGAATCTAGCCACAAACAACTCGATACAATCAATACAAGCTATATGAATCAATTCCATATGACAAAGCTTAGTTTTTTAACAACAAATCAAAAAGTCAACTCAAAAAGTCAACCCCAGCCCACTTATCGACATCTGACAAAATTAAAAATATCTGAACACCCACTTAACCACGAGTCCAACCATACCAAAATTACCAAATTCCGACACCAAATCGTCACTCAAACCTCCAATATTTACTCTCCAACACATGGTTCAAAAATCCCCAATTTTCATTTCAAAAACACCAAATCTATGGGGGAAATTTAATGGGTAATCAATATATTTAGATAAAAATGACCAAAAGTAACTTACCTAAGGAAATCTCGTGAGAACCCTCACAAATATTTCCTCCAACCGAGCTTCCAAAGTTTGAAAATGAGAAAAGCTTCAAACCCTTCGAATTATATTCTGCACAGGCCTTTTTCGCACCTGCGGACAAAAAAATCGCTTTTGCAGAAACCGCATTTGGGGGTGGAAACTCCACACCTACGGGACTCACTTAAGACTTCACACTCCACACCTGCGCCCCAAAGCATGCATTTACCGAAGCACTTCTACGCCCAATCGTCTGCTTCTGCGAAGACAACCACGCCTACCAACTTAGCATCTGAGGAGCCTTGTCGCTTCTACGGGCTCGCAGATGCGGAAGCCCCCTCGCACCTATGAACACTGCCCAACTCCTTCAAGTCCGTATTTGTGACACCCGGCTCGCTTCTGCGAGCTCGCACATGCGACCAATCCCCTCGCAGGTGCGGTCACACCAGAAAGCCCCAATCTCAACAATGCTTCAGGTGTCATTTATGATCCGTTAACCATCCAAAATCCACCCGAGGCCCCTGAGACCTCAACCAAACATACCAACAAGTCCAAATACATGATACCAACTTATTCGAGGCCTCAAATCACATCAAACAACATCAAAAACATGAATCGCTCCCCAATCCAAGCCTATTGAAACTAATGAACTTCCAACTTCTACAATCGACTATCAATTCAACTCCAATTGACCTCAAATTATGCACACAAGTCATAAATGACACAAAGAACCTATTCCAACTTCAGGGACCAAAATCCGAGCCCTGTTACCACAAAGTCAACTCTCGATCAAACTTCTCAACTCTCCAAACTTCTATTTTTCAAACTTTCACCAATTCAAGCCAAAATTATCTACGGACCTCCAAATCAATATCTGGACACACTCTTAAGTCCAAAATTATCCTGCGGAGCTATCAGAACCATCAAAAATACATTCTGGAGTCATTTATAGATAAGTCAACATCCGGTCAACTCTTTCAACTTAGGCTTCCAACCTTGGGATTAAGTGTCCAAATGCATTTGACTACCCTGGCAAGTCACACAACAACAAAGGAGCACATTATAAGCAATAAATAGGGGAAACAGGGCTATAATACTCAAAATAACCGGCCCGGTCGTTACATTCTCCCCCTTTTAAACAAGCGTTCGTCCTTGAACGGGTCTTGAATCATACCTGGAGTCTCAAATAGCCGTGGATATGTGCTCCGCATCTCTTGCTCGGTCTCCCAAGTAGCCTCCTCGACTGGCTGCCCTCTCTACTGCACCTTCACTGAAGCTATATTATTTGACCTCAACTTTCGAACCTGCCGATCCAAAATGGCCACTAGCTCCACATCATAAGTCAAATCACCATTTAACTGAACTGTGCTGAAGTCCAAAACGTGAGACGGATTGCCGACATACTTCCGAAGCAAGGAAACATGAAACACTGGATGAACACTCGATAGACTACGCATGAACGTAAGCTTGTAAGCCACCTCTCTAATGTTCTCAAGCACCTCAAAAGGCCTAATATATCGAGGGCTCAACTTGCCCTTCTTCCCGAACCTCATAACACCCTTCATGGGTGAAACTCTGAGCAGTACCTTCTCCCTCACCATGTAAGCAACATCATGAACCTTCTGATCAGCCTAACTCTTATGACTAGATTGTGCCATGCGAAGCCGATCCTTAATCAACTTAACCTTGTCCAAAGCATCCTGAACCAAGTCAGTACCAAATAGCTAGCCTCACCTGGCTCAAACTAACCCACCGGAGACCGACACCGTCTTCCATACAAAGCCTCACACAGAGCTATCTGAATGCTGGATGGTAGCTGTTGTTGTAGGCAAAGTCTGCAAGCGGCAGAATCTGATCCCAAGATCCCCTAAAATCCTTGACGCAAGCGTGTAACACATCCTCCAATATCTGAATAGTGCGCTCGGATTGCCTGTCTGTCAGAGGATGGAATGTTGTTCTCAACTCAACCGTGTGCCTTACTCTCATTGCACTACTCTCATGCATTGCGACGTGAATTGCATGCCCGGATCTGAAACGATGGACACCGGCACGCCGTGAATGTGAACAATCTTGCGGATATAGATCTCAGCCAACCGCTCCGAAGAATAAGTAGTCCCAACTAGAATGAAATACGCGAACTTGGTCAACCGATCCACAATCAACCAAATAGCATCAAACTTCCTCGAAGTCCGTGGGAGCCCAACTATGAAGTCCATGGTGATACACTCCCATTTTCACTCCGGGATCAGGCCTCTAAACAAACCGCCCGGTCTCTAATGCTCGTGCTTCACCTACTGACAATTTAGACACCGAGCTACAAACTCCACTATATCTTTCTTCATCCTTCTCTACTAATAGTGCTTCCTCAAGTCCTGATACATCTTTGCGGCACCCGGATGAATTGAATACCGCGAAGTGTGGGCCTCATCAAATCAATTCACGTAGCCCATTCACATTGGACACCCAAATCCGACCCTGCATCCGCAACGCCCCATCATCCCTAATGGTAACCTCATTTGCATCACCGTGCTGAACCGTGTCCTGAAGGACAAGCAAATGGGGGTCATCATACAGACGCTCTATGATGCAACCATACAAGGAAGACCGAGAAACCATAAAAGCTAGAATCCGACTAGGCTCCGAAACATCTAGCCTCACGAACTGATTGGCCAAGGCCTGAACATCTGATGCAAGCGGTCTCTCACCAACAGGAATAAATGAAAGGCTACCCATACTCACCGACTTTCTTCTTAAGGCATCGACCACCACGTTGGCCTTCCCGGGATGAGACAAAATGGTAATATCATAGTTCTTTAGTAGGTTCAACCATCTCCACTGCCTCAAAATTTAGATCCTTTTACTTGAACAAGTGCTCGAGACTCCAATTTTCCGTAAATACCTCACAAGACACACCATAGAGATAATGCCTCCAAATCTTCAATGCATGAACGATGGCTGCCAACTCTAAATCATGAATATGGTAGTTCTTCTCATGAGGCTTCAAATGGCGTGAAGCATAAGCAATCACTCTACCCTTTTGCATCAAGACACACCCAATACAAATTCGAGAAGCGTCACAATATACGGTATAAGAACCCTATGCTGAAAGCAAAACTAGAACTAGAGCTGTGGTAAAGGCAGTCTTGAGCTTCTGAATGCTCTCCTCACACTCATACGACCTCCTGAATGTAGCACCCTTCTGGCTCAACATAGTCAAAGGCGCTGCAATGGACGAGAAACCCTTCACAAAGCAACGATAATATCCGGCCAAGCCGAAGAAACTCCGAATCTCAGTAGCTAAAGACGGTCTGGGCCAACTCTGAACCGCCTCTATCTTCTTTGGATCCACCTTAATCCCCTCATTGGACACCACATGCCCTAATAATGTTACCAAACTAAGCCAAAAGTCACACTTGGAAGGCATAAAGTTTCTCCTCCCTCAACCTTTGTAATACAATCCTCAAATATTGTGCATGCTCCTCCTAGCTACGTGAGTACACCAGGATATCATCAATAAATACTATGAAAAACGAATCAAGATAAGAATAAAATACACTGTTCATCATATGCATGAATGTTGCTGGGGTGTTGGTCAGTCCGAAAGACATCCCAAGGAACTCATAGTGACCATAGCGGGTCCTGAATGTCGTTTTCATAATATCCGAATCTTCAACTTTTTATACCCAGATAGAAAATCAATCTTGGAGAACACCCTCGCTCCCTGAAGCTGGTCAATAAATCATCAATGCACGGCAAAGGATACCTATTCTTAACTGTAACTATGTTCAACTGCCTATAGTCGATGCACATCGGCATAGTACCATCTTTCTTCTATACAAACAGAACCAGTGCACACCAAGGTGACACACTAGGCTAATGAACCCCTTATCAAGAATCTCCTGAAGCTGCTATTTCAATTCCTTCAACTCTGCTGGTTCCATAGGATACGGAGGAATAGAAATTGGCTGAGTGTCCGGCACCAAGTCAATACCAAATCAATATCCCTGTTGGCTGGCATGCTCGGCAGGTTTGCAGGAGACACATTCGGAAAGTCACGCACTACCGGAACAGAATCAATTGTAGGAGTATTAGCACCACCATCTCTTACAAATGCAAAATATGACCTGACCCCTCTGCTGAACTGGACCTCCAAAGTAGCGGGGACACTGTCTCCACACATGCCCAAACTCCCCGCACTCGAAGCAACTCCCCGCTCGTGGTGGGAACTAAATCGAGCCCCGAGAACCAGAATAACTGCTAGAAGAACCCACCACAGATGAACCTTGAACCAATGGAGCACGGGATGAACTTTGAGATGGGAAAGCACTGAGAGATGACTGATCCGGACAAGCACTATATGAACCTTGGCTAGCAGATGGCCACGATGAACTGGACGAGCCATCTAAGCGGACCTTTAAGGACGACCCCTGCTGTGGTAGGACCGCACTCTGAAAGAAACACCACTGAAACCACCTGAACCACGAGGCCTCTTGGCCTCCCTCTCCTCACGCTCCTGACTATAGACCAGCTCTAGCCGCCGAACAATATCAACGACCTCGTCAAACCTAGCACCTGATGCATTCTCTCAAGTCATAACAAAATGAAATCCATAACTGAGGCCATCAATGAACCTCCTAATCTTCTCCCTTTCTATGGGAACCAACAAGACCGCATGACGAGCCAACTCTGAAAATCTTATCTCATACTCGGTCATAGACATACCCTTATGCTATAGCTACTAAAATTTCCTGCACAACTCCTCCATACGGGTCGGTGGTATAAACTTCTACAAGAAAAGAACGGGAACTCGTGCCATGAAAGTGGTGCAGCATCAACCGGCCTGCTCCGCTCATAGGCCTCCACCATCTAAATGCTGCCCACATCAGCTGAAAAGTAGTAAATGAGACCCCATTAGTCTCTAGAATATCTGCCGTGCGAAGAATCCGTTGGCACCTATCCAAGTAGTCATCAGCATCCTCAGACTCAGCCCCACTGAATGATGAAGACTTGAGCCTCCCAAACCTATCTAGTCTCTTCTGCTCCTCATCACTCATAATTGGGACCCACCTGGACCTGAGCAACTGCAACCGGTTGGGCTGGTAGGACACCTAGTGTCAGAAGTCCCGGCACCACCTGCTCTGGAGTATGGGCGGCGGGAGTGTGAGCACCTCCCCCAACCTGAGAAGTGGCTGGTGCGGCCAGAACTGAAATCGCCTGAGCAAATATAGTGCAAACAGTCAATATATAGGACAGAACCTCCCGAAGGCCTGGAATCACAATGGGCACAGCTGGTGCCTGAGTTGGTTCCACCGGCCCAACCACCTCTGGAATCTGCTCCTAAGCTGGAGCAACTGATGGGTCTACAGGTGTTGCTCTAGCTGCTGTACGAGTTGTGCCTCGGTCCCTACCGTGGCCCCAGCCTCTCGTGGCCTTAGCTGGTGGTACTAGTGGTCGTCCGCTAGATCTGATAGCGTATGTCCTCATCATCTATGAGAGAAAAGAATAACATAAGTTTAGTTTCCGGAATCAATAAATTCGCAGAACAATAATACAAGAAAGTGAAGTTTTCCTAATGGTTCGGCAGCCTCTCGAAGATAAGTACAGACGTCTCCGTACCGATCCGCAAGACTCTACTAAACCTGCTCATGACTTGTGAGACCTATGTAACTTAGGCTCTGATACCAACTTGTCAGGACACATGTCGTGATGGTGCCTATCACAATACTAGGCAAGCTGACAACTCCCATAAACATGCATCTTTAATTTAAAACATATTGAACTACTAAAGCTCCCAACTAAGAAATAAGAAAATATCGCGACTCAATACAAAATCCCCCAAAATTTGGATGTCACTATGTACATCAACATCTAAATGATAACATAGTCACACTGCTAATACAATGTCGAGAAAGATAGAACAATACGAATAGCTGAAAAAGAAGGAGAGTCAAGGTCTGCGGACGTCAAGCCAGCTACCTCAAAAGTCTCAAAATAGATAAAGCCCCAAAGCTAGCAACCTCCGTACCTGGAAGCACCTGGATCTGCACATGAGATGTAGAGTGTAGTATGAGTACAACCCACCCAATGTACTCAATAAGTAACAAGACTAACCTTGGGTTGAAAGTAGTAACGAGCTCAATAGGTACAATCCAAATACAAAATTTGACAATATCGAAATGTGGACATGCTTTCAAGTTTAACAATTTAAGTTCAATACAGATAAAATATGCCAAGTGTGATTGAAATAAGGAATGATACATCACTATATCTACATGTCAATTATGCATGCCAACTGTAATGCAACACAGTGATAAAATCATATGCATACTCTAGTAGCATCAATTCACTCAGTCCTCCTGGTTACTACGTCCTCCCAATCACTCAATCCTCAGTCCTCCAATCACTCGGTCCTCATAGCCGCTCAGTGCTCACAGTCTCTTAGTCCTCCCAATTGCTCGGCACTCGCACTCAGTAGGTACCTGCGCTCACTGCTGGTAAGTCAGATTTGGAGGGGCGGATCCTGCCCAAGCGCTACAATTAGCCAATCATGGCATGAATCAATAAAGCCTGATGCAGCGTGCAACCCGATCCCATAAACATCACTCTCAATCAGGCCCTCGGCCTCACTCAGTCATCAATCTCTCTAGTCTCTCGAGCTCACAAATATCAATATATGCAAATGATAGATGTTATTGAGTACAAAATTGCAAATTAAGTAAGTATTCAACAGCAACACGACCTTTGTGGGTCCTAACAGTACCAGCATATAGCCTAAGCATGATTTCTAACATGTCATAGCTCAATTTCTCTAACTCATGGAGAATACGTGGATAATAATAGGATTATATGACCACACAGTTCCACAGAATCGATCGAGTCACACTTTCTATGGTGCACGCCCATACGCCCGTCGCCTAGCATATGCATCACCTTAACACCAACCAACCACAAAACGCATAATTCAGGGATTCATACCCTCAGAACCAAGTTTAGAAGTGTTACTTGCCTTAAACCCTGCAAATCTCTACTCCAAATAGCACTTGCCTCGTGAATCGGCCTCTAAACGCATCGAATCTACCCACAAACACCTCGATACAATCAACACAAGCTATAGGAATCAATTCCATATGATAAAGCTAAGTTCTTCAACAAAAGTCAAAAAGTTAACTTAAAAAGTCAATACCGGGCACATGTCTCAGAATCCGACATTATAAACAAAATCAGAACACCCACTCAACCACAAGTCCAACCATACCAAAATTACCAAATTCCGACACCAAATCATCAACCAAACCTCCAATATTTACTCTCCAACACATGGTTCAAAAATCCCCAATTTTCACTTCAAAAAGACCAATCTATGGGGAAAATTCACTGGGTAGTCAATATATTTAGATAAAAACGACCAAAAGCGACTTACCTCAAGAAGTCTCATGAAACCCCTCTAAAAAATTGTCTCCAACCAAGCTTCCAAAGTCTAATAATGAGAAAATATTCAAACCCTTCGAATTATATTCTGCTCAAGTCTTTTTCGCAATTGCGGACCAAAAATCTACTTTTGCGGAACCGCATATGCGGTGAAAACTCCACACCTGTGGGACTCACTTAAGACTTCACTCTCTACACCGGTGCCCCAAAGTATGCATTTACGGAAGCGCTTTTCCGCCCAATCGTCCGCTTATGCAAAGCCAGCCACGCCTACCCAACTCCACATTTGCGGAGTCTTGTCGCATCTGCGGGCTCGCAGATGTGGAAGCCCCCTCGCACTTGCAACCACTCCCCAACTCCTTCAAGCCCGCACCTGCGACCCCTAGTTCGCTTCTGCGAGCTCGCACCTGCGATAAATCCCCTCGCAGGTGCGGTCACACCAGAAACCCCCCGGCCTCAGCAATGCTTCAAGTCTCATTTTTGATCTATTAACTATTCGAAATCCACACGAGGCCCCCAGGGCCTCAACCAAACATACCAACAAGTCCTAAAACACAATACAAACTTAGTCGAGGCCTAAAATCACATCCAAAAATATCAAAAACCCGAATCGCACCCCAATTCAAGTCTACTAAAACTAATGAACTACCAACTTCTACAATTGATGCCGAAACCTATCAAATCAACTCCGATTGACCTCAAATTTTGCACACAAGTCCTAAATGACACATTGGACATATTCCAACTTTCGAAACCATAATCTGAGCCTGGTGACCACAAAGTCAACTCTCGGTCAAACTTCTCAACTCTTCAAATTTCTATTTTTTCAACTTTCGCCAATTCAAGGCAAAATCATCTATGGATGTCCAAACCAATATCTGGGCACACTCCTAAGTCAAAAATCACCCTACGGAGCTAACAAAACCATCAAAACTCCATTCCGGAGTCATTTACACATAAGTCAACGTCCCGTCAACTCTATCAACTTAGGCTTCCAACCTAAGTATCCCAATTCATTCCGAAACATCCCCGGAACTATACCGACAAGTCACATAGCAACAAGTGAGCTTATTATAAGCAATAAAATGGGAAAACAGGCTATAATACTCAAAACGACCGGTCAGGTCGTTACAAAATTGTACATATATATAACTAAAATCATGATAATTAAATAGTCATAAAAGAAGAATACTTAAATAAAAGAATTTCAAGCAATAGCGTAAAAATATATATACTAATTAAACTTTCTCATGTAGGAAATTAGTTAATAATAGAACTCATAATTTCATAATGAAAAGTACAAAAATATAATGATACTATTAGGATATTATACATAAGATAAGTATATTATACATACAACACAAATTAATAATTATTAAAAATATTGGTAGATATTTATAAAAATAATAAAAGGATTATTTCTTTATACTTTTGATGAATTCAAAATTATAATTAAGCAAAAAATACTACATTATTTAAACTTTCAGTAAAATAAAAATGAGAAAACTAATTAAATATTACAGTAGAAAGGAATCTACGAAAAGAGAGGGATAAAGTTAGTTTTATGTTATATATATTGTGAATTAATAAATAAATAAAAAGATAAATAAATAACACTCAAGAATATCTTTTATAAATTTAGACAACTGAAGAATTTTGAACAATATAACATAAGTTTTAAAAAAAGTACTAGAAAGTGTGGTTGAATCACTTCCTTTTCTAGGAGAGCTAATGCTTTTTGGAAGTCTGCTCTTTTCCTATCTTTGCTTTCAGAATAAGAAAATATATATTTATGTTATATTAAGAGAGAAGTAGTATCAAAATATTAAACCAATTGACAAGTTAATAAAAAGTCACATTAGTAAATGTATAGTACTAAGTACTCGTTAATTTAATAAAGAATAAATAAGGAAGAAATTTTTTTAGTTTATTACTATATGATGTGTATCTTTTGATTTTGTATATATTTTATTATATTTCTGTACACTATATTAAATAATAAAATAAATACAAATATTTACTAAAATCATATGATATTATATTATAATTTATAAATTAATATTCTGTCAAATTTTTCGCGCATCGCACGAGTTCTAATACTAGTGATAATAACAAAAGGAAAAGCAGCTCAAGAATATCAAGTTCAACTTAATCTCATTAACAGGAAAATATACATGCTTTCCAAACATATTAGTTAAGGCATCAATTTCTAGATATAAAGTATCAATTAGCATGAGGAAGATATGACTCTATGCCTGCATCATGACTTCCAATAAATCATCAAGTTAGCACAATCTCAGTACTGTAGGGGAGTCTGACATAAAGCCCCGCACTAGCAGATACCAAGTGCCTGCATTCATAGTGCCCAAGGTAAATGGGTTATCACTTGATTTTGGAGGGGCAGATCCTAGCCCAAGCGCTGATCTGATCAAAAGTCAACGATCATCATATCTCAGCCCAAGTGGCCTAGCGTACGCGTCACCTCAATATCAATACCACTCAACCCAGTGTTGGGCCCGGCGTATGGGTCACCTTACTATCAATATCAACACGGCTCTATGGCCCAAGTTTAGTCATTAATTCGCTTAAATCTCAATATGCCAGCATCTCACAATATAAGTAATCAATATACCGTAAAAATTATGCCAAAATGCCACAAATCTACTTAGACTTAGTGTCACACAATTAAGGACACTAACAACATGTGAGATAACAAGTAAGAGGTATACAAATATGGTAATATAACACGCGAATATAATATCATGACTGAACAACATGTCTAAAATTTAGGTAAACAACTCAACATAGCTAAATAGCCCCATCATGTCTCATACAAATAAGCACGTAGCCTAGGCATGATTTTTAGCATGATTAATAGTTTAAGTGGTCATACACGTAGAGAAAACGCAGCTACAAGGAGACATAATAGCATCACAAGGCTCATACTGGCCTAAAGTCTACCCGGATCATGAATAACCATGGTATACATATATACACTCATCGCCTCGTATGTGAGTCACCTCAAACATAGAGTAAGCATCATAGTTTACGAGGAAATACCCTCAATCCAAACTTAGGCAAGATACTTGCCTCAAACTAGCCAAGTCAATACTCCAAAAATGCCTTCCCTCGCGAATCGTCCTCCGAACGGCTCAAATCTAATCCAATAACACACCCAGTGTTAAATAATGCAAAAGGAAACAACAACAGAGCATAAAGGCTCGATCTTTAATCAAATAGACAAAGTCAATCAAAAGTCAACCCGGGCCCGTATCTCGGATAAGACAAAAGTCGCAAATCTCGGTCGCCCATTCCAACACAAGTCTTAATATAAAAGTTTCATCCAAATCCGAGTCCTAATCGGAGTTCATTCTCCAAAATATCTTACAAAAACCCCTATTTTCTCTATTACATTTCATCAACCAAAATCCAACGATCAAGGATAGAATCACGAATAATAATCAAATTCGAGTTAAAAGCACTTACCCAGTCCAAGTAGGTGAAAATTGCTGAATAAAATTTTCCAATCCGGGCTCCTAATCTCAAAATATGACAAATGAAGTCAAACCCTCGATTAAAAATGTTCAGCCCAACAATTATCGCTTCTGCAGCCCTCCCTGCTGTTTTTACAACGTTGCTTCTATGACAAATGACTTGTATTTTGCGAGCATCACTTAAAACACTGACCTTCCGCACTTGCGCTTAAAACTCGCTTCTGCAGCTCCACATATGCAGCCAAATCTCTTAGGTGTGACCTCCGCAGGAGCGACCATCTCTTCATATATGCGCGCTTCCAGTACCAGGCTTCTTGTCACAGATGCAAACTTCCACTTCGCAAATGTAACATCGCATCTGCGCACTACACTCCTCAGATGTGATGCACCGGCACAAGACCTGCCAAGAAGCATAAAAATTGTCCGGAACCTATCCAAAACACACCCAAGCCCCTTGGGACCCCGTCTAATAGTACCAACCTGTCCCAAAACATAACACAGACCTACTTGAAGCATCAAATCATGCAAAGTAACATCAAAACCACAAATCACACCTCAATTCAAACTTAATGAACTAATCAAACTTCCAACTTCCAATTCATGCTGAACCACGTCTAACCAACTCAAAATGACCCAAAATTTTGCACACAAGTCATAAGTCAACATATCCCGAGGCTCGAATCCCAAACGGACCTAGATAACCACAAAGTCTACTATAAGTCAAACCTATTAATTCTCCAAACCTTCACGTTTCCAACTTTCGACAATTAGTGCCAAATCAACCTAGGAATATTCAAATCCATATCCTAACATATGCCTAAGTCCAAAATCACTATTCGATCTTACACAACCATCAAAACACAATTCCGAGGTCGTTTATTCGAAAGTCAAACCTTGGTCAAATTTTACAACTTTAGTTTCCAGCCATGGAACTAAGTGTTTCAATTCACTCCAAAACCTTCCCGAAACCAAACCAACCATCCTTGCAAGTCACAATACAGCAAACAAGCATACGAGAAGTACCAAATAGGGAAACGAGGCTCAAATATAAAAAATGATCGGCCAGGTCGTTACATTCTCCCCCTCTTAAAAAATGTTCTTCCTCGAATAGGTTTAGAATCATACCTGGGATATCAAAATATGAGGATATCCGCTCTGTGTATAATGCTTAGTCCCCACGTCGCCTCCTTAACCGGTTGACCTCTCCAATGATCCTTCATTAATTCAATATCCTTAGACCTCAGCTTCCGAACTTGCCTATCCAAAATGGCCACTGGCTCTTCATCATAAGCCAGATTCTCATCCAACCGCACTGAACTGAAATCTAATACGTGTGACTAATCCTCATAATGCTTCCGAGGCATGGAACATGAAACACGAAACACCGAATGAATATCCGAAAAGCTAGGAGGCAAAGAATGCCTGTAAGACACCTCACAATTCTCTCCAAAACCTTAAATAAACCAGTAAACCTCGGGTTCAACTTCCCTTTCTTCCCAAACCTCATCACGCCCTTCATAGGCGAACCTCTGAGTAGAACCTTCTCACCCACCATGAATTCCACATCACGAGTCTTCCTATTAGCATAACTCTTCTCTCTGATTGCCCGGTATGAAGCCTCTCCTGAATCAACTTCACTTTATCCAAAGCATCATGAACCAAGTCTGTTCCCAAAAATCTAGCCTCCCCAGGCTCAAACCAACCAACTGGAGAATGACATCGCCTCCAATATAAGGCTTCATATAGAGCCATCTCAATACTGGACTGGTAGCTATAGTTATAGGAAAACTTCACTAATGGAAGAAACTAATCCCACTGGCCTTTGAAAATGACACAGGCTCTCAACATATCCTGCAAATGAAAAGTCCTCTCGGACTTCCTGTCTGTCTGAGGATGAAATGTAGTGCTCAACTCACCCTAGGTGCCCAACTCATGTTGAACTGCTCCCTAGAAAAGCAAAGTAAATTGTGTGCAGCAATCCGATATAATGGACACAGGCATACCATGCAAGCGGATACTCTCCCTGATGTAGATCTTAGCTAACTGCTCTGAAGTGTAGGAAATCATGAATAGAGTGAAATTTGCGGACTTGGTCGGTCTATCCCCAATGACTCAAACAGCGTTGAATCTCCTTAATGTCCATGGAAATCGTATCACAAAATCCATGGCGATGCGCTCCCACTTCCACTTCGGTATCTCAATCTTCTATAGCAAACCACCAGGTCTCTGATGTTCATACTTGAGCTGCTGACAATCCAAACACCGAGCAACATATCCAACAATGTCCTTCTTCATCTTCTACCCCCAATAATGTTGTTTCAAATCATGACCCATATTCATAACAATCGTATGAACAGAATACCGAGTATTATGAGCCTTCTCAATAATCAATTTCCTCAAACCATCCACATTAAGAACACAAATGTGGACCTGAAGTCGCAATACACCATCATCTCCAATAGCCACCTCCTTAGCACGACCTCGCTGCATCGTGTCCTTAACAAAGTGCAAATGGGTATCATCAAACTGACAAGCCTTGATGCGCTCAAACAAGGACGACTGAGATACAACACAAGCAAGGACCCTGCTAGGCTTCGAAATATCCAATCTTTCCAACCTATTGGCCAAAGCCTGAACATCCATATCTAAGGGCCTCTCCACAGTTGGAATGAATGCTAAATTCGCCATACTCTCTGCTTTCCTACACCAAGAAGTCGACCACTACATTGGTCTTTCTTGTATGATAAAAAATAGTGATATCATAGTCCTTCAATAACTCCAACCACCTCCGCTGCCTCAAGTTCAAATCCCTTTACTTGAATAGATGCTGAAGACTTTGATATCTGTATACACCTCACAAGACGTGCAATATAAGTAATGCCTTTAATTCATGCACTGGATAGTTCTTCTCACGGGGCTTCAGCCGGCACGATGTGTAGGAAATCACCCTATCGTCGTACATCAACACAGATCCAGTGTCAACCCATGAAGCATGACAAAAGACCATATATGACCCCGATCCTGAAGGCAAAACCAATACTAGAGCTGTAGCCAAACCAGTCTTGAGCTTTTGAAAGCTCTCCTCAGTTTTATCCGACCACCTGAGTAGAGTGCCCTTCTGAGTTAACATAGTCAATGGGGCTACAATAGATAAAAATCCCTCTACAAAGCAGTGATAGTAACCAACCAAAACCATAAAGCTCCTAATCTCCGTAAAAGTAGAAGGTCTGGCCAACTCTGAACTGTCTCAATCTTCTTAGGGTCCACCTTGATCCCGTCACTAGATACCATATGACCCAAGAATGCCACTAAATCCAACCAAAACTCACACTTGGAGAACTTAACATACAACTTCTTCTCTCTCAAAGTCTAAAGCACAATCCTCAATGCTGCTCGAGCCCTTCAGCGCTGCAGGAATAAACCAAGATATCAGCTTTGAATGCAATGATAAAAGAATCCATATAAGGCTGGAACATGCCGTTAATCAAATGCATGAAAGCTGCTGGGGCATTAGTCAAACCAAAACATCTCACCAAAAACTCATAATTCCTATAACAAAGTCCAAAAAGTAGTCTTAGGAATTTCCGAAGCCCTAATTCTCAACTAGTGATATCCTGATTTCAAGTCAATCTTTGAGAACACCCTAGCACCCTTAATATAATCAAATAAATCATCAATGCGTGGAAATAGATACTTGTTCTTGATGGTGACCTTGTTTAGCTGCCTATAGTCAATACACATTCTCATAGAACCATCATTCTTCTTAACAAACAACACCGGTTCTTCCAAAGGTGAAACATTGTAGCACCATGGAAAAATTTCAATGTACTTAAGAGCTATTAAGAAAGTTGATGTGTGCTAATTATATTATTTGTATGCAGATGAGGACTATTAATATGATGGATATCAATTGGATATGATAATAAGTGTATAGGCGTATCATAAGTGATGTGGGGTCTAAGGAGAGCCCTAAGTCTAAGTCAAGTTGGAAATTACAGGATAGATTAATGTTCCGAATGAGTACACACAAGACAAAACATTGAACGAGAATATCTACATATATATAAGGAGTTATGTGATGGACAGCCTATCAAATGAAGTATCTTCGAGTCCAGTTTCTAAAGCTTCAAACCGTCTGTCATTTGGACACTCCTACAAGAATTTATGACAAAATTCCCAAAGGCTGACATAATGTGATTCAGCTGTCCATTTCGCGACCGCAAAACGGTTCCGCGGACTGCATAAGCATCGGAAAGTGGAGCAGAGACGGGCAAATTTTGAAAAACACATTCTGCTATTGCATAATTGATTATAATATCGAATAATTGCTTATGCTATCGCATAACTGATTCTGCTGCCCACATAATCGATTTTGCTACCACATAATTGATTCTGTTGCCCAGATAATCGATTCTGCTACCACATAACTGCACCACATAATTGACTTCGGGGGTCATTTTTGGAAATTTTTTTATCCCACCCTATTTTGATATAAGGCCATAGGCGGTGATTTTACAAGGTAAAATATGATTTTTTAGAGAGTGGAGAGTTATTTTAGAAAGAGAAAGAGAAGACCTAGCATGATAATAATCCATTCTTGCCTCAATCTTTAAGAATCAAGGAAACCAATCACAAGATCTTCATCTAAGAGGTAAGGTTCTACTCTCTAGCCCTAAATTTCGGGATTTGGATTGAAGGTAGGTGTGAGAAGTATGATTCTTAGGCGTGGGGTTTGCTCTTTGTGCATGAGTGTAACCATAAGGGTGGTAGGGAGGTTATTTAACTAAAAGGAGTAAACTCTTCGTATTGAATTGGTTGTGGGGTGAACCCACGAATATCTTCCTAATTATGGTTCACTTTTGTTATGTTTCTAAATAGATTGAAGTTTCTAGGATTTCCGGAACATTTTAGTAATCTAAGGAAAGCTCAAGCAAGGTACGTTGGCTAAACTACTCTTTTAGAAATGAATTCCATGATGTTCCCATAAGTTTCACGTATTGTTGACTCATGTTCCTTATTCCCATGTTCCGAGTTGTTCCAAACAAATTCGATTGTCCCGAGTAAGCAAGTGTGAAGAATTATGTATTCAAAATGTGTTTCAAATGTTCCTATCACATTATGTTGTCCTTCGGTAATGTGTTCAAGAATGATATGTGTATTAAAATGTTATGGCTTTGAGTTTTGTTTTAAATGAAAGTCCATTATGCTTAACCAGAAACGAATACCCCATGCGTCTTAAACTCTTATTGCTCAAATGTTTACCTAAGGTCTTGAGTTGAAATGTCTTGTTGTTGATAATCTATAAGGATTCTTAAAAGTAAATAGGAGTAGGTTGGAGATGAAAAGAGTGACCACCGTGCCCATAATGAAAGTTATACTTGTGGCCGTTGGTGCCAAGGAAATGAAATGATGTGAGAAAAGGTAATGAGCCTTGATTCAACTATTCCAAATTGACATCGAAAAATAGAATTGCCTAAAAGCTTATGTAGTCAAGTCATGCCCATATGTGGCTGTTTTAGCTAATCCTATGCTTTGTGTGTATTTTCAATGTGTTTTGCGTTCTTACATATTCGTGAGTGGAAATTGCCCTTTTTGGGGAAAAGTATTTCAAGAATAAATGGTGTTACTCATTTATGGTCTTAACTTGTGATTTGATTGCCAATCATTTTACTCCATTTCCTGGAAAGAAACCTATTGTAATTTAAAGCCTTCATTACTAATGAACCTAAAGTTGTGATTTCCGGAATATTCTATATGTTGATATTTATGCTGATGATCCATGAAAGGAAAGATATGAAAGTGCGGAATATGAAATACGGCCATTTTACCATGAAAGAAGAATAATATGTATAGCCAAGAGAGCCAATGAAATAATAATGTTGTAAGTGGTTGAACGTACGAATGAAGTGATATATGGTGTGAAAGGTTATGAGATGAACGTATTTGTACTTTTGTTTCCAATGTTTTATAAGCTCCTATGTTCATATGAGTAAAGGCTATGGTGTTCCTAAGTGTTTCAAAATGCTCTTAATGTTCTATGATCACCCATGGCAAATACAAGTAAGTGATAGTATGAACATGAAATGTGGCCGCTTGCTAAGATAAGAATTATGAGGCGTTGTATCTCCCAATGGTTTCAATCATAGTATGTATGCTTCTAAAATAATCAATGCAAACGACTTCGATGTTAAGTCCCCAAGAGTCATGAACTTAGCTAATGACCTCAAGATGTCAAGTGAGTGAATAACGAGATGAAAAGGGAGATGTCCTATGCTAAATAATGATGAACCTTAAGAAAAGAAACTGGGCTCATGTGCCATTTAAATCGACTTATTGATTTACCATGCATGTGCTAATGTAATGAGTTGTGTTTCTCCATGATGAGCATGAACATGACGTATTCCAATGATATGGGAAATTAAGACCTTAAATGTAATGTTAATCATGTCAATTTATGTTTATATATGGTATTGTGATACACCTCCACCCGCATATATTGGGGTGAGGTGGCAGGGCCGCTTTGTGTAGGGATTGTGGTATTGTGATACACCTCCACCAGCATATATTGGGGTGAGGCGGCAGGGCCACTTTGTGTAGAGATTGTGGTATTGTGATACATCTCCACCCGCATATATTGGGTGAGGTGGCAGGGCCGCTTAGTGTAGAGATTTTGGTATTGTGACACACCTCCACCCGCATATATTTGGGATGAGGCGGCAGGGCCGCTTTTTGTAGAGATTGTGGTATCGTGATACACCTCCACCCACATATGTCGGGGTGAGGCGGCAAGGTTGCTTTGTGTGAAGGTGGTTATAGAGGATCCCCGACTTAAAATCTATAAGTTATTGGAAGCTCTTAATAAATTTGCTTGACGTTAACGGTTATTTAAGCCTTTTATTTGTTACCACGATTCATCATATTGATGTTGTATTTCTAAGTCCTTGAATAGGTGTATTGTGTGTGTGAACACTATGGATGGGCTATGATACGCATAGGTGTATAATATGATATGTGAACAATACGGATGGTCTATGAAATGTATAGGTATAAAATAAGAGAGGGATATGGACGGTGTAGTGAGACACATTGTTAATGCAGAAAATAGGTGCCACTTTTATTGGCCTTATTTGTACATGTAGTTTCAATTTCATTATATTATGTATTCCACACATAATTCATATGGCTCAATTGATCCCAAAAGATGTTCAAAATTATGTAAGTATAATAAGACTTGAAATTTGATTCTATGGGATGTTTCGTAGTTTCTTGATGTACTTTATTTGCCTCTTATTAGATTTATCGTATCTTCATATCTTGTTTTGTTTGCCTTGCATACGAGTACTATTCCACATGTACTCACGTCCCTTTTGTCGTGGGCACTGCATCTTTTAGTGGATGCAGGTATACTTCTAGAGGATGATATGGATATTTGATAGGGATATTCTTCACTACTCAGCCTATGGTGTGCCCGATATAGTTCTAGTGGGTGCTTGGGTCTAGTTCATTTTATGTATTTAGGTATCTATTGTCATAGAAGCTCCCTGTACATTGTGGGTCATGTAACTAAAGATTTGAGTTTTGTCATGTGTTTATGTTCAGAGTATTTATGAGGTTGCACACCAATCATGTGAAAGATTGTAGGCCATTGAGCCAAATGTATTCAATTTAAAATTCATGACACTAATGATGTTTTGATAAATCATGAATGAGTTATGATGAGATGTTGATGTAAAGTAGGCTTGCTCGACCGGGTTTACTTGGTTGAACGCGGGTCATGCTTCTCAAGTTCTGGGCGTGACAAACACAAGGCCTGATGAAGCCCTTATCCAACAAGTC
Source organism: Nicotiana obtusifolia (assembly GCA_002018475.1). Classification (NCBI taxonomy): domain Eukaryota; kingdom Viridiplantae; phylum Streptophyta; class Magnoliopsida; order Solanales; family Solanaceae; genus Nicotiana; species Nicotiana obtusifolia. The sequence continues at coordinate 103,155 of MCJB01014014.1, read as the reverse complement.
TTGAAACTGTTCTTTCAATTCCGTCAACTCCATTGGAGCCATATGATATGGAGGAATAGAAATAGGCTGCATGTTTGGTGCCAAATCAATGCCGAAATCAATATCCCTATTGGGTGGCATGCCCGATAAGTCTACTAAAACACATTCAGGAACTCTCTCACTACTGGAACTGACTCAAAAATTGGAGTATTAACACTAACATCTCTAAAAAAGTCTAAATATGCCAAACATCCCTTCTTAACCATCTGTTGAGCTTCAAGAATGAGATCACTCTACTGGGAGTTCAACCAAGATAACCCTTCCGCTCCAACCTCGACAATCCCGGCATTGCCAACATCACGGTCTTAGCATGACAATCAAGAATGATGTGGTACGGAGATAACCAATCCATACCCAAGATCACATCAAAATCTTCCAAATCTAACAATAGAAAGTCCACCCTCGTATCAAAACCACAGATAGTGACCACACATGAGCGATAAACTCGATCCCCCATAATAGAATCACCAACAGGTGTAGACACATGCACATCAACATCAAGAGAACGATGAGACATATCTAGACAAGAAGCAAAGTGCGATGACCCGTATGAATAAGTAGAACCTAGATCAAACAATATTGAAGCATCCTTGTGGTACATAGAAATAATACCAGTAATCACTACATCACATCAACAACCTCGGTCCTCCTTGGGAACGCATACCATCTGGCTTGACCTCTCCTAGACTAAGATCCCCCTCTAGGATGACCACGTCCTGGATGGCCTCTACCCGAGCTGGCTGAGCGCGTGGTGTAGCAACCGGCACATGAATCACAGTCTGTTCTACCTGCTGCCCTGAACCTCTACAAAGACGGGGGTAGTATTTCCTTACGTGCCCCAACTTTCCACACTCTTAACAACCTCTAACCTAAAATGACTGCAGAACCCGAGTCTGACCCAGTAAACCAGATTACCCAGTAGAAGAACCTGGTACCAATGAACCCTAAACAGATGGAGCGCGATGAGAACTCTGCACTGGATGTACACTGAATGAAGACTGCATAGAAGCTCCTCGACTGGGTGGCAGTGAATGATGAGTTGGCCTACTTGAATGGCCTCCCCCAAATCAACCTCGGCCTTGAGATGAGGCACCACTGAAACTACCTGACTTGGGACCTCTTGTAACTTCCTTGCATCATCTATATGGTCTCAATGCGAATGCGCTTAAAATGATGTCCTATTTCCATGACCTGGTGAAAAAAGTCCGGATCTCCACCTCTCTAGCCATAGTAATGCGAATACCATGGTGAATACCATCAATGAATCTCCTTACTTTCTCCTTCTCATTGGGAATCAAAATAGTACCATGACGGGACAATTCTTTGAACTTTATCTCATACTTAGTAAGCGACGTCGGACCCTGCTAAAGTTACTCAAACTGCCTCCTCAGCTCCTCTCATAGTGCGGGGCACACAAATGCTCCAAAAAGACCCTAGAGAACTGAGGCCAAGTAAGAGGAGGTGATACTGCTGGTTTGCCTAGCTCATAAACCTACCACCACCTCTCGGCTAGACCCTACATCTGGAAGGTGGTTAAGTCAACTCTGTTGGACTCGACTAATCCCAAATTGCGTAGGATCTCTTGACAACAATCTAAGAACCCATGTGCATCCTCTGAAGGTGTACCATTAAAGTGAGGAGGATGAAACTTCGTGAACTCATCTAACTTCTTGAGCTCATCAGCTGACATCGGGGGCCTATCCTTAGGCTGTGCGGTAATAGTTACTCCATCAATTTGTAACACTGCAGGGGTCTGATAACCATGGGCCACATGCTTTGGCGTATGAGTAGCTGGAGTCTGCGCTCTGCCCCCTGCCTAGGAAGTAACCAGTACAGTAGGAAATGCCTCGACTAGAGCCAAACTTTCAAACAAACCAGTCATACAGACCAAAGCAGCCTAAACAGCTGGAGAAAAAAATAAACCCTAGGGGAACCTGTGACTCAACAAAATCATAAAACTGCTTCTCAACAGGAGCTACTGGTGGCTCCATAGCGCTGCACAAGTAGGATTCTAGCTGCGGTGCGGACTCTAACCCTACCTCGGCCCCGGCCTCTCAAGGCCCTGGCCTGGGGTACTGGCGCTTTCTCAGCTGAACAATATGAATGCGTCTTCACCATCAGTGAGAGAATAGAAAAGTAATGATTCAGACTTAGGGATAAATATACCCGTACGACAAAGAATGAAAGAAAGATAAGTTTTCCTAACAGCTCTATGGCCTCTCGAAAATAAGTACAGATGTCTCTATACCAATCTGCTTGACAGTCCTAGACTTGCTCATGACTCGTGAGACCTAAGTAGCCTAGTGCTTTGATCTCCGGTTCTTATGACCCAAAATCCAACTAGAGCCGTGATGGCACCCAACATCGCGTTCTAGGAAAGCCAACATCCAATATTCAAAAGCAACTTTAATGACAGTAAGAAATAGTCTCAATAGTAGAATAAGATAAATAGATGTAGCCAAATGTAATGACCTGGCACGTTGTTTTGAGTGTATTAGCCCCGATCTCCTAAGTAGTGCCTCTTATGTATTATATTATGGTTATGTAACTTGCCGGGGTGTTTGAGTTTGGTTTCAGGTGAACTTCGGAGGGAAATGAGACACATAGTCCTTAAGTTGGAAGGTTAGGTTGTAAAAGTTGACTGTAGCTTAACATGTGTGAAGACGACACTAGAAGGAAGTTTTGATGGTTTCGATAGCTTTGTATGGTGACTTTGGTCTTAGGAGCGTGTTCAGATGTCGATTTGGAGGTCCGTAGGTGGTTTCTGCGCAAATTGGTGAAAGTTGGGAAAATGGAAGATTTTGGAAAGCTTGACCAGAAGTTGACATTATTGATATCAGGGTCGGATTATGATTTTGAAAGGTGGAACAGGTCTCTAATGTCATTTGTGACTTGTGTGCACAATTTGAAGTCAATCGGAGTTGATTTGGCATGAATCGACATCGATTTTGGAATTTGGAAGTTCATAGTTCATAGGCTTGAATTGGGTTGCAATTCGTACAATTTGTGTTTTTTGATGTGATTTTTTCCACAAGTTGGTCCGCTATGTGTTTTGGAATTAGTTGGTATATTTGGACGTGGTCCCGGTGGCCCGGGTGTGATACGGAGTGAATTCGAATCTAAATTCAGACTTGTAGAATTGCTAAACATTTCCAGCTTCTGGTGCTATCGCACTTGCGGAGGGTGTGGCCGTAGGTGTGGACTCGCAAAAGTGAGCTGGGGATCGTAGATGCGGAGCTAGCCTTGCTCAGCTGGGGTTGCAGAAGCATGAAAACTTTCATAGAAGTGACTTCGTTTCTGCGATGGAGAGGAGCGCAGGAGTGGCAGTGCATGTGCGGAGCCGCAGATGCGGCAGTTGGGTCGCATATGCGAATATTGCTGGGCAGAAATAGGAAATTCAAGGCTTTTGCTTCATAATTCATTTTAGACTTAGAGAACTCGGTATGAGGCGAACTTTCGAGGGATTTTCAGAGAGATCTTTTGGGTATGGAATCCTAACTCGTTTTTGGTTAATTCACATGAATCTATTGTTACTTTCATCATTCAATTAGTGTTTTAGCGTTGGAAATTAGGGAAAAATGATAGAAACCTTATAGACTAAATTCTTGACTTTTGGAAGACGAATTGAGGTCGGATTTGGATAATTCTTGTATAGTTGGACTCGATGTTGAATTGGCGTTCAGATTTAATAATTTTTGTCGGGTTCCAAGACGCGGGCTTGCATTGACCTTTTGGGTCGATTTTTCAATTCTTTGCAAAGATCGTAATATCATTGTTTGAATTAGTTTCCTATATTTATATTTACAGTATAAAATTATTTTGGCTAGATTCAAGCCGTTCAGAGTTGGAAAATCGAGAGAAAGGCCTTCTAGTGGATTGATTTAGTATGGTTTGAGGTAAGTGGCTTGCCTAACTTTGTGTGGGGGAATTACCCCTTAGGATTGGTGTTGTTTGTGAAAATTGTGATATGTGAAAGCCGTGTACGCAAGGTGATGAGTGTGTACACGAGCCAAAAGTGAAAATTTCCGGTTTGAGCCCTTTCCATGCCTTAATTGAGTTACCTTAACATGTTATAGCCATCATTTTTAGTCTAATTTCACATGTCTACTTGTCTCATCTCTTATTTACTAGTTGTCCTACTTGTTTAGTTGAAGTACTTGATTCCTTTATTCCATATTCATTATTTAACTGTTAAATTATTAACTTGAAATTGCTATTCTTAGAATATCTTGTTGTTGAATTTGGCGTTGAGTTGCAAAGGCCGTGGTTCCTATTGAGGAAAAGTGTTAACTTGTGAAATATCATTTTGTTGAGTTACTCTCCGGTTGTTATTGTTGAGCCTTTGTGTACATTGTGGTTGAGCCATGAGCTCCTTATTGTGAAATTCTGTTAGTTTGGTTTTTCTGGCAAGTTGTGATATTGGGTACTTGAGGTGCGAATTGCGATACGTTGTGATATTGATACGCATACAGTAGTATAAGGTCTGGTTATTGAAACGCATGCAGTGAGATAAGGTGGCTTTTATATGCGTGGCTAGTAGCGGAAATAATAGAAGCCATGCGGTGTGATACTAAAACGCAAGATGCTATTTCGGAAAAAATAATTTTCAAAACTAAATATAAAGGCTCCTGTAGTGAAATAAGGAAAGATTGTGATTTATTATTTTGTGATTTGAGACTACGAGGCGGTACCTAAGTAATGATTCTTGTTGACATTTCTGTATTCTTTTATACTTGTCTTTGATCGTTATTTCCTTAGCATACTATTAATTGTCTTTTCCATGTTGCACTGTTTGCTTAGTTCTGTTTAGGTAACTTGTTATACTATTCGTTGTTTCAATTTCATTACTGTCTTTATTAAACTGCCTACATTTGTTTAGTCTTTTATTATATCAAGTAGGGCCCTGACCTGACCTCGTCACTACTCTACCGAGGTTAGGCTTGGTACATAATGGGTAACGTTGTGGTATAATCATGCTACTCTTCTGCACATCTTTTTGTGCAGATCCAGGTACTTCTTACCAGCCCAGGCATTAGTTGGGATTCTACTGCGGAGGCTTCTTGTATACCTGTCGACGTTCGCAGGCCTTGGAGACCCCCTATCTCTCTAGATCTCTGATTTCATTATCCTTTATATATAGACATGATGTATAGTATTATCCATTATCCATACATAGAGCTTGTGACTTGTATTTCGTCGGGTCTCGAGATTGTATATGCTGAGTTATGACGTTGGATTTATACAACTGTTGATTTTAAGAATTATATTTAGTATTATTTCAATTATTCTGCATGTTTTTAGGCTTACCTAGTCTTAGAGACTAGGGTCTTAGAGACTAGGTGTTGTCACGACATCCTACGGAGGGAATTGGGGCCGTGACAAGTTGGTATTAGAGCTTTAGATAGGCATTACGAGTCACAAGCAGGTTTAGTAGAGTCTCGCAGATCGGTACAAAGACATCTGTACTTATCTTTGGGAGGCTATGGAACTCTTAGGAAAACGTCACTTCTTTGATTCCTTATTGTGCGAAATTGCTGACTTCAGGATTCTAAATTTCTGTCTTACTATTCTCTCACAGATGGTGAGGACACACACAGCCGGATCAGATGACCAGACACCCGTGCCCCCAGCTAGTGCCGCGAGAGGTTGGGGCTGGGGCAGGGGCCGGGGTATAGGCCGAGGACGTCCACGTGGTGCAGCTAGAGCAGCTGCACGAGCTGCTACGGAGGAGCCACCAGTAGCTCCAGTGGGAGAGTCAGCACCTGAGACGCCTATTACTGCCCCAGCACTTCAGGAGACTCTCGCCCAGTTTCTGAGCAAGTTTGACACTTTAGCTCAGGCAGAGTTGATCACACTTGCTCCTGCCACATCTCAGTTCGGGGGAGGAGCAAAGACTCACGCTGCCGGTAGACTAGAGCAGCAGGTCCAAGTTGACCAGGTTCCAGAGGTCATACGAGTACAGCCAGTCGTCCTAGTTCAGCCCGAGGTTAGGGCTACAGCTTCGGAGGAGGAGCAGCTCATGCTCGAGAGGTACAAGAAGTACCACCCTCCTACTTTCAGTGGTTTGGTCAGAGGTTTCCTAGTGTTTTCTTGAGGAGTGCCACCGTATCCTTTATACTATGGGTATTGTGGAGTCTAGTGGAGTTGCTTTCACTACGTTCCAGCTTTAAGGGAGTGGCTTATTAGTGGTAGCGAGCGTATGATGGGTAGTCCGGCCGAGGCAGCTTCACTCACTTGGGCTCAGTTCTCAAATATGTTTTTGAGGGAGTTTGTTCCCTAGTGTGTCAGAGATGCATGTCGCGTAGAGTTTAAGCAATTGTGCCAGGGTTCTATGACTGTATCAGAGTATATGATTTGATTTAGTGATTTGTCCAGGCATGCAGGAGCCTTGGTTGCTACTATTAGAGGACGAGTTTGTCAATTTATTAAGGGGCTCAACTCTGGTCCCAGATTTAACACGGCCCGAGAGTTGGAGATAGACATCGCATACCAACAGGTAGTAGAGATTGCAAGGAGATTGGAGGGTATGTGGGCCCGGGACAGAGAGGAGAGAGAGGCCAAAAGGCCTCGAGATTCTGGCACATATAGTGGTTCCTGTGCTTTAGTTGTAGCCCGTCATGGTAGGGGCTATGTGAGTCGTCCTGTTCATTCAGCACTTTCAGCTTCCAGCGGTATTCTAGCCACTCCCAGGCCTCAGATTTCCTATTATGCACCGCCATTGTCTAGTGCACCTCCTGCATAGGGTGCTTTCAACGATCTATCCAGCTGATCAGGCGGGAGCCAGTCGCAACATCCACGTCCTCCGAGAGCTTGTTTTGGGTGTGGTGACACTCATCATACGGTGAGGGATTGCCCAAAACTAAGGAGGGGTACACCCCCACAGACTACTCAAGCTCTGCGTATTTCATCGGGTCCTCAGGCCATAGTTACCGCACCGGTTGCCACTCCACCTGCACAACAAGCTAGAGGTGGAGGTCGGGCAGGTAGAGGTCGCCTTAGAGGGGGAGGCCAGGCTAGATATTATGCTCTTCATGCTAGGACGGAGGCAGTTGCATCCAACTCAGTTATCACATGTATTGTTCCGGTTTGTCATAGGGATGCATCAGTCATATGTGATCCATGATCTACTTATTCCTATGTATCATCTTACTTTGCTCTATATTTGGGTGTATCTCGTGATTCTTTGAGTTCTCCTGTCTATGTATCTACACCTGTGGGAGATTCCATTCTTGTTGACCATGTGTATCGGTCATGTTTAGTTATTTTTAGTGGTTTTAAGACCAGAGCCGATCTATTGGTTCTCAGTATGGTAGATTTTGATGTCATTTTGGGCATGGACTGGTTTTCCCCCTATCATGCTATTCTTGACTGCCACGCCAAGACTGTAACATTGTCTAAAGGCTCAGTGAATGGTTGAGAAGGGATGTGATGCGTATCTAGCATACGTGAAAGATATCAGTGCTGATGCCCTTAACATCGAGTTAGTCTGGTAGAGAGGAATTATCCGGATGTAGGCCCGACAGATCTTTCGGGCATGCTGCCCGATAGTGATATCGATTTTGGTATTGATTTGTTACTAGGCACTCAGCCGATTTCTATTCCTCCATATCGTATGGCCCCTCCAGAGTTGAAGGAGTTAAAGGAGCAGCTGCAGGAGTTGCTTGATAAGGGTTTCATTCGGCCTAGTGTATCACCTTGGGTTGCTCCGATCTTGATTGTAGTGAAGAAGGATAGTTCTATGCACATGTGCATTAATTATCGCTAGTTGAACAAGGTTACAGTGAAGAACAAGTATCCATTGCCATGTGTTAATGACCTACTTGATCAGCTACAGGGTGCCAGAGTATTCTCCAAGATTGACTTGCGTTCAGGCTATCATCAGTTGAAGATTCGGGAGCCAGATATCCCAAAGACTGCCTTTGGGACTCGATATTGTCATTATGTGTTCCTTGTGATGTCTTTTGGGATGACAAATGCCCCAACACCATTCATGCACTTAATGAACAGTGATTTCTGGCCCTATCTTGACTCATTCATCATTGTGTTTATTGATGACATTTTGGTGCACTCCCGGAGCCGGGAGGATCATGAGCAGCACTTGAGGACCGTGCTTCAGACCTTGAGAGAAAAGAAGTTGTATGCAAATTTTCAAAGTGTGAATTCTGACTAGATTCAGTGGCATTTTTGGGTCATATAGTGTATAGTGAGGGGATCAAGGTAGATCCCAAGAAGATTGAAGCAGCGCAGAGTTGGCCCATACCATCTTCAACTACTGAGATCCATAGTTTTCTTGGTTTGGCAGGGTATTACCGTCGATTCGTAGAGGGTTTCTCATTCATTGCTACACCTATGACATGATTCACCCAGAAGGGTGCTCTGTTCAGGTGGACCGAGCAGTGTGAGGAGCGCTTACAAAAGCTCAAGACTACTTTGACTACAGCCCTTGTGTTGGTGTTGCCTTGGGGTTCGGGGTTTTATACTATGCACTGTGATGCGTCGTGTATTGATCTCGGCGCAGTGTTGATGTTGGACGGTAGGGTGATTGCCTATGCGTCTAGATAGCTGAAGGTGCATGAGAAGAAATACTCCGTCCACGACCTTGAGTTAGCAGCTATTGTTCATGCCTTGAAGATCTGGCGGCACAATTTGTACGGTGTGCCTTGTGAGGTCTATACCGACCACCAGAGTCTACAACTGATACACTCAAATTACACTTTAATAAATAGTGTAAGCGGTCGATGTTAAATATAATAACCCAACAAGGTTGCGGTCGAATCCCACAGGGAATAGGTGTGAAAAGTTTACTTGATTAGCGTATTACTCAACTACAGTCATAATTCTATTTAGGTAACCGTAACAAAAGTATGAATTGAACTTAGTTTTAAATAAAGTCTAATTGCACTATTGATAATATAAATAATATGATTAAAGAAACCAAGATTGTGTCCCCATTAATGAAGTGTAATGCTATCGATGTCAATATGATATATTTCAAACGGATGATTCTTTTGATATGAAATTGATGTCTAAGTGACTACCCAATATTTTCCAATACTTAGGTAGTATTTCCTCTTTATGATCTTTCCAAATATAAAAGAGTTGTGATTAAGAACAATCAATTTATGCCAAATAAAACCCACTTATTCCTAAGCGATTTTATTAAACAAGGTTTAAAGCCTTGAGTCTTTGATATTTACTTCTACCAAATTCTACCCTGCTTTCCCAAGCAAAGATGGAATTTAATGGCGCTTGTTAATGTTTGCAACCACCAACAATAAATGAAGAATGAGAAGTAAATAAATATCAATCAACCGTTAAATATATATTCAATATTGAACACCCAATAACATCACACCCATTTAGGGTCCACAACCTTAGTATATTTAAAATTAGCTACTCATACTAAAATCTGAAATCAAGAGAATATTAATTATCATAAAGCTTACAAAGTGAAAGATTCTTGACCCAAAAGCTTCCAAAAGAAAGGAATATTCAAGCCTTGTACTTTAGCTTCAAAGTCTAACAAGATAGCCCCCAAAAAACCCTAATAGACCTATTTATAGAGGCCTAAAAATGGAGACAAAATTCGGACTAATCTGCCCTGAAGTTGAATATGCGACCGCATTTATGTCGTATAACAAAAATGTGGTCCGCATTTTTGACATGTCTATCGCAGATTGTAACCCTAGTTTTGCCTTCACCGCATTAATGGTTTGCGGTCCGCATCGTAGAAATGCGACCGCATCTTGCATCGCATTTTCTTCCTTCAGTAGACTTCATGCTTAGTTTGCGATTTCTTTTTCGGCTCGCAAACACGTTATGCGATCGCAGATGAGACCGCATTCTTGACATTGAACTTCGCCCAGGATTCTGATTTGGTTTGTGATCTCTGTGTGCAATCTGCGGCTCGCAGACAAGTTATGCGATCGTAGATGAGACCGCATTCTTGACGTTGAGCTTTGCCCAGAAGTCTGTCTTGATCTGCGATCTTGGCGTGAAGTATGCGGCTCGCATGTGGTATTTGCGATAGCAAATCCACATCTGCGATGCTTTTATGCTCTTTTCTTGTGTTTTTTTGGCTTTTTGAACTCTTTTCCATGCTCTTAGGTCCTTACACCTCATACACTGCAAAAATACTAAAATTACATAAGTACCTAGGGAAATTGCATTTAAAAGAAGTTAAAATCTAAGCAATTAGTATCAAAGTGTGCCGAAATTCTCCGGCACATCAACACCCCCAACTTAAACTCTTGCTTGTCCTCAAGCAACTAAGATGACACTATCCTATTCTAGAATCCATTTACAAGACATGAAACAATAGTGACCATGGACAGTGTTTGTTGTTAATGTTTCAAGCATGCATCTTTGAATGCTTTACCCTTCCTGAATCATCGATATATTCAAGGAAAACTAATCAACTTGTGAACTTTGATCCTCAGACAACATGACTAAATGCTACCATTAGCCGAGCGCACTTACATTTTACTCAAAAACTCAACTTCTGTTCAACCTCGCAGTTCATGTGCCCTCACTAGAAAGAAAGTCCCAAAATCAGAATATTTACAATGACAACAAAAAAGGGACTATTTCACAAATACACTCACTCTCAGAAAAGAATTTCAAGTGTTACCACATACCATACCATAGGCTTGCCCTTATTTTAATTCGTTGCTTACTTCTAAGAGCGCTCTGTTGGAGATCCCATAAGGACTTTTTAGGCTTGTAATGTAGGTTTAGGGAAGGGTCGGATAAGTATTTAGATATAAGTGACAACATCCTCCTTGAACACTAATCACATTTTCTTTTCTTTTTGCACTTTGTTTCTTTTCAAACCCCATATCCGCATTGGCATCTAGTTCCCAATATGGAACCATCTTAAATACCTCTCTAATTTTCTTCAAAGCTCCATAATTATAAATATACACATATATCTATTTTTCTTTTCTTTTCTTTTCTTTTTTTTTTTGAAGCTTGCATACTTTCATATGAGCACTTTGAGGTATATGCTCCTACCCTCACTGTACAACCTTACCCATTTCCATTTTGACACCACACCCCCAACTTAGGCTTTTAGCCTAATTCTCAATGTTCAAGGAGGAACAGGTTCAAAAGAGGTAATTATTTTACAAAAGGGAGAGGTTTGTAGTGAGGTGGCCAAAGAATAGGGCACTAGTGATATTATTTATGCAATGGTAGGCTTGAAAGGCTAAAGAGGTTTCACAAATAAAACAAAGAATGCCTAAGATCGTCCCTCCAACTAAGTGTAATTATTATAAGCATCGAAAAACCAACCGGACAAGTTCTAGATGGCAGAAGCAAACACAAGCATTGTCTACACAAAGAACTGACACATATGGCACACAAACTGTTTGGTTCACATAGTTTAAAGCCCTGGAGTCAACATTTGACAACTCAAAGCTTTCATCATATATACATACATAATTCTAGGTAGATATAGAGTCACAGAGCGAGCCTCAAGTTTACACAGTTGATCTTTTGAAAGGGTATGAGCTATGTATAGACACACATGCTTGAGACTAGACAATTACACCATCCCGGTCAACATGTTTCATTCTACTGTCCTGGTTCTACTATTACACCCTTGAAAAAGAACCCGGCAAAGGAAAAACAATGGGAATTTATTTATTTCTAATTACTAAAGATAGAAAACTATCTACTAGTACAGAAATCACAAAGCACTAATATATACTAGAGTTGCTAATGTCGCAAAAATATAAAAATACAGACAAGGCTACCACCCCCAACCAAAATCATGCATTGTCCCCAATGCATATGAACATAAAGTAGAGTTAAAGGGGCTCCCTGAGGCGCACTAAGAGCAATGGGAGTCGGTAGCCGGCTGACCCTCTGCTGCTGAAGGAGGGATGTCTGGCTGGTCGGGAACTAGAATTGGGGCCTGTGAGCTGCTAGCCTCGCCCGCTGATGGCTGAGTGGCCGATGGGTCTGCAGGGGCGGCCAAATCAGCTAGCGAATGTTGTATGGCCCTCTGAATGTTTGCTTGCTCCTCATCCTCCACTGTCGGAGCAGCAATCTGGTTGCCCTTCTCTTGAGGGCCATTATCCTCCGAGGACCATGAATCCTCCTTATCTGCCTCTTCGCCCTCTGACTCTGAAGAATGTCCGGAAGTCTCCTTATTATGAATATCAAGACGTACGAGAAGAGCTGGAGGTTGGGACATCCTGGCAGTCTGAGGTGCAATGTCTGCCATCACAGTTGTGAAATCAAGGCCCAAGTCTGGTGCAGCTGTGTCTGCTCCCTGCTCACCGTCCTTGGGCAGGAGGGATGATAGGTCGAACTCCAAATTTTGCATCTTTTGGAGCTCGGTCGTCATAGACGCAACCTCCTCCCGTAGCTGAGGCAAACCCCTAACCTCACCACACTCTATCTTTTGAACCCTTAACTCAAGCTGGTGCAAGCGATCCCCAAACAGTGTTTGTTGTTGTTGGAGAGCTGTCACGGAAGTTTGTATAGGAGTCAGGGCTTGTTTGATGAGGTTGGGCAAGGTCTTCAAGAGCTGGTCTACTTTGGCATTGGCATGCTGGGCAATGAGACCAAGTCTCGAGAGGTTGAACTTTGCCCAGAAGTCTGTCTTGATCTGCGATCTTGGTGTGAAGTATGCGGCTCGCATGTGGTATTTGTGATAGCATATCCACATCTGCGATGCTTTTCTACTCTTTTCTTGTCTTTTTGTGGCTTTTTAAACTCTTTTCCATGCTCTTAGCTCCTTACACCTCATACACTGCAAAAATACTAAAATTACATAAGTACCTAGGGAAATTGCATTTAAAACAAGTTAAAATCTAAGCAATTAGTATCAAAATGTGCCGAAATTCTCCGGCACATCAACTATCGGCCGCTCAACAAGGTCACGATCAAGAATAAATACCTACTGCCAAGTATAGATGATTTGTTTGGCCAATTTCAAGGTGCTAAGTACTTGTTCAAGATCGATTTATGATCCGGGTATCACCAATTGAAGATCAGGGAGCAGGATATTCCAAAAGTAGCTTTTAGGACATGGTATGGCACTTTGAATTTCTGGTAATGTCTTTTGGGCTAATAAATGCCTCGACAACTTTCATGGATCTTTTGAACCGAGTTTTTAAGTCATTCCTCGACTCTTTTTTGATAGTGTTTATTGAAGATATCCTTGTATATTCACGCAGTCGAGAGGACCGCGCCAATCATCTCAGGGAAAATTTGCAAACCTTATATCAGCACCAGTTGTATGTGAAGTTTCCGTAATGTGATTTTGGCTTGAATCTGTCACATTCTTTGGTCATGTCATTTCCAGAGAAGGAATTAAGATCGATCCTCAGAAGATTTCAGCAGGAGGAATTTGCCTAGATCTACTACCCTAACTGAGATTTGCAGTTTCTTGGGCTTTGCTGGATATTAGAGGAAGTTTGCGAAGGGGTTCTCTACCCTTGCCTCTCCGTTGACTAAATTGACGCAGAAGGCGGTTAAGTTCTAATGGTAAGATGCTTATGAAAGGAGCTTACAAGATTTGAAATCGAGATTGACTAACGCACTTATGTTGACTCAACTAGACGGTACATATGGTTTTGTGGTATATTGTGATGCTTCAAGAATCAGACTTGGGTGTGTATTAATTCAACATAGCAAGGTGGTATCTTATGCTTCTATGCTACTCAAGAATCATGAAAAGAACTATCCAACACATGACTTATAGCTTGCATCGGTGATATTTGCATTGAAATTTTGGCGTCATTATCTGTATGGGGTCCATATGCATATATTTTCGGACCATAAGAGCCTACAATTTTCAAACAGAAGGAATTGAATCTGAGATAGAGAAGATGGCTTGAATTACTCAAGGATTATGACATCGATATTCTGCATCACCCGAGGAAGGCTAATGTTGTAGCGGATGCTCTTAGCCAGAAATCTATGGGTAATTTGGCTCACTTAGAGGCATATCAAAGGTCGTTAGCAAGGAGGTTCATCGGTTGGCTAGTTTAGTAGTTCGTCTTGTGGATTCTAGTGAAGGAGGATATATTGTGCAAAATAGGGCTGGATCATCGCTTGTTGTGGAAGTCAAGAAAAACAATGCAACGACCCATTGTTGGTACAATTGAAGGAGGGGATTCATAAACATAAGACCATGGCCTTCTCTCTTGGCATGGATGATGGTACACTAAGGTACCAAGGGAGACTATGTGTCCCAAACGTGGATGTTCTTCGAGAAAGAATCATGACTGACGCTCACACTTCTAGGTATTACGTGCACCCAGGCTCTACAAAGATGTACCATGATCTTAGGGAAGTCGACTGGTGTAATGATATGAAGAGGAATGTAGCGGACTTTGTGGTAAGATGTCCAAATTATCAGTAAGTGAAGGCCGATCACCAAAGGTCCGGTGGGTTGGAACAGAACATAGAAATTCTGATATGGACTTTGTGGTAGTACTACCTCGCACTCCTTGCAGGTTCGACTCGATTTGGATGATTGTGGATCGACTCGCGAAATCAACACACTTCTTACCTGCTAATGCTACCGACACAGTGGAAAAGTATGCTCAGTTGTACATCAAGGAAATCGTCAAGCTGCATGACACTCCAGTTGCCATTATTTCTGATCAGGGGGGCACAATTCATAGCAAACTCTTGGAAGAAATTTCAGCAAGTGTTGGGTACTTAGGTAAATCTTACTACAACTTTTCATCTACAGATCGACAGGCAAGCAAAGCAGACTATTCAGACGCTCAAGGATATGCTGCACGCTTGTGTTCTTGACTTCAAAGGTAGTTGGAATGATCATTGCCGCTCTAGAATTTGCCTACAATAATAGTTATCACGCTAGCATTCAGATGGCACCATTTGAGGCTCTATATGTTAGGAGATGTAGATCTCCCATTCGATGGTTCGAGATCTGGAGTTGATAGGACCATACCTCGTGCATCAGGCTATAGAGAAGGTTAAGGTCGTTACAGAATTGTTGAAAACTGCCTAGAGTCGTCAGAAGTCCTATTCGGATATACGTCGTAGGGGTTTAGAGTTCCAAGAGGATGATTGGGTATTCTTGAAGGTTTCCCTCATGAAGGGGGTAATGAGACTCTGTAATATGGGGAAATTGAGTCCAAGGTATGTCGAACCATACAGAATCATTCAGAGGATCGGTCAGGTGGCGTACAAGTTAGAACTACCTCTAGAGATGTCTTTAGTGCACCCAGTGTTTCACTTGTAATATACTGCTCATGAGGCCACTATTGGCTTTGTTTTCATGTTATGTTGCATCATTGGATTATGTATATGTTGTTCGGTTTGGTTTCTGTGATTCTATCACAAGTGGATAGACCCAATTAAAGGGGAGACTATAGCGAAATTTTTGGAAATTTATGGAGTTAGTCAAAAATTTGGAACTACTGGTGTGTGAAGTAATAGCTGAGTCACATTGGATGCTAATGGTGAACTTTGTCCCTCATTAGGAGGAATGAACTTCATCAAGGAGGGATGTAAGGGCCCGTAAAATTTCACCTAAAACTCGGGGTTTCGTGCGCCAGGGTAGAGTTATGTGATTGAGGGTTTTAGAACCCGTCACGGTATGGACGATGGGGAGTTGCATGAATCATTTTGCAGACCATGGCATTTTTGCGGTCCCCTATGCGACCGCAGAACCACTTTGTGGGCCGTAGATCCACCGCAGAGTGAAGTAGAGAAATGGACAATTTTGGAGGCTGTTTCGCGGTCCATTATGCGGCCGCATAACCATTTAGCGGGCCGCAAAATCCGTCATAGATCAAGCATGAGAAAACTTCGAAAAAAGGTTCTGCCTTCCATTATGTGACCGCATAACTGATCTGCGCACCGCAGATCCATCATGGACCTGTCTAGCCCTGCCCAGTTTTTGGGACCGTTTTTCCTGTCCCCTTTGCAGGCTGCATACCTGTTTGGTGGTCTGGTTTGTGACGGTAGACCCGTCTTCGTAGAGTTTAAGTTTCAGAAAATTTCACCTGATCACATTTTTATAAAAACAACTTGGGGTATATTTTGGCTGTTCCTAACTGATATTTTAGAAAGAGAAGAGAGGTCTAGAGTGAGGGGGATTCCTAAGCTTATTGTTCATCAATCCTTGCTCAAGACATTGGATAATTCACAAGGAAAACTCACATGATCCAGGGAGTGTGATTCTTAGGCATGGTGGTGTTATCTATGGATGCATATACTAACAGAGTTGTGGGAAGGTTGTTGAGCTCAAAAAGGGTAGATATTGGGTTGCGGGATAAAGAAATCCACCATAGGAGGACCTTGAAAACATAATGCACACCTAGTGTTTCATAAAATGCTTGAGTGAGCTGAACCTATGAGTATCTTCCTAATTGTGGCTCAATTTTTATCATGTCTCTTAATATATCAATGTTGCTAGGATTTCTGAAATTGTGTAGTAATTTAAGGGGAGCTCAAAGCGAGGTTGGCTAAACTCCTCTTGTAGAATCGAATTCATGATGTCCTCATAAGTTGTAATAATGATTGGCTGAAGCTCTTATGTATCATGTTTCGAGTTATTCCTTATAAATTTGACTATTCCGAATAAACTCTGTGACGTAAGATATATGATCAAAATGTTCGCAAATGCTCTTATCATATTGTGTTATCCTTCGAGATTGTATTCGAATGTGACCACGTTTCGAAGCATTATGAATTCAATTATGTCTAAATTTCTAGTTATTATGCCAAATTGTGGAATAAATCTCAATGTTCCTAAGACTCCTATTTGCTCATATGTGTAGTAAAAGTCGTGATTAGAGATTCTTTGTTGTTGATAATCCATGATGCTGTTTGAAATAGGAAATACGGCCGACGTTCCAAGAATGATATTACATTTGTGGCCACTAGTGCCAATGTAGTTAAAAGATGAGTAAAAGACAATGAAATGAGTTGAGATTCCTTTATATAATAAACATTTGGGAGTGCAGTCATCGAGGAAGGGTAGGTTGAAATGACCTAACCCCAAAACTATACGTGCTTGTATAGGTGTGTATTTTAATTATTCCTCTTGTTCGGGATGAGATTGATATGATGAGATTATTCCCCTTAAATGGGATGAAAAGATTGCTAGCAAAGGGTGATGTCGATCCACACAGCATTGTAGTGAGACGGCCTAGCCGGTCGGGTCGAGATCGGATGCAATGCCGCACACATGGTGGTGATTATGCTAGAGATTGTGATTGAGATATTGATAGTGATTGAGATTGTGGCTGATGTCTTTGGGTGAGACGGCCTAGTCAATCGGGCCGTGATCGGACTTCGTGCCAAAAATCACGGTGGTATGTCGGCGGTAAAGATCTCTCAACCTAAAATATGGAAAATATAGTTGAAAACTTGTCTTGCTCCCAACTTGATGTTTTGGTATTGTTTGAGGCTTCCGTTGATTCTATGATTGTTCTTCCTTGTTTAATTACTTGTTCTACTGAGAGGGTGTTTATTCATTCATACTAGTACTATTTCATATGTAATAACATCCCTTTTGCCGGGGGCGCTGCATGTTTAATGGATGCAGGTGATTCCACAACGGGCGAGTTTGATCAGTAATAGCGGTATACCCTCTTCCCAGCTGACTTGGTGAGCCCCACTCCATTTCCGGGTCATATATCTTTTGTTCTTTGTGTATTATGTGTTGAGGTAAAGCCGGGGCCTTGTTGCCGGCACTATTGTATTACTCTTTTGCATCTACTAGAGGCTCCATAGACATAGTGTGGGTTGTATGTTTGTGTTGGGAAAGTCAAACTAGCAATGTTGTATTTGTACCACTTGTTCCACTTCAAACTATGAAAATGTATGTATTTTGAAAACTTGTAAATGATGTAACTAATGTTAATGAATTGGTGTTGCTCATATGATCTTCTCCTGGTCCAATTAATGAAATATATCTTCCTTTATTCATGGGTGAGTTCGGGTAGAAAGTATTGTACATGCTTGTTCGGTCGGGTGATCTTGGTTGAGCTCCAGTCGCGCTTCCTAAGGTTGGGGCGTGACAACAACTATTATGCATGCGCTCAAGATTTGGAGGCATTACTTATATGGTGTGTCTTGTGAGGTGTATATGGATCATCGGAGTCTCCAACATCTGTTTGAACATAAAGATTTTAATTTAAGGCAGTGGAGATGGTTGGAGCTATTGAAGGATTTTGATATCACTATAGTTTATAATCCAGGGAAGGCTAATGTGGTAACAGACGCCTTAAGCAGAAAGGTGGAGAGTTTAGCATAGATTTCCGTTAAAGAGAGGCCTTTAGCTATGGATGTTCAGGCGTTGGCCAATAGATTAGTTACCACCACAAGAATAATTAAGCATTGGTAGATAATTTGGAGTTTGTTATGTGTAGTGCTACGTGACCTTATGAGGAATTCAACTAAATAAAAGTACGAGGCCTAGGAAGTTAAAAAGGAAGAGTAATGTGGGTTATTATATGATGAGTTTCGTGGCTTCAAGACAAGTGGGGAGTCTACCATCGACGATCGGGTCACATGAGCATGTGTTGTTGTAGTTCTTGGACTTGGATACACTTATGTCATAGCTATAGTCGAGAAGGTTGACAACGAGAATGATTTGGATAAGGAATTTGCTGGATACTTGATGTACATTCAGGCTCGATATTCATGATAGGCGTAGTGTGCAAGCGGAAAAGATTCTCTTTGGTTCTTAGAGATTTAGGTGCTAATAGAGCATAAGTCGTCCGACATGTATTGGTTGTGCATCGATGACTAGAGTAGAGTGGATGCTCTTAAGAATGGTTCTAATGTGTATAAGTTTTAGGATGTGGTGCTTAAGGATTTGTTAGATTTTGTTGTGTGGCTAAAGATATGAGATTTGCATTTTATTGTGCCCGATACTTGCAGTACTTCAATATAGTCATTGAGTCTACATTGAAGTATTAGAGAGATGAAAGGAACAACTTTAGACTTATTGAAGGTCTCTTTGGGTGTGCATTTCGGGTTGAGGTACTTTTGTTTGCATGGCAAGGCAATAACTAGCCTACGGATCATAGGATGACATGGTTAAGTGTTGGGATCACTTGGGATGAGTTTTGGTTGAGGGCCATATTGTACTAGGAAGAATAGTGATGCCTTATCAAGAGTAATATGAAGAGAATGGGTCAATATAGTAGTGGCTTCGATCAAAATAGTAATAGAATGATCGGTTCCTTGGTATGATTGGGCCTTACAAGTGCTTTTGGTGGCAAGACTTTAGGGTTTGATAGTCTGCATGACTCGGTGGATTTAGATGGATTCAGTTGTGATGGCTTGGTTATGTGCAAATAGCTTTGATTTTATGATGGTTTTGATCACGACTTGAGGTTGATTTTTTCTAGGGGTATGGAAAATTTATTGCGTGTCGTGATATTCTCTTAAATTGTGTTAGGTGGAAGGTTTCTGGTCAGTGGAGTGTTTATGAGGAGAACCATACTACTTGTGATTCAGAGTTGATAAGGGGGTTCTTGAGTTTTCATATAGTAGCATTATAGATGCGGTAAGTTGCGTGGGATTGAAATTAAGTGGACAAGGTTGCGATTCAATTTCAAAAGGAGGGTTATGAGTTCTAAACAACATGAGAGATTTCAGATGTTTAAGATAATGCTAGTATTATGTTGTATCGCTTAGGACGGGTGTGTCTTATACAAGACGCTTTGTGTATTGATTTGCGAGGCTTGACAAGTACTGTAGAAATCACGTGGGTGGTAGCTGTCGATGTTCAGGTTTTGCGACTCGACACGGTTGATTTATGGGACAATTTCTCATGAGGTGATTTTGTATGCACGATATGGCAGACATTTAAGTTGGAGAGTCAGGGATCAGGTATGTAGATTCTTTTATCTTCATATTTAAAGATTGGATCTTCTTAGAGACAGGCTATCTCTTTCGTCACAAACTATGAAAGTGCATTTAGGTTTAGACAACTGATTGTGTGAGTCATGGATATGGTTGCTGAGGACCTTTTGGAAGGCTATCTACCTATTTTTGAATGGCTAAATCAGTTTGGGGGACAATAGGTGGGCCTGATGTGAATGTGTATTCTACACTAGATTAGATTTGCTTACTTAGTACAACATCTACCATGGGTGTGTCATCCGGGAGATTGATCTTACTCATACCCTAATCTGCCCCATATATTACTTTCTTATGCTATGATGGGTTTTGATACTACTACTTGGTTATTCACACGCATATTGTGGCCCTGTTTAGCCTTGTGGGGATAGATGAGCGAGTTGGCTCTTGGAATATTTATTTATTTATTGCACCTAGTCCTGCCTTCCTTTTCAATACTATATTGTTCTGTCTGTCTCGCCATGGTTATGGTTATGTGCCTTACATGCTTGCTTTTGATATACATGTGTTTGGTGAGTATGAAAATTATGGCTCAATGGGTATTCCCATGTGGATTGCTATGTTTGAATCGAGTTGCACACTGCAACAATATATGATGGATTGGGGTTGCACGCCACCACTATATGATGTTGGATCAGGTTGCATGGCACAACAGAGTTATGTTTGGATACGATTTCTTGTGCTTATTTCAGGTATTTTGTTTCCCCCTTGTAGGATGGATTCGTAGCATTATGATTTTGTTGTATATCTGTAAAACCTATTGGATAGTTTTCTTATTTGCTTCTCTTTACATTATTGGCCATATTCGAGCAGTTGCTTATTTGGTGCACAAACTGCGTCGTATAAGGTTTTAGGTCATATTTGGTATGGCATGTTGGTCGAGTAACCTGTATTGGGTAATACAAGATTATTGGACAAGGAATTAGTGCATTCATATTGGGATAAGGTATGTTTGGAAGAATAATGCCATTAGTTAGCGCATAATTTTGCAATAGTTCATGTATGACGAGAGAACTCCATGACTTGTTGATCTAATTGGTGGTTATGAGTTTCTACATGTTTCTTTCATCATTAGGCAGTGATCCAAGAGTTTGGAACAAGGTTTTATTTGATATGAGGTAAATTAACGGTACTGGATAAGGATATAAGCAGTTATTGCAGTCAAAAGATGTTAATATGGGTATTTGAGTTATGGACCACATCTTGTGGTTACATCTTGGAAGTACAATTAGGGGTATGATACAACTTGTTAAGATTGATACAGTGTATATATACAAGAAATGCATCTTGGAGGGAGTTCCAGATAGTGAAATATTTTTCTAAGGCTTATACGTTAAGGTTGAAGGAAGAATCTTCGGTCAAGATTGTGTTATTTGATTTATATGGATCAAGGTGGCATGGGATCACTCATGGGTGTGTGTATGATGAGATTATGCATTTATTTGATGGCTTTGGAATGACTATTGGCACGTTTGAGGATGGATATATATCTAAGTGGGGGAGAATATAACGACCCGACCAGTCGTTTTTAGCATTTTGTTCGGCGATTTTAAACCTCAAGTAGCTTCATATGATGCATTACGACTTGCGAGTATGGTTGGGTTTTTTATTTCGAGAGGTTTGAGATTGGTTTGGAAGATTTATTCTCAATTTTGAAGTTATAAATTGGAAGAGTTGACCAAGGTTTGAGTTTCAAGTAAATGACCTTTGAATTAGGATTTGATGGCTTCAATTGGTTTGTATGGTGACTTTCTACTTGGGAATATGTTTGGATTTGGAATTGGATGTTTCTAGAAGGTTTTGGCTCTATTTGTCGAAAGCTGGCAATTTGAAGAATTAAAGAGTTCTTAAGTTTAACCGGAAGTTGAATTATGTGTTATCAAACTTATATTGTGGTCTTGAGACTTTTGCAAGGGTTCATTTAGTTTATTGGAACTTGTGCACGAAGTTTGGTTGTAATTTGGAATGTCTAAGTGTGATTCTTATGCGTTCAGCATAGTTTGAATGTTTGGAAGTTAAGAGATGGATTTTTATCTTCGATTCTTGATTTTGTCTTAGTTTTTGATGTATTTGCACTTGGGATAAGTTTGAATAAAGTATATGGAATTATTAGGATGATTGGACAGGGTCCCAAGGTGCTCAGGTGCGTTTTGGACCACCCGGAGCATGTTTGTGATGGCTCAAACCTTCTCGTAGAAGATAATTCACCTTCTTAGCCTCAACTTAACATCTTCAAGACCTCACCCTAGTTATAGCCACTACATAATCAATTGACCTCCCCAAGTCTACACTCGTCAAAAAGATATCAGAATGTATTTCTTTCCACTAATGAGCAACTTAAAGGTCCATCAACCCCTACCAAAACTCAAGATTGCATTGCACATCAAGACGATAATTAAGCATCCATATTTCCTTTGTATTTGAGGCAAATCCTCCTCCTCACATCCAACTATCTAATAATAGTCCTCAATCACATAATACTTATTACACAATTATTTTTCCATTCACTAAGTCATCAATTCCACCACTAGGAACATTATTGGACGTAAGAGTACAAAATCACATACTCATACAACTGAATCAGCTGAGCAAAAAATGAGGTCTAAACCTGGCCTAAAGTCCTTCAGACTGGCCTACCTTCACCAAAAAACTATCTCACACCTCATCCGCGACATCATAAGTCGTTTTTGCACAACTTATTTTGAGTACTCAGCAATGCATATGATCGAGTTGAGAGAAATCACAGTTTAGTCTTAGAGGTGAATCAAGGTCGCATGATAAGGAAAAAAGGAGGTGAAGTTTCACAGATGCCCTGTAGCCTCTCAATGATAAGCATGGACGTCATCATACTGATCCACAAGACTCTACTAGACATTCTCTCATTACTCGTAGAACCTATTAACCTAGGGCTCTGATACTAGCTTGTCATGGCTAAAAATCCCACCAAATAGTGATAGAACCTAACCCAAAAGGCAATCCAAACAACATATGATACAACTCTAACAAGAAACCATTAATAATAATAAAAAAGATTACATAGATGAATAAAACTATCCCAACGACTAGTAGTACAAGTCATGCGCCACTATGATTTTGATTTGTAACGCCAGTATGAAGAAAATACAACATCTGTTTGTTTACTAAAAATTCAAAACTTGGTAAACTCTTCCAAATTGTGAATAAATCTTCCAAACCAACCCGAATATCTCAGAAATAAAAACCAACAATACTCGCAAGTTGTAATGCATCATATGAAGCTACTCGAGGTCCCAAACAACCAAAAAGAAAGTTAAAGCTCAAAACAATAGGACAGACCACTACAATCTTGTTATTTATATAGTTACTTCTCTTGCTATTTAATTTCACATGTATATTAAGTGAGTGTATTTTGAAAACCACACCACAACTTCACGAGGTTATCTAAGATACTTACTGAGTATATGGGGTCAGTTGTACTCGTGATATACTTCTGAACCTAGGGTGCAGATATTTAAAGCGAAGCCATTGCGGAGTTCGAGAATGGGCGATGAACACTACAACAATCTAGCCATCTACTATAATTTTGGTCATGGTATTATAAGACTTGCATTTTTGTTTATGTAACTTTCAAATAATTGATGTATTTCTTCCTGACAACATTGTAATTCCAAATCCTAGTTGCTCATGACTTGTATTTTCGGACCTTGGGGTGGTTCTTTTTAATTTTATAATCTTATTTATGTATTTATTGATTATCTAAGGGTTGGATAATGTCTTATGTTAGTTGGCTTACATAGCATGTTTGGGTTAGGTTCCATCACAACTTGGTGGATTTTTGGGTCATGACAAGTTGGTATCAAAGATCTAGTTCATAGATTTTATGAGTCAGGAGAAAGTGTCTAGTAGAGTCTTGTGCATCGGTATGATGACATCCGCACTTATCTTCGAGAGGCTACAAGGCATCTAGAAAAAATTCACATTCTTTATTTCCTTATCGTGTGGCCTTGATTAAGCTTGATGTGTATTCTTTGATTTCTCTTTATTCCGCTGTATGCTTTGTTGAAAAGCATGTTATTTGTTCGGCACTGACAACTTGTGATTACATCGTGGAAGAGTGGTGAGGTAGCTTTGTGATAAGTGTTACGCGTCTAAAGACTGTGTTTGGAGTGTTTCGCTATTGCGAGAAGGGTTTGTGAGTGATGCCACACGATGTGTGTGGTTGATCGTCATCTTGGAATGTGGTGCAGTATTGATGTATGAATGTAGTGATGGACCTTCAATAGCTCACTAGTTAGATGGAATAGATTCTTGCACCTGGTTGATGAGTGTAGGCTCGAGGGGAGCAATTGATCTTATAGAGGTTGTTATCATTGTAAGGTTACAGTTAGATGTCACATTGAGGGTTTGCAAGTGGGTTATCTTTCATGATATGATTCAAGGTTGTATGGTATTTCTTATGAGGTTATTGGGAGTTTTTGGATGAGGTAAATATGGCTTTAGGCCATGTGGGGAAGCTCACTATCAATGATTGAGTCATACAGGTGTGTGTTGTTATAGTTTTTGGGCTGAGGTTCATTTGTCGGCTTGTTGTGACTTAACTATAGTGGCTTTGAGATTGACTCGAATAGGGATTTATCTGATATGTGATGTTCTGGGGGTAAATGATACATGGATTGCTGAATGAATTAGGCTCGACATTCATTATGGGTATTGTGTGAAATGGGAGATATTCAATTGACTGTGTATGGGAAAGGTTACTTCTTATGGAAGGCATGATGTGAAGTCTGGAACAAACTGTTTGTTATGTTTGGTTAGGTGTTGGGGCACTAGAGTGGAGTGGCTGACTTTCAGAATATTGTTCGAGTGGGTTTGAGATTTAGGATGTGATGCGTGAGGAACAATCGGATGCTTTGCTTGCTTGGGAACTGTGATAGGCATGGAATTATGAAAAGGACTTGGAGCACTTCTGTATCATCACTGATGTAATCTAGAGTAATTTGAAAAAAGAAGTGTCAGACAATGATAGCTTGGGTCAACACAGCATTTACAGTTTCTTTAGTATGATTGGGTATCTCAGACTCTTTTGTGGCTAGAATTTTGGGTTTGGTAGCATATGAGACTTGGCTAACTTAGAGGTATTTGGTTCTAATGGATTGATTGAGTGCAAATGGGTTTTCGAAGAGCTTGCGATGGTTTTAACACTGACTTTGAGGTTGATGTCTTCTACGTTGATTCGCTCAAATTACACCTTAATAATAGTGTAAGCGATCGATGTCAAATATAGTAACCCAACAAGGTTGGGGTCGAATCCCACAGGGAATAGGCGTGAAACTATTGTCCAATTAATGTAATATTTTACTAAGTCGTAATTCTAGCAAGTAGCCAAATAGAATAAAGAAGTACTGAATATATAGTGAAAGGAAAACTGAGAACTAATGTTTAAGAATAGTTTGAATGTGAGAACTATGAATTTAAGAAACCAAGGTTGTGCCCCCTTTAATGTAGTAGAATGTCCTTGATATTAATATTGAATTCCTTTCTTGATATGCAATTGATGTTTACCCAATATTTCCCAATATTTGGATAATGTATCCTTTTACGATTCTCCCGAATACGAAAGAGTCAATCTTTAAGAACAATCAATTAATCGCCAAATTAAAACCTACTTATTCCTAAGTGGTTTCGTTAAACAAGGTTTACAGCCTTGAATTTTTGTTATTTATTTCTACCAAACTCTATCTCACTTTTCCAAGATAAGTTAGAGTTAATTGGCTTTCATTAATATTTGCAACCATTAACGATTAATTCAAGAACGAGAAATAAATAAATATCAAGCTTTCTTCGAAATTCGGATTCAATATCAAGATATCAACAACATTCTACCCATCTAGGGTTCACAACCTCAGTGGTTGAGTTTAGCTACACATGTTGATAATTAAAGAACAAGGAAGAGTAATTGATATCATCTTACAACAATTGAAGGTTTTCAATCACCAAAAGCTCCTAAGAATTCAAAAATACTCAAGTGCCGTACTTTGTACTCTAAGTTATGACAAGAATACCTTCATAAAACCCTATAAAACCTATTTATAGAGGCCCAAAACCCGAGGCGAATGTCGGTCATCTTTTCCCTCGTTGAAATAATGCGAACCGCATTTCTATCGCAGAACAGGAATATGATTCGCAAATCATCATCATCCGTCGCAAATCACACCAGACAGTTTTGCTCTCGTCGCATCTTGGTTTGCGGTTCGCATGTTGAATATGCGATCGCAGAATGCGATTGCATTCTTCACACTGACTTTTACCCAGAACTCTGTTTATGTTTGCGATTTCACCAGGCCAATTCGCGGTTCGCATTCCTGTTTCGCGGTCGGCATTTGCGACCGCATTCTCGACATCAAGATTGGCCTAAAGTTCTGTCTTCGTCTGCGATCTACTTGTAGCATATGCGATTCGCATGTCCATTCTGCGACCGCATTTTTACATATGCGATGCTTTTAACCTCTTTTCTTGTCTTCAGCTAACTTTTTGCACTCTTTTCTGTTCTTCAGGGTCTTGACACTTCTTATTCTACAAATACACTAAAATTATATAAGTATCATGAGAATTAACAAGTAAAACAAGTTAGACTTTAAGAAAATAGTATCAAAATGTGCCGAAATTACCCGCCACATCAACACCCCCAACTTAAACTCTTGCTTGTCCTCAAGCAACTCAAACGATACTCTCCTAATCTAGACTCTACTTAGCAAACATGAAGCAATACTGACCATGGACGGTGGTTGTTGTTAGTATCTCAAGTTTGACTCTTTAAGCTCTGTACCCCCCCTTGAATCATTAATAAGTTCAAAGACAACCAATCAATTAGTGAACTTTGAGCCTCAACAAAGTAACTAAAGGCTACCTTCAGCCGAATACACTTATGCCTTACCCAAAGCTCAACTTACTGTCAACCTAGCAGTGTATGTGCCCTCACTGGAAAGAAAGTCCCACTATCACACAATTCATCATAGCAATACAAAGGGACTAAAATGCAAGTACACTCAGTCTCAGAACAAAATTTCAAGTGTCACCCCATGCCACACCATAGGCTTGCCCTTATTTTAATTCATCGCCTAGTTATCAGAACACTCGGTTGGAGATCACATAAGGACTTTGTAAGCTTGTAATGTCGGTTTAAGGAAGGGTAGGATATATATTTAGATAATAGTGGCTACTTCCTCCTTGAACACTAATTACACGCTTCTTTCTTTTAACCTTTTGTTTCTTTTTGACCCCATGGCTTCAATGGCCTTACGTTACAGCATTAGACCCCACTTTGCACACCTCTTTATTTGATTCTCAAGCTCCCTTTTTGCCATGACATAACTCACTTTTTATGACAACACACATATTTTTTTTTTCTGTTTTTCTTTTTCTTTTTTTTTTTTTTTTCTTTTTGGAGCTTTCATAACTTCACATGAACTTTTGAGGAAAGGGGTCCCAGTCTCATTTCACGACCTTGCCCATATTCATGTTGACCTACACCCCCAACTTAAACTTTTTGCAATGTTCTCAATGTTCAAGGAGGAACGAGTTCAAAAGAGATCATGGTTTACGAATGGGATAGGTTTGTAATGCGGAGGCCAAGGAAAAGGCTACAAGGCTCAAATAGGGTACTAGTGATATTCATTATGCACAGGTAAGCTGAAAAGGCTAGAAAGGTTTCATCAATAATCAAAGAAAGCCTAAGATTATTTCTCTAACTCAGTGTACGTATGATAGGCAACGAAAAACCAACCGGGCAAGTTCTAGGTGGCTGCAGTGAAGACAAGAATTATCAAAACAAGGAGCTCACACACATTGGCACACAAACTGTTCGGTTAACATAGTTTACAGCTTAAGAGTTCACATTTAGTCACTCGAGGATTTCCTCATGTACACATACACGATTCTAAGTAAACCTAGAGTTACCAAGTGAGCCTCAAATTCACATAACTGATTTGTTACAAGGGTCTACTCACACAGGTTTACATACTTGATACTCAACAAACATACCATCCTGGTCAATATACTTCATATTAATAGGCCGGTTCTACTATTACACCCTTGAAAAAGAACCCGGCAAAAGAAAAAACAAGGGGATTTCATTGCTAACTATTTAATTATAACAACATATATACATAAATCATAAAGCATTACTATATAATGTACAGTTATCAAATGTCACTAAACATGCTCACAAATAAATCAAATATACATACAAAACAAGGATATAAGGCTGCCACCCCCAACTTAAACACATGCATTGTCCCCAATGCATAAAAAGAAATATAAAGGACAAGGGTCTCCCTGGTGGCGCAATAACGCGAAGAGATGCAGTAGCCTAGGTCTCCGTCGGAGCTGGAGGAGAAGTGTGGGTCTGGTCCAGAGCCGGTGGTGCAACCGATGAGCTGCTAGCTTCTCCCGCTGGTGCCCATCTCCTGGCAGTCTTATTTGCTAATGAGCGCTCAATGGCCTTCTCTATGTCGGCTTGCTCTTGTTCCTCCTCCACCATAGGCACATCAATTTCTTTTCCTTTTGGCTTAGGGGTTGCACCCTCATCGAGCTCTAAACTGGTCTCCTCTGATTCGTCCCCTTCGAATTCTGATGACCCCTCCGATGCCTCGTCATCAGTAGAATCAACCTGGACTGTAGGGGCGGGAGGCTGTGACACTTTAGCAGATGAAGGTGTGATGTCTGCCATTAGTGTCGTGAAGTCCAGGCCCAATTCAGCACGGCCAGCACCCTGGTCACCCTCGTTGGGGAGGAGAGATGATATGTCGAACTCCAGATTTTTCATCTTCTGGAGGTCGGTCTTCATTGATTGTACGTCCTCCCGTAGTTGGGGCAAACCCCTCGCCTCACCTCTTTCAATTTTTTCAACCCTCGACTCAAGCTTGGTCAACCTCTCTCCGAACGCTAATTGTTGTTGTTGCACCGGTGTCAAGGCCTGTTTAATCAGTGAGGGCAATGTCTTCAAGAGTTGGTCTACTTTAGAATTTGCGTGATGAGCAAGTAGACCAAGTCTTGAAATGGTGGGCATGTGTGAGGCAGATGGACCAGTGGTAGATGAGGGTGCAGTTTCTTCAGCAACTGTAGAGGTGTCCGGATCTTGGGGAGACAGGAGATTCTGGGAGTCAATGTCGTCAATTGGGGTCACTGGTAGGGCAGCTAAATCACTTATACGAGTGATATCTATATCTCTCGTAGACCTCCCGAGTTTGTCTTGTTGTGGTAAGGATGGGACATTCACCTCTTGGCAGAGGGTGGTGATCAAAATTGGGAAAGGAAGTGATGTGGCCCGCTGAGTAGCCCGGATGCCAATTTCCTGGAAGATAAGACTCCCCATATCAATTTTAATACCAGTCATTATGCACGCAATGAGAAGTGCCTTCTCAATGCTGATGTCTGTTTTATTTCTGGAGGGTATTAAACGGGAGGCGACGAAGTTGAGCCAATATTTGGCCTCCCTTGTGAGGTCTTCTTTGAAATTTTCTTCCCAGGACTGATCCAGGCTGGAGTCCCCTTAGCAATGTTGGATGCTATCCATCCACGTTCATTCTCTCTGTTGGAGTACTTTGTATCGTACTCCGCTGTGCCTGATTCCCAGTCAGGGAAGTAGAGGTCATTGATATGTTCGCTGTCACAAAACACAGCCTTCCCTCGAACGTGGACGATGCCGGTGAATATTCGGTTGCGTCTATGATACGATGTTCGTGAAGCTTCATACGACGCATAGAATTCTCGGACCATGGACTCATTATACTCCTTTGGGTCTGTGGTGAAGTACTCCCATTTTCTCATTTTAATGTTTTCGAGAATATGAGGGTACTGGTCTTGAAGCCCATTCAAGCTCAACTTTTTCTCCCCCAGGATCCTTCTCTTTGTGAGCGCTTCCCTGAACAAAGACCTTGAACCTTCAACTCCAAAACGAAGCTGAAGGTCATCACCCCATTTCCTTCGGGCCTCAGATATTAAATCAACTTCCGGTACGCAGTCCTCCTCATCAGACTGGGAGGGGTTAGGTACAGTTGATTCCTTTCTTTCCCATTTGGGTGGTTCTGAGGTTGAAGCGGCGGCTGGCCTTCTCTTTGTGGACTGCTTTTTGGCTGCCATATCTGCATAAGTGGGAGATGTTAGTGACATTAGCATAATTTGAGAAAAACAAGACCAGGAGAAATGATCCAAGAATTACAAAAATGCGGCGTGGTTTGCGGTCGCATAACCACTATGCGAACCGCAAACACATCGCATTCTTCTGTGTGACAGGTAGAGGGTGGTCTGCGGTGGATTTTGCGAACCGCATAACCACTATGCGAACCACAAATCCATCGCAGATCGTCTTTGACCTTAAGCTTGGTATATACACACAAGTGCGATCGCATACTCATCGCAAATCATGATATACGATTGCATTTCAACCGCATCCTTCACCAATGTTTACCAAACGTTCTGGCCTTGTTTGTGGTGGCTCTGCGGTCCGCATATCGACTATGCGATCGCTGAATCACCACAAATGTTGTCTTCCTCATAGACCTAGGGTTTGGGGATGTGGTCAAATTGCGGTCCACATTTTGAGTTTGCGGACCGCAAATACCTTCAAATATCCTCGCATATGCATCCCTCAAGCAAGAAAACCCTAGATTTCTATTTCCATTCCAATGACTTGAACATCTTTACTGAGTTATAAACCCTAGTTTTTCGAAATAAGAATTTAAGGTGAAACAAAGAGTGCACATACCTTGTGAAGAATATTGAAGCTCTTAGGTTAAAGATGAATCAACTCTTGGACTGGCACTTTTACTTTTCCGATGATGTTCGTCGGAGGTCTTCTCTGTTTCCGTCTTCTCTTCTCTCTTTTTTGTTTGTTTGTGTGTTTTTTTTATATACTTAGATTGAAGGCTTTAGAAAAGGATGAAATGGGAACACGTACCTGGCAATTATGCGGCGATTTAAGTTCCGCATAATTGCAATGCGAACCGCATAATGAGAGCTTCCACCGCATTTTTATCAGACTTGTGAGCTGAATTCTCTGTCTCTGTTTGCGGTGAGAATGCGGTTCGCATAACTCAAATGCGAACCGCAAATTAGGAGCTTCCGCCGCATTTTCCTCAGACTTGTGAACTGAATTCTCTGCCTCTGTTTGCGGTGAGAATGCGGTTCGCATAACTCAAATGCGAACCGCAAATTATCGAGATTCGTCGCATTTTTGCCCAATATATTTGTTCAAGTTTCTGCTTCAGTTTGCGGCAAAAATGCGGTTCGCATATCTCAAATGCGATCGCATTTGTGCAGCATTTTTCACCTTGATGTTTTTCTGCAGTTTCAAACACTCCTCTTCAATTCGTGTATACTTTCGTCACATTCCTGCATTCGAAAACCCTTCAAATAGACCTAAGTACAAATGTGATATTGAATTCTAAATAAATAAAAATACAACATAGACAAAAGCTAATGATAACACACATGGGTTGCCTCCCATGAAGCGCTTGATTTAACGTCGCGGCACGACGATGCTAGGGTGCTTCTGCAATCATTCTGTAGTTGGGATTTGATCATCTTTTAGAGTCAGCTGCTCTACCACATGTTTTTCTCCATCTACTCCCAAGTAGTGCTTGATTCTCTGCCCATTAACCTTGAAAGTCCGGAGCCCATCCTCCGATGCTAATTCAACAGCTCCAAACGGAGAGACATCAACAACTTTAAATGGTCCAGACCATTTGGACTTCAGCTTCCCCGGAAATAATTTGAGTCTTGAATTGAACAGCAACACCAGGTCCCCTACCTTAAACTCTCTTTTTCAGGATCTTTGTATCATGGACGAATTTCATTCGTTCTTTATAAACTGCTGCACTCTCATAAGCATGAAGAAGGAATTCTTCCATTTCATTTAACTGTGCCAGCGTTAGAGCTCCGGCCTCCGCCCAGTCCATGTTCAATCTCTTTAAGGCCCACATAGCCTTATTCTCGAGTTCTACGGGTAAATGGCACGCCTTTCCAAAGACTAACCGATATAGGGATGTACCGATAGGAGTCTTGTAAGCTGTACGATATGCCCATAGAGCATCATCTAGCTTTCTTGACCAATTGGTCCTATTTGCGTTCACCGTCTTTGATAGAATGCTTTTGATCTCCCTATTGGATACTTCAACTTGGCTGCTCGATTGTGGATGATAAGGTGTGGCAACCTTATGCTTAACCCCGTACTTGTCGAGGAGACCTTTAAATACTCTGTTACAGAAGTGTGAAACTCCATCGCTGATAATAGCTCTCAAGGTGCCAAACTGGGTGAAAATATTCTTCTTTAGAAACGCGGTCACACTCCGAGCTTCGTTGTTTGGTAAGGCAATGGCTTCTACCCATTTGGATACATAGTCCACAGCCACTAGGATGTATTTCATCCCACATGAGCTTATGAAAGTTCCCATGAAGTCAATACCCCAAACATCGAATAATTCGATTTCCATAACAAATTTCATAGGCATCTCATGCCTCCTCAAGATTGGGCCCTGTCGTTGGCATTGGTCGCAAGACTTCACCAACTGATTAGCATCCTGATAAATAGTCGGCCAGTAATACCCACACTCCAAAATCTTTGCAGCTTTCTGTTACCCCCATGATGACCCCCAACTGGTGAGTCATGGTACGCTTTCAAAATCTGTAGCATCTGTTCCTCAGGTACGCATCTTCGAATTATGTTGTCAGCACAGACACAGAATAAGAATGGTTCTTCCCAATAATAATTGCGACAATCCCTCAAGAACTTCTTCCGTTAGTATGATTCCAACATTTCTGGAATGAGATCGCTGACAATGTAGTTGGCAATGTCTGCATACCACGGTGCAAATGTTTGATACCATCAGTATATGTTCATCTGGAAATGAGTCATTTATCTCTAGCTCTTCTCTTTGTCTCCCTGTTTCTTCCAGTCTAGATAAGTGATCTGCCACTTGGTTTTGTGTTCCCTTGCGATCCATAACTTCGAAATCGAATTCTTACAGCAGCAACACCCGTCGAATTAGTCGTGGCTTTGCATCTTTCTTCGCCATCAAATAACGGAGAGCAGCATGTTCTGTATACACAATCACTTTGGAGCCCAATAGATATGCACGGAACTTCTCGAATGCATACACAATAGCTAACAGTTCCTGCTCAGTTATAGTGTAATTCATTTGCGCCCCATTAAGTGTCTTGCTAGCATAGTATATTGGATGAAGCACCTTATTGTGTCTTTGTCCCAGCATAACTCCAATAGCTACACCACTAGCATCACACATCAGCTCAAAAGGCAGCGACTAGTCAGGTGTGACAATGATAGATGCTGTGGTGAGCTTCGTTTTCAGTTCTTCAAAAGCAACGAGGCATTTTTCATCAAAGACAAACTTGGCATCTTTCTCTAAGAGTTTACACATTGGGTGTGCAATCTTTGAGAAGTCTTTAATGAACCGCCTGTAAAATCCAGCATGCCTCAAAAAGCTACGGACACCTTTTACGGATGTGGGTGGCGGGAGTTTGGAGATGATCTCGATTTTAGCCTTATCCACCTCTATGCCATGCTTCGAGATTTTATGCCCCAAAACAATACCTTCATCCACCATGAAGTGGCATTTCTCCCAATTTAGTACAAGGTTTGTTTCTTCGCATCGCTTTAGCACTTGTTTCAGATTCTTCAAGCATTGCTCAAAAGTTTCCCCGACTACCAAAAAATCATCCATAAAGACCTCCAGGAAATCTTCCACCATATCAGAAAAGATTGACATCATACACCTTTGGAAGGTGGCTGGAGCATTGCATAAGCCGAATGGCATTCGACTGAAAGCAAATGTTCCATATGGGCATGTGAAAGTTGTCTTCTCCTGGTCCTCCAAAGCTATATTGATCTGATTATACCCGGAGTATCCGTCGAGGAAGCAATAGAAGGACTTTCCGGCTAGTCGATCAAGCATTTGATCAATAAAAGGCATAAGGAAGTGGTCCTTGCATGTGGCACTATTTAGCTTTTTGTAATCCATGCATACTCGCCATACAGTTACTGTCCTTGTTGGAATCAGCTCGTTCTTTTCATTCTTGACCACCGTCATGCCTCCTTTCTTTCGCACGCATTGTACCGGGCTCACCCATGAACTATCGGCAATTGGATATACTACCCCAGCGTCCAGCCATTTGATTATCTCTTTCTTCACCACTTCCTGCATTGATGGATTCAGACATCGCTGGCGCTCCACACTTGGTTTTGTCCCATTTTCTAGTTGAACCTTGTGCTCACAAATTCCAGCAGGGATTCCCCGAATGTCTGCAATTGTCCAACCGATGGGCTTGTTTGTGTTCCTTCAGCACTTGCAGCAACTGTTCTACCTGCACATCATTTAACAACGAAGAAACAATTACTGGTCAAGTGTTATTCAAGCCAAGAAATGTATACCTCAAATGCGATGGAACTGGTTTGAGCTCTAATTGAGGTGGTTCGATAATGGACGCCTTTGCAGGAGGTGTAGCTCTATTCTCCAAATCTAAAGACAATTTTGGTGGAGTGTATGAGTAAGAGCCACATCCTTCTAACGCATTCATCGACTCCATAAATCCTTCCATATCGTTACCATCAAAATTCACCAATATCGCTGCCAGTGCTTCACCTAAGCACTGCTCTTCCATCTTCATCTCAACAGCCTCATCGATTTCATCAAAAATACCGATTAGTGAAATGCTCTCATACTCGGTTGGCAACTTCATCCCCTTACTAGCTTGAAAAGTAACTTCCTCGTTGTTCACCAGGAACTTTATTTCATTACGCTCCGAGTCCATAAGCGCTCTTCTAGTAGCTAAGAATGGTCTTCCCAATATGATAGGGATTTCCTTGTCTACAGCACAATCGAGGATCACAAAATCAGCTGGAATATAAAATTTTCCAGCTTTTACTATTACATCATCTATAATACCAACCGGTCTTTTGATTGATCGGTCAGCCATCTGCAACCTCATGCTTGTAGGCCTTGGCATTCCTAAACCAGCTTGTTTATAGATAGCAAGAGGCATTAGATTAATGCTGGCCCCATTGTCACACAATGCCTTAGCGAAGTTACGCACTCCAATAGTGCACGGAATAGTGAAAGCTCCTGGGTCCTCTTTCTTCTGAATTGGATTTGTAGCTATGATAGAGCTAACCCTGTGAGTCATATTTACCACCTCATTCCTGGTGGTTCTCTTTTTCGTGATCAGATCCTTTAGATACTTGGCAAACCCTGGCATTTCTTGGAACGCCTCCAAGAAAGGTATGTTCACTGATAACTGCTTGAGAATGTCTTAGAACGTCTCAAACTTGCTGTCGTCAACTCTTCTCGCAAGTCTCTGAGGAAATGGAGGAGGGGGTCTAGGAATTGGCAGAAGAACGGTTGATGTTCCTTCTGCCTTGTCCTTTATCCCTTCTTGAGTCTCATCTCGGTTTAGCACAACTTCTGGATTTTTGTTTACTTCAGCAAGATTATCTTTTTCAACTTCGACCCCTTTTTGAAGTTCTTCAGCATCAACTGCTTGCTCATCTCTCTCCTGCTATGTCTTACCACTCCTGGTCGTGATAGCCATAATATGAGAAGTTGGGCTACTTCCACTCCCCTTAGGATTTGCAATTGTGTCGCTAGGAAGTGTTCCCTTCTGCTGTGGATATTGTTCACGAGAGAGATCTCTCATTTGTAATTCCAGCTTTTGAATCGCTGCTGTGTGAGAGCCAACCAATTCAGTCATGTTTTTCATAGAATTATCCGACTTTTCTTGGTTCTGTAATATCCTTCCAAGCATGCTCTCCAATTTGGAGTCACTAGAGGATCCCTGATTCGAGTACTGACCTTTCGGAGGAACATAAGGGTTTGAACTTCGGTTGGAAAAATTATTATTGCTGTTCCAATTTCTTTGATTGGGGCCACTTTGGTCGTTTCGCCATTGTTGGTGACCTTGCCCTTGCGGGTTTGGTCTCCAATGATTTTGCGTCCCTTGGCCCTGATAATGTTGCCTTTGATAACCTCCTTGAGAATTGTTGACATAATTAGCCTCTTCATATTCATCACTTTGCACTGGTTGCACATTCTCCACTACATTGACTTTCTTCTTCTGATTTTCTGTGAACAACTTCGTCAATACATTAACATTTGTGGCAAGTTCAGCAATTACTTGGTCTCGTTCTTGATTTTCCTTGATCAAGTTATTCATAGAAGGAGACCCAATTGTAATACCACCTGTTGTATCCTCAGAATGCCAATCTTGATTGTGTTTTGCCATTTTATCCAAAATCTGAGTTACTCTAGCGAAGGTTTTATCCATGAAAGAACCAGCAGCAGCATTCTTCGTTATTGATTGGTTCATAGGGTCCAAACCCATGTAGAATTTTTCCAGCAAGATGGAATCGGGAAAGCCATGGTTTGGAGACCTCACCAAATACAACTTGAAGCGCTCCCACGCTTCATGTAGTTGTTCACCAGGTAGTTGCTTAAAGAAGAATATCTTATCTCTGAGCTCAGATTTCTTGCTTTGTGGAAATCACTTTGACAAGTTCAGGCCATGAACGGATGGAATTCGGAAGAAGATTTTGAAGCCATTTCCTCGCATCTCCAGCTAACGAATACTTAAAGCATCTCAGCCTTAATGCATCATCAGGGACATTGTTTTGCTTGTGCTTCGCACAAACACCCAAGAAATTCCTGAGGTGCTGCGTTGGATCATCATCAGTAGAGTTCCTGAAGAATCCTTCTGCTTTCAGCATCAAAATCAGTCCATGTTCTACCTTGAACGTAGCAGCACCTATAGCCGGAGGTACTATAGCATTTGTATCCTCTATATATTCTTCAATATCAGCAAATGGATTTTCTTCCTGCTCCACCTCCACATCTTCTTCATGGTTCGCCATATCTTCCTGTCTACAACAACCAAAACAAACAGCGTGTAATCAAATGGAATTAGACGTATAGTAATGTATCCACTAATTAGCAATTTTAAAACCGTATTCCCCGGCAACGGCGCCAAAATTTGATTCTCTCAAATTACACCTTAATAATAGTGTAAGCGATCGATGTCAAATATAGTAACGCAACAAGGTTGGGGTCGAATCCCACAGGGAATAGGCGTGAAACTATTGTCCAATTAATGTAATATTTTACTAAGTCGTAATTCTAGCAAGTAGCCAAATAGAATAAAGAAGTACTGAATATATAATGAAAGGAAAACTGAGAACTAATGTTTAAGAATAGTTTGAATGTGAGAACTATGAATTTAAGAAACCAAGGTTGTGCCCCCTTTAATGTAGTAGAATGTCCTTGATATTAATATTGAATTCCTTTCTTGATATGCAATTGATGTTTAACTTACTACCCAATATTTCCCAATATTTGGATAATGTATCCTCTTACGATTCTCCCGAATACGAAAGAGTCAATCTTTAAGAACAACCAATTAATCGCCAAATTAAAACCTACATATTCCTAAGTGGTTTCGTTAAACAAGGTTTAAAGCCTTGAATTTTTGTTATTTATTTCTACCAAACTCTATCTCACTTTTCCAAGATAAGTTAGAGTTAATTGGCTTTCATTAATGTTTGCAACCATTAACGATTAATTCAAGAACGAGAAATAACTAAATATCAAGCTTCCTTCGAAATTCGGATTCAATATCAAGATATCAACAACATTCTACCCATCTAGGGTTCACAACCTCAGCGGTTGAGTTTAGCTACACATGCTGATAATTAAAGAACAAGGAAGAGTAATTGATATCATCTTACAACAATTGAAGGTTTTCAATCACCAAAAGCTCCTAAGAATTCAAAAATACTCAAGTGTCGTACTTTGTACTCTAAGTTCTGACAAGAATACCTTCACAAAACCCCATAAAACCTATTTATAGAGGCCCAAAACCCGAGGTGAATGTCGGTCAGCTTTGCCCTCGTTGAAATAATGCGAACCGCATTTCTGTCGCAGAACAGGAATGTGATTCGCAAATCATCATCATCCGTCGCAAATCACACCAGACAGTTTTGCTCTCGTCGCATCTTGGTTTGCGGTTCGCATGTTGAATATGCGATCGCAGAATGCGATCGCATTCTTCACACTGACTTTTACCCAGAACTCTGTTTATGTTTGCGATTTCACCATGCCAATTCGCGGTCACATTCCTATTTCGCGGTCACATTTGCGACTGCATTCTCGACATCAAGATTGGCCTAAAGTTCTATCTTCGTCTGCGATCTACTTGTAGCATATGCGATTCGCATGTCCATTCTGCGACTGCATTTTTACATATGCGATGCTTTTAACCTCTTTTCTTGTCTTCAGCTAACTTTTTGCACTCTTTTATGTTCTTCAAGGTCTTGACACTTGTTATTCTGCAAATGCACTAAAATTACATAAGTATCATGAGAATTAACAAGTAAAACAAGTTAGACTTTAAGCAAATAGTATCAAAATGTGCCAAAATTACCCGGCACATCATACGTGCATGTAGAGTTATTGAAGGTTGTGAGGGTTTCATGAGTTGAGTTAAGTAGTATGTTTTTGGTCGATGTAGTGCTTATGAAGAGGATCATCATACTTGCAATTTAAAGTTAAGAGCGGGATTCATGTATTTTCATATGATGTCATGAAAAATGCGGTGAGCCGTGTATGATTTGGGATTGAATGAACAAGGTTGTGGTACAGCATCGAAAGAAGGGTCATGAGTTTTAGACAACATGAGAGATTTGAGATGTTTAAGAGAATGCAATTTAATCTAGTATCGCATGAGAAATGTGTTATAAAAGATGATGCTTTTAATAAGTATTACAAAAATCGTGCGATTGGTAACCATTGATGTGCATAATATTTTTGCTACCTAATGTAGAAGGCTAATGGAAGTAATTCAAATAAGGTGATTGGGTATGCATAGTGTGGCAGTCGTTTAAGTGGAAAAGTTAGAGATCAAGTATGGAACTCTTTTATTCTTGAGGTTTAGAGATCGATGTTTCTTAGAGGCCGACTATCCTTTTGGCTGCGGACAGTGGGAGTGCATTATTCGTTAGGTAGATGGTTATATGTGTCGTGGAGGGGTCACTTAAGAGGATTTGTGTTTGATGTACTGGGTCTCACTAGACTGCATCAGGCACGACCCAAAATCCCACCTCTAAGCCGTGATGATGCCTAGGCGAACTTGCTAAGCAAACCAACCCGA
Organism: Nicotiana obtusifolia; assembly: GCA_002018475.1. Lineage (NCBI taxonomy): Eukaryota > Viridiplantae > Streptophyta > Magnoliopsida > Solanales > Solanaceae > Nicotiana > Nicotiana obtusifolia. Next base: position 64,059 of record MCJB01014014.1, on the reverse strand, counting down.
AGATAACAAATAAAGTCCATTTTTATTATTTAACAAAGATATATTGCATTAAAGGATGAAAATTGTCTCAAAATAGTGATAAATATCCGATAACACCACAAGAAAGGCCAAAACATGGCCAATGTAATACGCCCTCAAGACTAGGTGGCAGAAATACACGAGCAACTACAGAAATGAGACCAAGTCTATATACATGTCAAGCTATCTGAAGTACAATAAGACATAAATATAAAAAGGAACAGGGACTCGGGAACTGCGAAGTAGATCCATGAAGTGCAACTCACCCTAAGTCTCTGTAGGATCTCCTAGCCCAATCAGGAAGCTCTGTTAGGACGAGCTTGAGGATTTGCACAAAAAGATGTGCTGAAGCGTAGTATGAGTATACCACAGTCGGTATTCAGTAAGTATCAAGTCTAACTTCAAAGAAGTAGTTGTGAGTTTAGATGCTTTCGAAGACTTACCGCACAGATATAATAATAAAATAAGTAGTGAAACATTGAATAATATCATGAATATCAGGAACCATATTTATCAACAGTTGAAAGGTACTAAGCATGCTTTTCTAGTACAAAAATAACCTTATCAATGCTCAGATATAATAATGAAAGATGACATGCTCAAATAATGGAGCCAGGACTCCCGATTAGCCTAAAAGGACATCAAGTAACAATTTACAATGAGACAAATGCTTTAAATATTATGAATAATAATAATGCATGCTCAAACTATACAAGATCCATGTACCCCAATACACAATCCATATATCACATAACCCAATACAAATTCATGTATCGACCCGGTACAAAATCCATGTACCGACCATGCTCACAAGGCCCAAAATAACATGGGTTATCACCTAAATCTGGAGGGACTGATCCAACTCCAAGTGGAAGAGGGGTATAATAACATCCCTCATAAAGCAATATTCTATCATCATGTCAAATATGCCAAAAATGTGTCTCACCAGCGCGCTTTCCCTTCGTGACAAAATCCCTCAGTCCGATTCACGTATTCCTTAATCGAAATATATGTATATGTTCAAGAATTATTTAAGAAGGTGGGCAATGACTTAATTAATATCATGCGGATATGTGCTCAAGAAATATCTATGTGACAATGGATAATTATGCATTTCAACATATCAAGAACAAGTTCCCATGCCTACACAATTAATCACAAGCCTAGGCATGATTTCTAGCATGAATAAACGTAGTCACATAAGCCAAATAAATAATGAATCAAACGTGCACATAATCAAACAAATCATGAAATATTCCAATTTCTACTCTCGATCATGATATAAACTCGGTAAATACATATACACTCGCCACCACGTATATACATTACCCCCAATACCTTAAACACATAGCAAACAAGTCAAATCCTATGGGTTTACCACATAACAAGGTTAGCCAAGAAACATACCTTCACCTGGTAGCCTGTAATCTTCCAAAATAGCCTTTCCTCTCAAATATGAATATAGCCAAATACAACTCAATAACGTCAAACAAGGCAATATAACCCAACCCAAACAATAAAGCTTGAATCTTTAATCAATTGCACACAACCAAAAAGTCAACCCAGGTCTGCTTCCTGGAACCTGACATAATTCACAAATCCTGAATACTCATTTCAATACAAGTCCAAATTTAAAAGATTCATCATAAACATACTCTAAATCGGGGTTCAAATCTCCATATTTCAGTTTAGAAAAGTTTTTCCAAAGCCCCTAATTTTTACTCTCATATTCACCCATAAAATGGAAAAGGCAAAGGTAGAATCATCAATAATGATCAAATCCGAGTCAAAAGCACTACCCCAAACCAATTGGTGAAAATCACCTAAATAATCGCCCAAATAAGTGCTCCCAATCTCAAAATATTATAGAATGAGTAAAAGTCCCGCAAAAGACAACCTAACGCACTGCCCAGTTAAACCCTTCGCGAATGTGCGTTCGTGAAGCAAAAAATCAATGCCAGACAAAGCCTCTTTCACGAACGCGACAGGATAATCGCGAACACAACAAGAGCATCACGAACACGAAGGCCAAGGCTCCCTTATTTCGCGAACACGCCCAGTAGCCTTGCGAACGCAAACGCCTGCTGCTTAGTGCCACTCCCTTCTTCAGGAATGCGGCTACCTTTCGCAAATGTGAAGAGCAAAGCTCCCAGCTCCCTAATTCCTTCATTGCGAATGTGATGCTTCCACGGGAACGCGAAGAACATCAGGCACTTGCAAAAATTATTATGTCCAAAACTCATGGAAATAGTCTGAAACCACCTCGAAGCACACTCGAGGCTCTTAAGACCCCCATCCAACAATACCAACCAATCCCAAAACATAACACGGAACTACTTAAGGTCTTAAATCCTACAAAATAACATCATAATTATAAATCGCAGCTCAATTCAAGCCTAATGAACTAATCAAACTTCTAACTTCCAAGAACTTATGCCGAACCACATTTAACCAATTCAAAAAGGACCTAAAATTTGGCACATAAGTCTCAAAACACTTAATGAACATATTCCAATTCTTGGAACCACAATTTGAACCTCATAACATCAAAGTCAACTCCTTGTCAAACCTATGAATCTTCAAAACCTTCAAATTTCAAACTTTTGCCAAATAGAACAAAATCAACCTAGGAACCTCCAAATCCAAATCCAAACATGCTCATAAGTCCAAAATAACCATACGAACATATTGGAACCATCAAAAAATTATGCCGAGGTCGTTTACACAAAAGTCAAACCTCGGTCAACTCTTATAATGTAAACTTTCAACCTTGGAACTAAGTGTTCCAATTCACTCAAAAACTTACCCGAAACCAAACCAAGCATCCATATAATTCATAAAACATGGAAGAAGCACATGGAAAGCATCAAATAGCCAAATGGGGCCCAAATACACAAAATGACAAACCGGGTCGTTACATTCCCCCTCTCTAAAACAAACTTTCATCCTCGAACGAGTTTAGAAACCTACTTAGAATGACAAAAAGATGGGGATATCTACTCCGCGTATCATTCTATGTCTCCCAAGTCACCTCTTCAATCAGTTGACCTCTCCACTGAACCTTTACCGATGCAGTATCCTTGACCTCAACTTTTGAACCTGCCTATCCAAAATGGCAATTAGTTTGTCCTCATAAGCCAAGTTCTCATCCAACTGCACCAAACTGAAATATAACAAATGTGACTGATCCTCATGATACTTTCGAAGCATGAAAACATGAAACACTGGATGAACTCTCGCCAAGCTAGGTGGTAAAGCAAGCCTCTAAGCCACCTCACCCACTCTCTCCAAAATCTTAAATGGACCAATGTACCAAGGGATCAACTTTCCCTACTTCCCGAACTCATCATGACCTTTATAGGTGAAAGTCTGAGAAGAACTCTCTCACCAGTCATGAAAGCTACATACAGAACCCTCAGGGAAGCATAACTCTTCTTCCTGGACTGCCCTGTACGAAGCTGCTCCTTAATCAACTTCACCTTCTCCAAAGCATCACAAACCAGATCAATCAATGCCCAACCTGCTAGCCTCCCTAGGCTCAAACTAACCAACCAAAAAACGATAATCGCGTCCCATATAAGGCCTCGTACATAGCCATTTGGATACTCGATTGGTAGCTAGTCTTGTAGGAGAACTTTGCTAAAGGTAGAAATTGCTCTCACTAACCTCTGAAATTAATGATGTAGGCTCTCAGCATATCCTCCAAGATCATAGTGGTACGCTTGGACTATCAGTCCATCTGAGGATGAAATGTGGTACTCAACTCAACCTGCATTCCTAGATCATCCCGCATTCCTCTCCAAAAATATGATGTACATTGAGTGCCTCGATTAGAAATGATACACACAGGCACACAATGCAGGCGAACAATCTCTCTATGATAAATTCGAGCCAATTGCTCAGAAGTATAGGAGGTCATAACCGGAATGAAATGTGCAGATTCTATCAGTCTGTCCACAATGACCCACACATCATCAAATCATCGCAAGGCCTATGGCAACCCAACCAAAAAATTCATAGTGACACGCTCCCACTTCCACTCTGGTATATCTACCCTCTGAAGCAAATCACCTCGTCTCGAGTCTCTTACTTGACCTACTGGCAATTCAAACACTATGCAACATGCTCGACGATGTCCTTCTGCATCCTTCTCCACCAATTATGCTGCTTCAAATCACGATATGTCTTCGAAGCACTTGGAATAGAATATCGCCAACTATAATCCTCCTCAAGGTCAACTCCCTCAAATCATCCATCTTCGGAACACATATCCGAACCTGAAGCCTCAACACCTCATCATCACCAATAGCCGCCTCCTTGGGACCACCTCGTCTTACCATATCCTTAAGGACAAACAAGAGGGGATCATCATACTAGGGTGCCTTAATATACTCAAATAAACATGATTGCAACACAACACTAGCATGTACCATATTGGGCTCTGATATATCCAACCTCACAAACACGTTGGCCAAAGACTGAACATCCATAGCTGATGGTCTGTCAATAGATGTTATAAATGCCAAACTCCTCATGCTCTCTGCCCTTCTACTCAAGGCGTTAGCTACTACATTGTCCGTTCCCAGATGATAAAAAATGGTGATTTCGGAGTCCTTCAGTAGATCCAACCATCTCTGCCGGCTCATGTTCGTTCTATTTGAACAGATGCTGGAGACACCAGTGATCTGTATACACCTCACAAGACACTCCATATTGATAATGCCTTCATATCTTGAGCCCGTATACAATAACAACTAATTCTAAATCATGCACCAGGTAGTTCTTCATGTGGGGCTTCAGTCGGTGCAATGCATAGGCAATCAACCTACGGGCCTGCATCAATATGCATCCGAGACAAACCCTAAAACCATCACAATGGACAGTATATGATCCCGATCATGAAGGTATAAAAAACACTAGAGTCATAGTCAATGCTATCTTGTCCTTTTAAAAGCCTCCTTACACTCGTCTCACAACGTTAACAAAGTGCCCTTCCAAGTCAGCTGAGTCAATAGGGTTGCAATAGATACAAAACCCTCCACAAAGTTGTAGTAATACCCAGCAAAGCCTAAGAAACACTACATCTCAGTAGTGGTAGAATGTTTGGGCCAACTCTGAACTGGCTCAATCTACTTCGAGTCCACCTTGATCCCATCACTAGATACCACATGACCCAAGAATGCCACCGAGTCTAGCCAAAATTCACACTTAGAGAACTTAGCACATAGCTTCTTCTCCCTCAAAATTTAGAGCACAATCCCTAAATGCTGCTCGTACTCCTCTTTACTATGGGAGTACACCAAGATATCATCGATGAACACAATAACAAAGGAATCCAAATACGGTTGAAACAAATTGTTCATCAAATGCATGAAGGCATACTGGGGCATTAGTCAACCCAAAAGACATCACCAGAAACTCATAGTGGCTATAACGAGTCCTGAAAGTTGTCTTGGAATGTCCGGAGCCTTGATCTTTAACTAGTAATACCTTGATCTCAAATCAGTCTTTGAGAACACCCTAGAACCCTGAAGTTAGTCAGATAAATCATCAACGTGAGGTAATGGAAACTTTTTCTTAATGGTAACCTTGTTCAATTGCCGACAGTAAATATACATCCTCATGGAACCATCTTTCTTCTTCACAAACAACACCGGTGCACCCCACGACGATACACTAGGCCTAATGAACTCCTTATCCAACAATTCTTGCAATTGTTCTTTCAATTCTTTCAACTCTGCTAGGGCCATACGGACGGTGGAGTAGATATGGGCTGAGTGTCCAACACCAAGTCAATACATAAATCAATATCCCTATAAGGTAGCATGCTCGGGTAGGTCTTCCAGAAACACATCTTGAAACTCCCTCACAACCGAAACTGACTCAATGGTAGGAGTATTAGCACTAATGTCCCTTACAAAGGCTAAGTACACCTTCTCAACCATTCGTCAAGCTTTCATAAATAAAACCACCCTACTAGGAGTATATCCCAAGTACCCTTCCATTCCAACATTGGGAACCCTGACATAGCCAATGTCACATGTGACAATCAAGAATAGCATGATAAAGAGATAACTGGTCCATATCCAGAATCACATCAAAATCCACCATATAAGCAACAGAAAATCCGCACAGGTCTCATAGCCCCCAATAGTAATCAAACAAGACCTATACATTTGATCTACTATAATAGAATCAGCAAGAGGTGTAGATACATGAACATGAATATAAATAAAACTACGAGTCAAACCCAAATACGATGTAAAGTACAATGACACATCGGAATATGTGGAACAAGATCAAATAGAACTGATGCATCCCCGTGACATACTAAAACAAACATGTGATGACCGCATCAAAAGCCTCCGCCTCAGTCCTTCTTAAAAATCATAACAGCAGTCCTGATCTCTGCCTCTGGGGCATCCCCTGACTACTTGAGCTCCCCCTCTAGCTAGTAGGGCTGGTGGTCTAATAGCTGGAACTGGAGTCACTACCTATGAACCCTTTTGTGCTACGTCTCTACCATGTCTAGGGAAATCCCTGTTGATATTCCCTACCTTCCCACACCCAAAACAACCTTGAGCTGATAATAGCTACTGAATCTAAGGCTGCCTCTAATAACCTGAGTGCCCACTAAAAAGTCATAGGTTGAATGACCACTGTAGGAGCTCGGTTCTGGTAATGCATTAAATGATGATTGAACTACAGCACCACGAGCGGGTTGATATTCTCAAGGAACTAGCCTACTAGGATAGTGTATCCCAGAATGATCCCTACCTCCAAACAAGGCACAACTAAAATTTCTAAAATACCGAGGATTTTTTCCCTTCCTTACTGTGTCCTCCCTATTCGGACCCTGAATGCGCTCAATCCATCGCACTATATCCACACTCTGAAGAAATGTAGTACCGGCTTTTGTCTCCTTAGGCCATAGAAAGCATAATACCAATAATCAATCCCTTAATGAAGCTCTTTACCTTCTCAATCTCGGTGGGGATTATAAAAGCTGCATGACGGGATAGATCAGTGAATCTAATCTCATACTCAGTCATAGTCATGCAGCCATATTAGCGGTGCTCGAACTAACCCTGCATCTCATCCCTCTGCATGAGTTGATTGAACTTCTCTAAGAAGATATGTGAGAACTGACTCCAAGTGAGTGGAATTGACCATGTAGGCCTGCTACGCTCATATAACTACCATCACCTCTTGGCTGGCCCCTGAAGCTTAAAAGTTGTGAATGCAACCTCAATGAACTCCACCAAACCAAGATTCTGCAGAATCTCTTGACAACCATCTAAGAAATCTTGTGCATTTGTTAAAGGATCACTATCATAACATGGAGGACCCATCTTCCTTAACCGACAAAAACCGCTTCGGCTCCTCCTCAGACATAGCGGCCTCTACTACCGGCCTAACAGCAGCTACGAGAGTATGTCCCCGACCTATACCACCCTTGGGGTCTGATAACCATCCACCACCTGCTCGGGAGTGTGAGTAGCGAGAGTTTGTGCCCCGTCCCTGGTCTAATAAGTAGTCGGTGCCATAGGAAGTAATTCGAACCGAGCCAACCCCTCCACAAGACCAACCAAATGAGCAAGGGCATCCTAAAGTAATGGGTAGTGATAAACCCCTCAAGGACCTGAGGTGGTCCAATTGGCTCACACAGATCAAAAACGTGCTCCTCAACCAGAGCTACTCGTGGATCAACAGTGGCTGCCCTAGCAGGGGCTCTGATTTTCGTGTGAGCCGTACCTCTACCTGGACCACAACCTTCTATAGCCCTAGCCTAAGGGGATGGAGCCTGGCCAGCCACTCCCGATGAACGTGTTCTCACCATCCGCAAGAGAATCGAAAGACAAGGATTATAACTTTGGATCAATAAGACACACAATAAAAAAAAAATGAAGTGTATTTTCCTAACATCCTTTAGCTTTTTGAAGAAAAGTACATATGTCTCCGTACCGATCCACAAGACTATCCAATACTTGCTCTTGAATCGTGAGGCCTACACAACCCAGAGCTTTAATACCAACTTATCACAACCAAAAATCCCACCTCAAGGTTGTGAAGGTGCCTAGCTGAACTTGCTAAGAAAGACAATCCAAGATTGTAAAAAAAAGTCCATTTTTATTATTTAACAGAGATATAAAGCAATAAAATATGGAAATAGTCTCAAAACAGTGATAATATCTAGTAACACCACAAGCAAAGCTTAAACACGGCCAATGCAATACGCCCCCTAGGTAGCACAAGTACACGGGCAATTCGCCCTAAGACTCTGTAAGATTTTCTAGCCCAATCGGGAAGCTCTGCTAGAACAAACCTGAGGATCTTCACAAAAAAATGTGCAAAAGCGTAGAGTGTGTGTACCACAGTCTGTACCCAGTAAGCATCAAGTCTATCCTAAAAGAAGTAGTGGCGCGACTAGATACTTCTCAATACTTTCCACACTGATATAACAACAAAATAAAACTAAAATAGTGAATAATAGCATGAATATCAATAACCATAGATATCAGCAGTTGAAAGGTACTAAGCATGCTTTTCTAGTACAGAAATGACCCTACACTGCTTAGATAAAATAATGAAAGATGACATGCTCAAATAACGGAGTCGGGACTCCCAATTAGCATAAAAGGACATCAAGTAACAATTTACAATGAGATAAATACTACAAATTGACTTAATAATAAGAATGCATGCTCAAACGGTACAAGGTCCATGTACTACAATACACAATCTATGTATCACATAACCCAATACAGACCATGCTCGTAGGGCCCAGAAGTAACATTCATTATGAGGACAAGGACTTAATAAATATCATACAAATATGTGCTCATGAAATTTATATGTGACTATGGATAATTATGCATTTCAACATATCAAGAATAAGTTTCCATGTCTTCACAATTAATCACAAGCCTAGGCATGATTTCTACATAGATAAGAGACCAAACATAGTCACATAAGCCAAATATCATGAATCAAACGAGCACATAATCAAAAAAACATGAAATATTCCAACTTATACCCCCCCCCCCCAA
>MCJB01014014.1:0-54934 GCA_002018475.1 Nicotiana obtusifolia | reverse complement strand
CCCCCCCAATCATGATACAAACTCGGTAAATGAACATACGCTCACCATCACATATATACACTACCCCAATACCTTAAACACGTAGCAAACAAGTCAAATCCTAGGGTTTCCCTCTTAACAAGGTTAGCCAAGAGACTTACCTCTACCTGGTAGCCTCTAATCTCCCAAAATAACCTTTCCTCTCAAATAAACCTCTGAACAAGCCGAATCTAGCTAAATACAATTCAATAACGTCAAATAAAGTCATAGAAATCAAACCCTAATAATAATAATAGAGTATTTAATTAATTACGCAAAGTCAACCAAAAGTCAACCCGGTTTTGCTTCTCGGAACGCGACAAATTTAACAAATCCCCCCCACACAATCCAATATTAGTCCAATTATATAAGTTTCATCCAAAACTGACTCTAAAATCGAGGTTCAAATCTTTATTTTTTACATTAGAATAGTTTTTCCAAAACAGCTAATTTCTCTCTCTTAGATTCTCCCATCAAATGCAAAAATCAAAGGTAGAATCCTTAATAATAATCAAATCCGATTCAAGAACACTTATCCCAATCAAAGAGGTGAGAATCACCTTAAAATCACCCAAATCCAAGCTCTTAATCTCAAAGTATGATAAAATGAGTAAAAGTCTAAAAAAAAAAAATCATAAAGCACAGACTGGTAAATCCTTTGCGAACACGGCACGTGCCTCGCGCTTACGATGCTCAAAATCACTTCCAGAACAAAACCTCCTTCACGAATGCGACAGGAGCATCACGAATGAGAAGATCAAATGCTTCCTCCCTTCTTGTACGTGACCAGTAACCTCGCAAACGCGAAGGCCTACTGCCCAGTACCACTCTCTTCTCCGCAAACACGATTGCCTTCCACGAATGCGAAGAGCAAAGCTCGTAGCTAACAAATTCCTTTATCATGAATGCGATGCTTCTATGGGAACGCAAAGGACATCAAGCACCAGCAAAAATCTAATGTCCAGAACTTAGGAAAATGGTTTGAAACCACCCCGAAATACACCCGAGGGCCTAAGAACCACCTCCCATCATACCAATTAATTTCAAAACATAATATTGGACCTACTCGAAGTCTCAAATCCCACAAAATAACGTCTCAAATCCAACTTCCAAGACCCATGCCAAACCACATCTAACCAATTCGGAATGACCTCAAATTTTTCACACAAGTCCCAAATAACATAACAAACATATCCAATTCTAAAGCCACAATCCGAACCTAATAACCCCAAAGTTAACTCCTGATCAAACATACGAACCTTCCAAACCTTCAAATTTTCAACTTTCGCCAAATAGAACCAAATCAATCTAGTACCCTCCAGATCCAAATCCGGACATACGCCTACTTCCAAAATCATCATACAAACCCACTGGAATTATCAAAATACCATTCTGAGGTTGTTTACACAAAAGTCAAATCTCGGTAAACTCTTATAACTTAAGCTTCCAAACTGGAACTAAGTGCTTCATTTCACTCCAATACTTCTCTGAAACCAAATCAACCGTTAACGCAAGTCACAGAACAACAAAAGAGCATACGAGAAGCATCAAATAAGAGAACGAGCTCAAATACATAAAGTGACAGGCCGAGCCGTTACAACAGCGGATTTTGGGCAATTTGTGTTATCTGTGTAATTGAAATGACATGAATGAGAAAGGATTCAAGATATTGCTTTTAGTATTTGAGTTGGTGCTAGTAAGAAATCAGCGGTCGAGTTGATGTTTAGGATCTATTTGGGCTTCCGTGCCTAGAAGTTAGAAAGGGTCACTTAGATTATTTACATGTTCTAGAATGGTTTGAATCAGTATTGGGGGCCTCGTGGTAGTCTTATTGAGAATGTCTATTCTATGCAGGGTTGGATTTGCTTACGCAGTATAGCGTTTTCTACAGATGTGCCACCTAGTGGATTTAATCTTATTCATGTCGCAGTCTACTTTGTTTGTTACTCTCTTATACTATGATGAATTGAGAGAGTACTTGATTATTCACACATTGTGGTTATGTTTATGCCTTGCGGCGATATATGAGCGATGTGGCTCTTGGAATGTTGATTTCCTTATTGCACCTTAGTTGTGCTTACCTTTTTCGTGTGTAATATGATTATTCATGCACCCATAGTTATATTTATGAACTTAAACGTGTTTGATGTTTACGCACATGTGTTTGGTGAGTATGTGTTTGTTCCATGGGTGCTTCCATGTGGATTGATATGATTGGATCAGGTTGTATACTGTAACGATAGTATGTGGGATCGGATCGCATGCTGCAATAGTATTATGCTGGGGTATGATTCCTTGTCTTGACCCCAAATCCCACCAAGTCGTGATGGCACCTAACCCAAACCGCTAGATAAGCCAACTAACATATGATACAACTATAACGAGAAATCATCAATAAATAAAAAAATAAGATTACGAAAATCAATACAACTATCCCAAGGTCTGGTAGTACAAGTCATGGTGACTAAGAATAAGAATGCAACTCATTTTTGAAGAAATATACATTATCTGTTTAAAATTTACATAAACAGAAATATATGTCCTAAACTACCATGAATAAGTGGCAGCTTGTATTTGGAACATTAATAAGTCTTCAATGCTAGACTTCGACCTCCGCAACAACTCATCACCTAAAATCTGAATGCAAGGTACAGTAGTGTAGCATGAGTATAACCAAACCCATGTACTCCGTAAATATCTTGACTAACATCAGTGAAATAGTGACGATGTTTTTAAGTCAAAAAGGTCCCCACCTAATATAACATGTGCAACTCAACAACATGTATAATACTGAGAAGTATCCTAAGACATAGTCACAAAATATCTGATATCAATAATAAAGGTGTGCAATTGAGTTAAATGTAATAAATAATCTTTGCCAATTAAATAATTCAAGAAAATATGACTTTTACCAACCCCGCGCACAAAAGAGACATGCACAAAGTAGAGTGTGCTCAAATACTCATACATGAATGTAGAGTGTTTGTACATAACAGTGATCCATTTCCATATCAATTTTTAAATACCCTGTTGATGAAACCTTTACATAAGTTCAACATATCAATGTATGATGATAACTCTCTTTTTATATCAATCCAACACTCTTCAAGTGTCGTACAACTCATTAAAAAGTCTCATGCATATGTAAAAATGCATAAACTAGCAAATATAGATGATATGAGAGGATAAAGCATGCATGAATATGCACAAATGATCAGTTAAATGGCCAAGAGTCCATCTTTATACTCAATGACTCATCACATGGGATACCACATCACAGTCAACCAAAAACCCATCAGTTTCTCACAATCTACTTATACGCCATCAAGAGAGAAACATGAGAGGCAGACCCTAGGGGGATGGATCCATATCCACACGTTGCATGGCGAAAGCCTCGTGTACTAAACGGTAGAAACCTTAAGCTACCATAATATCAATATCACCATAATCCCAAATCAAAGACATCCTGCTAAAGTACTATCACATTGCAGTCCCGCACGACAAAGACCTCGTGCCATATCAGCAACAATATCACAATATCCACACAGTAAAAACCATGTGAACCTCGGTCCATATTTGAGAAGCATATGTAGTGATTTATTCATACTAATAAGAGATAAGCATATATAATGTACATAGGATAAGAAATAATCACACAATGATGTATGTAAGAAATATTCCTATATGTACATATGAACACGGACCCAACATGTATGCGTCATTCAATAACCGTCGTACCCGAATACGAATAAAAAGCCAAATCATAACCTTTAATGTAGGTATGGAAACTCAAGTAGTCATACATCAATTTAAGGCATAATACAAGAATAACAAGTACATATGTGTGTATGTACGTGTGAGTACGTCTAAATCAAGAATATCAATGGTCTCAAGATTAGTTCATGATGCTCAAATAAGGTATTATTAACATAAACATCTTCTCTAGCGTGAGTCATTGTGCTCACGTAGTCATTCAACCAAGTAAAGCATAGAACACGTAGAACACACAACCAAACAAGGTATAGAGTAATATAAGATCTACCCTTTGCATGAATAAGCATGGCACATGCACATACACTTGTCACCTCGCATATACATCACCCTCATATAGCAAATAGTATCACTTATTAGAAAAATTCCCTCAACCAAAGGTAGGCAAGACCCTTACCGGATTCGGCTAGTCTTTAACCTCAAATCGTGTCAAAACCTCGTTCTTAGACCTCTAATAACGCAAATCCAATCCAAACATCATTAAAGGAAGTCAAACAATGCTATAGGAAGTGACCGATCCATAAAGCTTCAATCTTTGAAGAATTCACAAAAGGTCGACCAAAGTCAACATGAGCCCACAAGCCCAAAATCTGAAACCAATACTAGCTCTCAATGACCCATAAGATTTCGAGACCAAATATGTGATTAAATTCCAAAATCGAGTCCAAATCGGTAGTCAAATTCCCAAAATACACTCTCTTAAAGTGTAGACATGACCCAAATTTTCATCTCAAAATTCCATGTTTTAGTTATTAATAATTCATGTAGATTATTGGAATTATGCCATAAATGGGTAGAAGTTACTCACCCCAAAGTCTTGTATGAAAATCTCCAAGCAAAATCTCCCCTCTCCAAGTCTAGGGTTCAAACAAAATGAGAGAGTGGGCCAAAATCTCGAAATACCACTTAATAACCAAGCGGCAGGTATCGCAAATGCGACAGTAGACTCGCAAATACGGCCATTGCAAATGCGACCTCAGGCTCACAAATGCGAACACGCCTGTCCTAGCCCTATTTAAGTTGCCACCAAATAATTCACAAATGCGAAGTCTCGCCGGCAGCTAGTCGCCAAAGCGACGCCACATCTTTGCAAATGCGAACATAACCTTAGAAGCACACCGTCACAAATGCAACACATATCCTCACAAATGTGAGCTCTCTGAACACAACCAGGTCTCAAATGCGACAACCTTCTTCGCAAATGCGATAGTCGCAATTGCGACCCCTCCCTCGTAATTGTGACACACCAGAACCGGAAATATCCACTTTCACCAAAATGGTCGAAAACTACCCCAAACCCCGTGGGACCCCGTCAAATACACCAAAAACTCCAAATACATTGTCCAAATCTATCCAAAGACTCGAAACACAACAAATAATATCAAAACCAATTATCCAAACCTCTCTAAAGGCTCAAAACACCACAAATAACATCAAAACCAAGAAATGAAGATCAAATCATTCTCTTAAATTAAAACATTCAAACTTAGACATTCTGAATCACAAGGAAGCATTTCATACAAGTTTCAATCAACTAAAAACCTATCCAAAGTCTCAAAACCACAATGGGAGCCCGATAACACCAAAGTCAACTTTCGGTCAATTTAAGAACTCTCAAATCTTCAATTTGCCAACTTTTGACAAATAGAGTTAAAACCTTCTAGGAGCATCCAAATTAAAATCTAATCATACGCCCCAGTCCAAAATCACAACATAAACATATTGAAACCATCAAATCCCGATTCTGAGGTCGTTTAGTCAAAAGCCAAAGCTTGATCAACTCTTCCAACTTAAACCTTCCAAATTGAGAATCACATTATCAAATCAATCCCGAAGCTTATGAACATCAAATCAACCATACACGCAAATCGTAATACATCATATGATGCTACTCAAGGCCTCAGACAATCGAAGGGAATGCTAAAACTCAAAACAACCGGTCAAGTCTTTACATTCTCACCCACTTAAACATCCGTTCATCTTCGAATGCTGCCCAATCACTGTATAACTCATCATACATATTACCAAGGGTGATCACACGTCACCTCCATCAATATAAGCCCGTCAACAAAATCCTAATTGAAGATACTTTCTTTAACTTTAGCTTAAAATCCTCATAACCAAATTCCAACTTTTGAAACTCCCTCTATGTCATGATACTTGCATATATACACTGCATCCATCTAAACAAGCTATATTAAGCCTTCAATACACTACCAAGATCTAACCACAAAATGTACCACATAACTCATGTACGAATAGCAATAACTTCTGGCCATAATAGCTTCTCATTAATAAACACGGTACCGGTAATATACCTCATATAAAATAAACCTTGTTCCAAAGCTTCACAACACTATTAATGATGAAAGAAACATGTAGAAAAACATAACCACCCATCAAATCAACAAGTCGTGAGGTCCTCTCACCCGGCAAGGCCCATTGCAAAATTCTAAGCTGACTAGTGACGTTATTCTTCCAAACATACCTTGTCATAATTAGTTTGTGCTAATTCCAGGTCCAGTAACCTCGTCTCACCCAGTACAAGCTGCTCGACCGCAAGGCTAGATCTAATACCATCTAGAACCTTATATGACACGATCTGTGTGCAAACAAGTAACAACTCAAATATAACCAAGGATGGGAAAGGAATAGAATTAAGAAAACCATCCAAAAAGTTCAACAAATATAACAATGGCAGCATATCGCTATGAATCCATCCCAAGAGGAGGAACAAAACACACGAGAGAAGCATAAGGAGTCATATCCCAGTATAGCACTATTGCAGTGTGCAACCCGATATGTTGTTGTGTGCATCCTAATCCAACATAACATCATTGCAGTGCTCAACGCAATCCAAACATTTTAATCCACATGGGAATACTCACTAAGCCATAATTCTAATACTCACCAAACACATGTGCATCAATATCAAGCACGCAAAGTACATACACATAACAAAGGGGAGATAGCTAGTGTAATGCGACATATAAAACAACAAGCATAACCACTATGCGACAAGAAAATCAACATCCCATGAGCCATCTCGCTCGTATAACATGACAAGTCTTATACAGGAGAACGACATAAATGCGAACAATCAAGTAGCCTCACAACCACTTGTAGCAAATGAGGGTACATATGAAATAGATCAGGGCATGAATAAGAGCAACTTAACCCGATGACACACCCATAGCAAATGTTGTGCTGAGTAAGCAAATCCAATCTAGTGTAGAATACACATTGTCATTAGGCCTACCAATGTTCCCCCAAACTGAGTCAAATAATTCCGAAATAGGTAAATAACCTTCCAAAGGTTCGCACTGACCTATCCATAACACATACAATCAGCTGTGTAGTCCTCAACAAACTTTCACAATCCGCAACCTAAAGAATAATCTTCGTCTGAGAACATCTAGTCTTTTAAACCTCAAGAATACAGGAATCTGCATACCTGATCTCTACCTATCTCACTTAAATGACTGATACATCACTCACACACAATCACCTCATGAGAAATACTTCCATAAACCTTCCCGTCGAGTAGCAAACTTGAGTATCAACAGTTACTAAACATGCGATCTGTGTAGTACTAGTCAAGCATCTGCAAATTAGTACACAATGAATATGCTACAAAACACACAATCCTAAGGCTATACGAGATATGCTACCATTCTCTTAAACAGCTGAAATCTCTCACACTGCCTAGAACTCGTGGCCTTCCATCTGAAACTGAAGTGTAACATTGTCCATTCAATCTCAATGCCTCACGATTAACTACATCGATCATGTCATGATATGAAAATATGCGAGCCCTGTTATCAACTCTAAATCACAAGTAAAATGGTCTTCCACATAAATATTTCATCGACTAAAAGCCTTCCGCTTAACTCAACGTAGGAGAAAATCAGAACAGGCAACAAACTTCACATACCCTTCGAAGATATCAGTCTCTAGTCATGGTCAAAACCATCATGAACTCTTCAAAACCCATTTGCACATAACTAAGCCATCGGAACTTAATCACTCTAAATTAACCAAAGCTCGCAAGCTGCCAAACCCAAAAGTACTTCAAGCTGAAATGCTCGCCCTAAGAGACTTCTAATGAATCTAAACTTGTTTCTTCCATCTCTACAACACTATACCACATAATCGATAATGATACAAAAATATTCCAAGTCTTTTTCACAGTCCAAAGGAAAACTCAAATATTTAGCCACACAACGAACCCTAAAACTTTTTAGGTACCACATCTAGGATCTTGAACCCACTAGAACAATTCCCGAGGTTCACTCGCTCTGATCTAGTCCTGAATGTATAGCCAAACATGCCGAAGAAATAGTGCTTCACTAGCACATGCATAGTCCAAAACACTAATAAATTCCTTCCTCCTACATATTTCATCCACAAATGAATGTCAAACACGAGCCACTCCACAACCCTCCATATATCAATAGGGTGTAATACATCATGCATCCAATAAATTCCAAAATCATCCTTGATGACACCGTTCTCAAACCATATTCAATTTACAAGTGTGTCCAAATGCAGAAACTACAACAACACATGCCCAAGTGACTCGATCGTCGATGGTTTTTATACTCCCCCACTTGGCTTGATGCCATAACACATCGTCTGATAACCCACAATACCCTTCCTTCTTAAGCTGCCATGACCTTGTATTGTTATCTAGCTCAATCTACTCATAAACTCATATAGCACCAGTCTTCACACCTTCAAAATAATTTGCCAAGTGCATGCTCGTCCTCTTGACAATCGAGCAAACTTCCTCAACCGCTCTGAACTGGTAGTATATGCACTCCACTGGATGGAAGAAAATTCGTTGTAGGCTACTCATAAGCGATCATAAACCTCGAACCTTCTCGCAGGAGATAACCCACCTGCTTAACCCAGATTGACACCTTCATATGATCTTATCATGGTCACAACTACTATGCAATACATTAGTCTTTCCGAGTCTACTTTCATAAAAAAGGTATAAGAATCCACTTCATCACACAAATGAACAATCGAAAGGTCCACCAACACATCCATATCTTAAGCCTATATAACACACCACAATAATAATCAAGCATCCATAGCCCTTCACAGCCCAAGTGAATCTTTCTCGTCACATCCAAACTATCCAAGCATAGCCGACAGTCCCATACTACCCGTCACATAGCTATCTTGTCAATAATGAGAAATCTTTAAGTAATAAATATATAACGCAATGAAAATCAATACATCCATCAAGGTCTGGTAGTGCAAGTTATGAGCAACTAAGAATAAGAATACAACCCTGGTTTGAAGAAAGATACATCATCTGTTTGAAATTTACATAAAGAGAAATATAATTCTTAAACTACCTCAAACAAGTAGTAGCTTGTATCTCGAATGATGATATGTTTTCAGTGCTAGGCTTCGACATGCACAGCAACTCGGCATCCAAAATATGCATGCAAGGTATAGAAGTGTCGTATGAGTTAAACTAACCACATGTATTTAGTAAGTATCTAGACTAACCTCAGCAAAGTAGTAACGAGGTCTTTAAGTCAAAATGACACTCACCTAATATAACCTGTGCAGCTCAATAGCGTGTATAATACAAAGAAATATCCAAAGATACACTCATAGAATAACAAATATCAATAATAAAGGTGCAAAACTAGAGTAAAGGTAATAAACAATCTTTTCCAATTAAACAACTCAAGAAATTACAAATTGCGCAAACCTCGCACACAAAAGAGACATGCACCAAGTAGTTTGTGCTGAAATACGCATACATGAATGTAGAATTTCTGTACATAACAATGATCCACTTCCAAATCAATTTTTAAATACCATGTTTATGAAACATTTACAGGAGCCCAACATATAATTCGTTGATGATAACTCTCTTTTTACATCAAATCGATACTCTCCAAGAGTCCATCAACTTATTAACAAGTCTCATGCATGTGTAAAAATGCATCAAGCAACATTTAGGTGATATATATGGATAAATCATACATGAATATCAATATCATGTATTGATATTGAATATCAACTTATTAACAAGTTTCATGCACTGCACAACAAAAACCGCATGCTACAATAATATCAATATCACCATAATCGCACGGCGAAGACCTCATACTAAAATAACATCACATCACAGTAACTGCACAGCAAAGACCATGTGCCAAATAAACAATAATATCACGACATCTGCGGGGTAGAAACCTCGCATGATAACCTCAGTGCGTATCCGAGAACAATATGTGGTGATGTATACATATGAATAAGATATAAAAGCATATATTACAGGGACAGAGAAATCATGCATGGATGTATGCATGTATACAGGGGATGATCCCTAGGTAGGATGTATGCCTACATGTACGTATGACCACGAATCCAACATGTATACATCATTCATATAATCATCATGCCCAAAGCCATAGCACATGCATGTAAGCTCATCACCTCGCATATATATCGCCCTCACATATAGAAAACAATATCATTTATTAGAAAAGAAATTCCTCAACCAAATCTAGGCAAGACACTAACCTCATTCCGCTAGTCTTCAACCTCAAATCGCGTTAGAACCATGTTTTAGCCCTCCAATCACACAAATCAAAGAAAAATATCATCCGAGGAAGTCTAACAATTCAACAGAAAATTACCCCAATCCATAAAGCTTTGATCTTTGAAGAATTCCCAAAAAGTCAACAAAAGTCAACCCAGCCCACATGCCCAAAATCTAAAACCAACGCCAATCTCGATGACCTATAACATGCTGAGTCCAAATATGTGATTAGATTCCAAAATCAGGTACAAATTGGTACTTAAATCCCAAAATACACTCTCATATAGTGTAGGCAAGACCTGAAATTTTCTCTCAAACTTCCATGTTTTTGGTGTTAATAATTCACGTCGATTCATGAGATAATACCATAAATGTGTAGAAGTCACTTAACCCAAAGTCTTATGTGAAAATCTCCAAGGGAAATCTCCCCTCCATGTCTAGGGTTAAAAAAAAGGAAAGAATGAGCAAAAATCCCAAAATAACACTTAATAACCCAACAGTAGGTATCGCAAATGCGACAAGAGACTCACAAATACAACCTTAGGCTCGCAAATGCGAACCATGCCTGTCCTAGCCCTATAGAAATTCCAACGAAATACTTCGCAAATGCAAAGTCGCACCGGCTTCCAATCACAAAAGTAACACCACATCTTTGCAAATTCTAACAAACCTCAGAAGCACACAGTCACAAATGCGACACATATCCTCGTGAATCTGAGGTCGTCCCTACCCAACTAGGTCATAAATGCATCAACCTACTTTGCAAATGCAATATTCGCAATTGCATCCCCTCCATCGCAATTGCAACACACCAAAACCAGCAAAACCTAACTTCACCAAAATGATCTAAAACAAATCCGGATCACACCCGAGCCCCTCGGGACCACATCCATTCATACCGACAAGTCCAAATACATTATCAAGAACTATTCAAATGACTCAGAACACCACAAATAACATCAAAACTAAGAATCGAAGATCAAATCATTCTCTTAACATCAAATATTTCAACTTTGCCGAATGCGTCCGAATCACACTTAGATATTTCAGATCACAACCACACTTTACACACAAGTTCCAATTACCTAAATGAACCTATCCAAGGTCTCAAAACTATAGTTGGATCCCGATAATACCAAAGTCAACTTCCAGTCAACTTAAGAACTCTCCAATTCTTCAATTTGCCAACTTTTGATAAACATATCTATAACCTTCTAGTAGAATTCAAATTCAAATCCACACATATACCAAGTCAAAAATCACCATACAAACCTAGTGGAATTGTCAAATCCTAATTCTAAAGTCGTTTACTCAAAAGTCAAACCTTGGTCAACTATTCCAACTTAAAGCTTCCAAATTGAGAACCACGCTATCAAATCAATCCTGCACCTTACGAACATCTAAAACAACCATAAAACCAACTCGTAATACATCATATGAAGCCACTCAAGCCCTCAGACCACCAAACAGAATGCCAAAACTCAAAACGACTAGTCGAGTCATCACATTCCTTCTACTTAATTCATGTATGACGCTTCTCCTTTGTGGAAATGGTTTACTAGGTTTTATTTTACTTACCCTACCTGTTATACTAGCTTGATATCCATCTTGTTTTTTCCTCTTACTGTTATTGTCTTGAGTTATTATTTTGTGCACGGACGGACTGTGTTGTTTGGGTTCGGTATGGAATTTAGTGTGATTTGTTAGTTAGAAGCTTGTAATGGGTGATACAAGGTTAATGGAACTGGGATTAGTGCGATATGATTTTTATAGAGTATGTTTGGCAGAAAACAGTTATTAGACAACTCACAACATGGCATTTGCTCTCGTCGAATGAGAGGATTCCATGACTTGCTGACATGATGAGTGGTTATGAGTTTCTCAAGGTTTCTTTTATTATTAGCGGTATTGTGGAGGATTGGAATGAGAATCTAATGAGTGTGGGACCAAGAGATATGGTTAGAGATATGAATGATGCAGAACATATCATGTGGTCGTGTCCCGGTAGTCCACCTTTGGCTTGATAGCGGTTATGGAGGTTGTTAAGTAGAGATACTTGTGAAAAATTGAGTTTTGGAATGAAGTTCCAGACATTCAATTCGAGTTTGAAGGCATACAAGGAGAGGTTGACAGAGAAGATCTTCAATCGTGATGTATTAGTGGATTGATATGTATCGGGTGGCATGGAATCACTTGTGGGAATTTGTATGATGCGTTTATTCAGATATTTGATGTTTTAAGAGGTAAGTGTCTTATTTAACCTTGATTTTGGTGGAATTAGGTCATAGTAGGGTCTATTTGCTCCGTATTTTATGTGTTGGGTGTAGCGTATATGAAAGGGAGTGTATATGTGTTTACCATGGGTTAAGCCAGTAGGTCAAATTAGCTTTAATTATGCCTTGTCGTTTCATGTATTATTTCTTTTATTCTCTAAATAGTTCGTAAAAGTTCTTGCTTGTTCTTATTCATGATATGACTATGTTTGAGGTTGTTGAGATGTTGGACATTAAGGTTTTTGAAATGTTGGCTTGGCTAGTTGTGCAAAAGTGATTGTTGTCTCTCTTCTGGTGTGTTATATTTAATCACTCTTATTAATGTTGTTGTTGTATCTCACCTTGCTTGGTACTGATTTACATATGCCTGGCGAGGATGAGCGATATGCACGACGGGTGTTTTCGTGCTGTGAGGATGGGTGATATGCACGACGGGTGCTTTCGTGCTATGAGGTTAAGAGATATTGCATGACAAGTGCTTATGTGCTATGAGGTTGAGAGATATTGCATGATGGGTGCTTCTCTTCATGTGAAAGAGTGAATATGCACAAAAGGTGTATATGTGCTATTTGATATGTTATCTTTTTCTCGTTGCTTTTACTTGTGGATTGAGGAGTTGGCTATATTTTTTCGAGGTTGTCTTGTCATTTTCTTGAGTTGTTGTGAAAGATTTGGTTGTGTGTTGAGAAAGTATGGTTGTTATTCTCCTTAGTCGTTTCCTTAACTGTTCCTCACAATTCTTTTACTTATTATATTACTTGTTATTTCACTTATTATCTTATGTGCTATCTCTCTCTCTCTCTCTCTCTCTTACTATCTTACTTGTTATTTCACTTTTTATCTTACTTGCTGTTTCACTTGCTCTCTTACTTGCTATTTCATTTGTTATCTTACTTGCTATTTCACATGCTATCTTACTTGCTATTTCACTTGTTATCTTACTTGTTATATCTGTTGTTATTTTTCTTGTTATTTCTCTAGCTATTTAACTACACAGGTTTATAGAGTAGGTGTCTTGTCTTACCCTCGCCTCTACTTCGTCGGGGTTAGGCTCGACACTTAGCAGGTACATGGAGTAGGTTGTACTCATACCACACTTCTGCACCTTTTTGTGCAGATTCTAGCATTGGCCCTAGTGGCTTTCAGGGGAGTATATCTTGGACTATGGGGAGACTTAAGGTAGTGATGTGTACTCATCCGTAGGCCTCGAAGTCACTTTTTCATCATTTATATTAATATTAAATTGTATCAAACACTATTGTATTCTTTGACTATGTATTAAGTAAATCTTTAGAAGCTCATGTACTCACTGACACTTAATCTTGGAAGGTCATTTTGACGGTTGTTTGGTTTAGACGCGTTATGTATTGCAGAGCTTTTACTCTTATTTATTATATCATCCTGTTATATGTTAGTTTCGTATCTATTATTATGGTTAAGTGTTGGATTTCCTAGCAAGCAGTGTTAGGCGACATTACAACCCTTTGGTTGAGATTTTGGGTCATGACACTCGCGAATGCGAAGCAAAAAATCTCTAGTCCGCTCTTTGCTTTGCAGATGCGAGTCCTCCCTCTTGAATGCAGTGAACACCTGATACCTGCAACAACCAAACATGCTCTGGGTGGTCCGAAACTCAATCGAGGCCCGCAAGACCCCATACAAACATTCCAACCAGTCCACAAATACTACCCGCACCTATCCAAGGTCTCAAAACACATAAGAAATCATCACATCTAAGAATCTAAACACATAAGAAATCATCATATCTAAGAATCAAAGACCAACTCACATGTTGAACTCTCTTAAGTTCATAAGCTTCTTTACTTCCAACCAAGTGTCTTATTCAACCAAACATCGCGCACAATATTTTTGTTGCATCCTATTTTGCACTAATGAAGACAGGATTCAGCTCGTGGTTTCTCAGTTGTTAATGAAAAAGAGTCGCCACCTAATATTGAAAAGTATAATAGGGTACCTATTTAATTACTAAGTCATATTCTTTATTAGTCTGCTAACCGGTGAGATTAAGGGTAAGGGTTCCCGTTCTTCTATGAGGAAGGTTTAGGATTCCCCTAAAATTTACCTAAGGTAGCTCCATAGGACTTAGGCTAAGTTTGGGATCAACCATTTATATTATGCATTAATTAGTACTAGAGAGTACTACTTACTGTAGACCTAGGGGAGAGTATGATATTGTTAAAAGGTATGTGAGACCCTAAAAGTGGTACGAATTTATGAAGATATATTGAAAGAATTATGAAGTAGGTATGCAAGTGGTCTAGATTTTACAAGCTTGTAAAAGAGATTAAGTTATGGAAATACTTGATTTGGGAGATGGTTATTTATGTTATCCTAAAAGGGAGTTTGTAAGAAAGTGAGCCTCAAATTTACCTTAGATTCTGAGAATTTTAAAGAAAAGATTATCTGCTGAAAATCCCTTAAGGCGATAAATCTTGATGTTTTGATTTTCCCTTTTGAAGATGAAGCTGAGATCTGATTTCCTTTTTTTGAAATAGAGCTGCTGTTTTGCTAAATTATGGGTTTTAAAAAATTTTATGGAAAAGAAAGGTGAGCGAGAACATAATTACGAGCAGATTATAATCAGCGAAATGAGGATCTACTACTAATTCCCTATTTAATCCTATATTGTTTAAGTGTTGCCTAAGTTTATATGATATTAAAGCAGGAAGAATAGCATGTGATCTAATATATGAGTGTTATATTAATGAGAGATAAAACAACAGCAAAGACATAAGAAATGCTTTCCTTGAGTAAACTTATAGCAGCCATCGAGCCATTAGGATATCAGAGATTCAAATCAGATAGTGGAAGATGACTCATGGTAATGATGATAGCGAATCGAATAAAATCAGAATACAGAGGGGAAAACCAATATTGAGTTTACCCGATTGAAGAAAAATGATCGATGAAGTGCGAAGGACCGCTGGTTAGAACCTAATACCCAGAGGTTATTGCATTTGACCTCTGGGTATTGAATACCAACGCTGAGGCCAGCTAATGTCCTAGACTTACTTTGATTTGAGGAGACGACGGTGGAAATCTTGTGAGTTGAACTTTCACTCTAGTGGTCTGACCTTCTCGATTAGGACTTTGAAATCGAGTGGTGAAAATAGAAATAGTGTAAAGGTCTAAGATACAGGAGAAAAATGAATGGCCACGTATGACACATATTTGAGAGAATAATGGCTTTTTGAATAATGGGTTTGTGTCTCTGATTATGAGAGAGGAAAATTGAGCGTGAATCATGGCTATGGAAGTCAAAAGAGATGAATCTCTGATGAACTGTGACCTTGCACGAATTTGTGCATCGTCTGGTGATTAATTTACTTGTGTGGTTGAGAGAAAAGAGAGAGGAGGGGGAAAGAGAGGCGGCTGGGCTACAGGGAAATGATTAGGGTTTGGGGGGGAGGGGGGGTGAGACCTATTTATATCTAAGTTAAAGCAACGGGAGGAGATCTGGGCCGTTGGATCTGATGATCAACGGCCCTGATAATTTGATAAATTAGAATTTTTAGGAGAATTGTTGGTGGTCAATGGATTAAATGATTTGGACGGCTGAGATTGGGCCTTTGGGGACAGGTATTTGAATTAAAAGGAGAATTAGGGAAAACGTGAACTGTTGATCAAATAAGGGTGTGTTTGTTCTGTGAGTTGAGACTGAGGGTGACGTGGCACGGTCCGATTGGTCTAGTAGGTGTGGCATGGAGTGCCAAAGTGGAAAGATAGGGTGTTTGGGCCAGGTGTATTTATGACTGGGCTTTGTATGTTTGGGCCAAAAATAACTTAAAAGGTAGCCATTTTTCATTTAAGTGAGAATTGTAATTGTAGCCTTTTGGTTGTTTTTGATCTCTTTTGAATTTAATAAAAATAAACTTAACAAATCCAATAAAATGTGGTAAAATTATAATTATTATATATATTACTAATTATTTTAATTAATAATGTCAAATACTTCATTAGGACATTAATTTGAATTATTGTAATAGTAAACTAATTAACTATTTGAAGAAGTAATTTACAAAATTGATTGTAGAACTTATGTATAGGAATTATTCTTTGCAAATCCTAAAATAGTAAATATATGTTTAATTGCATAATACTAATGTTAAACGATTAGTTCGAAAATAATACTGACATAATTTGAAGAAATAGGTATTCATTACTAGAAATTACTTTTAAAACATTTATTGCAAATTATTAAGTATAAATAAATTAATTTTAAAAGGGAGGGTTAAAATTGGCCGTCAATAGGTGTCCCTCTTTGATAAGAGACGACGAAAGAGTTTCGAGCAAAAAAATTGAAGCAAAGCAAATTTTGACCCAACTTTAGGCACGCATTGCGAGAACGGCATGAAGATTATGAGTTGCAAGATTGAGTTTAGGAAGAATCTAGAAACGTTTGGGAATATTGGGCCGAATTCTGGCTTTGAATTTCTTACATACCTCGGCTTAATGAGCATCAGGCCTCATGTAGTTCTGGAGTAGGGATATTAGGGAAACGACACTCAAAGGAATTGCCCCAGTATCGTATTGCGACAATACGACGAGACGGAAGATTGGTCACTCGTGGTAGCTTGAATTTTGCGGCTTGATTTGAATGATTCAAAATTTTGAGTTTCCCTGAACGTCTTAAGTTGGGATCTTGATTCAAAATTGTCTCCTCTTGTTGGGAGAGCTTGATTGGTAAAGTTTGTCTCTGATTGTTGGGAGAGCTTAGCATTAAGAAATGTCTCCACTTGTTGGGAGAGCTTGAGTTGTAGTGTGTCTCCGCTTGTTGGGAGACCTTTACACTAAAATATAAAGGTATTCTCCGCTCGGGAGTGATTGATAAAAACCATAATCATACCTAAAGATGCACGAGCAAAACGTCAAAACATTCAAAGTAATAGTAAAGAAAATGAATGCATGCCCAAGAGATACTCCTGACTGCAAAGCTAGGTTGTGGCCATCAATTGGCAGGACGTTGGTGACGAGGCTTGCGATGGTCTATTCCCGCATCCATGATTGACGGAGCGGTGATGCAGATTGCTTTTTGTTGGCAAAGTTTGCAATTTGCTATATACAAGGCTCCAGTTGGCGAAGCCGATGTTCGATTTATACAAGGCCCTCTGATAGATTGAGCTAACGGTTTGCTATATACAAGGCATCGATTCGTGAGCCAACGTGTGATTTGTAAAGGATGCTCCGATTGATTGAGCAGATGGTTTGCTATATACAGGACTTTGATTGGGAAGCCGGCAGTCGTTTTGTACAAGATGCTCTGATTAAGCAAGCAGACAGTTTGCTATTTACTAATTTCCATATCAGTTGTCTGATTCAGAGGCACCTACAGAGAATTCAATAATTAGCTTTAGCTATGCTCAAAAACTTTAAATACAGGGGAGGAGAGATAATCTCAGGCCCTAGTATGGTCCCAGTGATTCTTTACTCCCTATCGACCATGCACTCAAAGAAAAATTCTTAGTAGGGGGGCGGGGAGGGAAAGATAGTTTGCGTCGACCATGGTATTGATTTGCCTCAACCTTTGACATGATTGCGCCACGAAGTTCGGTATATGGAACATATTGTTTCTTTTAAGGAAAATTTTGTCTTTCTGGATTATAACATGTTACAAAAGGTTCTCCACACGCGAACGTATCCCTTCGAGATCTTCGTCCCGTTGCCGTCGATCTTTCGTGACGTCTCTAACAACGCGGTTACTTGGTGTTATGACTGCATCCTAATTAGAACTAATGCATTACAAAGGTGTCCTAAGGTTATGACTGGACCCTTTCAGGTTACCTACGTATCCTAAACGGAATCAGGTCTGAACGTAGTTCGTAGGATGATGATGAAATGTGATGGAACGACCGAGCCTGACTCAGGTAGCCTACGTATCCAAAATGAAATTAGGTTGGACTGTAAGTTAATTACAATAGATGAAAAATAATGAGACTAAGCAATGAAAATGGCCGAGTCTAACTCAGACAACCTATGTATCCAAGTGAATGAAATCAGGCCTGAACGTAGTTCAATTATAAAAGACAACTGAATCCAATAAGGATTGCCCGCGTATTGATTTCTACTTAAATCAAGTCGGCGTTCTAGAACAACATACAAAAAATGATAATTGGTTTTTCTATTACAAGAGAAAGGGGGAGAGAAACCAAACACTACGTGGGTTGCCTACGTATCCCTCCATAGGAAGACAAGTTAAATGTAGTTCTGTTACATCAAAAACCCTAACACTATCTGTCTTCAGGCGTAACTTCTCTTGATCGTGTCCGAGTTGATAGGCTTAGTGATGGCTCTTCCATCAGTTTTGCGAATATTAGAGCTCCACTAGACAGTGCTCGGTGAACCACGTAAGGACCTTGCCAGTTTGGTGAAAACTTTCCTTTAGCTTCTTCTTGATGGGGAAAGATTTTCTTCAGAACCAACTATCATGGTGTGAAGTGGTGAGTTTTCACTCTTTTGTTAAATGCACTGGCCATCCTGTTCTGATATAAATGCCCACGATACACGGTATCCATTCTTTTCTCGTCGATGAGCATGAGTTGTTCTTGATTGACCCGTATCCACCCTGCATCATCCAATTTTGCTTCTTGAATGACTAATACGGACGGTATCTCAACTTCTATGGGTATCACTGCTTCAGTGCCATATACCAACATGTATGGTGTTGCCCCAGTAGATGTTCTCATGGTAGTCCGGTAACCTAATAAAGTGAATGTTAACTTCTCATGCTCTTGTCGGTGATTGTCCACTATCTTTCGCAGAATCCTCTTGATATTCTTATTAGCTGCCTTGACTGCCCCATTCATTTGTGGTTTGTAGGCTGTGGAATTGCGATGGAAGATTCTGAACTTCTCGCAAATTTCCCTCATTAGGTCGCTATTGAGGTTAGCGGCATTGTAAGTGGTGATAGACTCTGGTATCCCAAATATGCAAACATTGTTGTTCTGGACAAAATCTGCCACTACCTTCTTTGTGACGGCCTTGTAAGTAGATGCCTCGACCCATCTGCTGAAATAGTCGATGGCTACCAAAAAGAAATGGTATCCGTTTGATGTTGTAGGCTCTATAGGTCCAATCATGCCCATGCCCAAGGTGGCAAAAGGCCAGGGTAAACCCATTACATTTAATTCATTTGGTGGAACCCGGATAAAATCTCTGTGAATCTGGCACTGGTGACACTTTTGCATGTAGCAAATACTGTTGCTTTCCATAGTCATCCAAAAGTATCCAGCTCTCAAAATCTTCTTAGCTAACGTGAACCCATTCATGTGAGGTCCGCACGTCCCTGCATGTATTTATTCCAACAGTCTGGTTGCTTCGGCAGCGTCTACACATCTCAGCAAACCTGATTCTGGTGTCCTCCTTTACAAGACTTCCCCGTTGAGACAAAGTGGTCTGCCAACCTCCTGAGGGATCGCTTTTGACCATTAGTAGCATTTTCTGGGTACTATTGGGTCGCAAGGAACTCCTTGATGTTATAATGCCAATGTTTACCATCTGACCTTCATTCACATGGAAGCAATAGGCATGTTGATCCTTGATTTCTATCTCGATGGAGTCGATGTAGTTATTGTGTGGATGTTGAAGCATAAATGATAAGGTCGCAAGGGTGTCAGCGAACTCGTTATGAATTCTAAGGACGTGCTTGAACTCAATTTTTGTGAACTCTTTGCACAGCTCCTTCACGTAATGCAGGTACGGCAATATCTTGACTTTCTTAGTGGACCATTCTCATTGGACTTGGTGTATCAGCAAATCGAAATCTCTTATGACCCAAAGTTTTTTGAACGTTCATGCTGACTTCCATTCTGATTCCAAGGATACATGACTCGTATTAAGCCATATTATTTGTACAAGGGAATCTTATCTTTGCCGATGCTGGATAAGGTTGTCCATATTCTGAAATCAAGACTGCCCCAAATCCCAACTCCTTTATTGGCAGCATCCTTCTTTGGTAGCTTAAAAATGGGTTCACAGATTACCGTGGACTGGGCTATGAAGCGACTGATGTAATTCAATCTCCATAATAAACTCATGACATCTTTCTTGCCATTTGGTGGTGGTAATTCCTAGATGGCTTTGATTTTTGATGGGTCCAGTTCTATCCCTTTCCTACTTACAAATAAAACCCAATAATTTTCCTGCGAGGACTTCGAACGTGCACTTTGCGGGATTCAACTTCAAACTGTACCTTTGCAGGAGTTCAAAAAAATTCTTCAAGTCGTCCATGTCCTCTAAACTCTTTCGAGATTTTACGATAACATCATTGATGTTTAGCTTAAAGCATATATATTTCTATGTATATCGCCTCATATTTGACTCTTGTTTCGTGAAATTGGTATGTTAAATGCTATGATTTATATTAATTTGAAGTGTTTTTATGTGTAGGAATGAGTCGGGAGCAATTGGGGATGAAACGCGCAAGATTTGAGCTAAACGAATGAGTTGAGCATAGGGGCGCCACAGGCAGCGCCTGGCGCCACCTGTGGCGCTGGAGGCAGAATGCTTTTACAGGCAGAGCTGTGGTGGACGCCTGGCGCTACCCAAGGCGCCGGTGACATGATATTTTCCTAATTCGCCCGGGACAATGTTATTTTGGCCCTAGAACTACCCAACACCTATAAAAGCAAGACTAAGCCTATTTTTGAAGGGGAGAGACGCCACCTTGGAGGAAAAACACACACGGGATCGTTAGGAAGCGGAGAATTCTCAGTTTTTTTCATCTTTTTCTAGTATTTCCAATTGATTCAAAACTTACGCAATTGTGTGATTATATTATGAGTGGCTAAACACCCATTGTTCTGGGGTTGTGATTAGCCATGAATATTGTTGTTTAACGTTAACTTAACCTTGATTATAATTCACCAACATATGGTTGTTTCTTCAATTCTGTGTTTAATTGCTTAATTGTCTGACCAACAGTTAGGTTCAATTTACTATTTATGCTATGCTTTGGAAAGTCGTGTTAAGATTAGAGAAGAGTCGAAGAGAGCATGATCTTAACCCTTAGGGGGAGCGGATTTGTGGTTAGGATAGGAACATACCTAATCACCGTGCTTAATTAAATATCGTGATCTTAATGCGTTCTTAATAGATTGATTTCATAGGAATATAGGCGTTAATCTATTGAGAATAGGTGAATAGTACTTCGGGAGAAGGCTATGAGAGCATTTATCGATTAATTAGCAACCATGAGTGAATTATATGAAAGGGAGAGTTAATTCAAACACAATACGATTGGTAAATCGATCACAACCCTGGAATACTCGTCTCTACAGAATAAACAACAATCAACTAGTTACTTGATAATTTAGTTATTACTTAGAATTATAGTTTAGCATAATTAAACTCATGAACTCGAATTTAGCTTGAGGGAATAACAATATTGGTGTGTTAGTGAGCAGTTGATATAAGTCCCTATGGGTACGATATCCGGACTTCCAAATCCTATATTACTTGTCAGCCATGTATACTTGCGTGTGTGTTTGGGAGCAACAAGTTTTTGGTGCCGTTGTCGGGGACTTAAAAATTAGCTACTTTGCTGACTTAAGCTTTTATTAGTTATTTTTTCAAGTTTGAATCAACAGTTTACCTTGTTTGTGTTAACACGGGCTATTCTCTTGAATGCGGAGGAGTAGAAGCGCAAACAATCTCCTTCCTCTTAATCCTGAAATTGAACGGACACTTCACAGAGTGAGGAGAGAGGTCGAGGTTAGAACTGGAATAGAAGGGGAGTTGGACATCGTAGTTAAACCACAGCCAATAGAGATGACAGGTAATGCAGAGCGCGCAGTGATAGAAGTCGCAAGGCCCAATCTTGCTAATATGACCCAAGCTATTGTGAAACACGAGATGAAAGGGCATTTTGAACTCAAACAGTACATGGTACAGCTGATTCAGTCCACAGGGCAATATGTGGGTCTATCTCATGAAGATCCGCAGAGGCACATTCAAAATTTCTTGGAAATTACGGACGCCTACAATTATCCGAACATTTCCAAGAATTATGTCAGGCTGACACTTTTTCCCTTTAACTGCTGGGGGAATCAAAGGAATGGTTGCAGAAAGAGCCCGCAAACTCAATCCATCCTTGGGACGATCTAGAAAGGAAATTCTTAATCAAAATTTTCCCCACTAAGAAGTCAAAGTCATTGAGGAGTCAAATTCTTGGGTTCGAACAACGGGATGGAGACACACTTCGTCAAGCCTGGGAAAGATATAAGAAGCTGCTCTGAGATTGCCCGCATCATTGTCTGATGAGGTATTGGGACACACTTTTGTTGATGGATTAGATGAGGCCTCAAAGATGAATCTTGACTCATCTTGTGGAGGTAGTTGCATGGTGAAACCATATAGTGAAATTCAACTCTTGCTGAATAACTTCATTGCTAATGATCATAACTGGCAAGGAGATGGGGATTCACGCAAGGCAAGTAAACAGAAGGCGGCCGGGTTGATTGAGCTTGATGACTTCTCGGCCATGAGAGTTGAGATGGCAAAATTGGCAAACCAGATGAATAGAATGACAATGCAACATGCACAACAGATGCAACATGTACAATAGATGTTTCTTTGCTGTGAACTATGTGGTGACAACCATATGAGTGACATGTGCCCCACAAATCCAGAATCTATATACTATGTGGGACAGCAGAGTAGGGGTCCAATGAATCAGATTACCCAATATGGGAATACTTATAACCCAAATTGGAAGAATCATCCCAACTTCTCATGGGGTGGAAATCAGCCGAATCAGAATCATTATAGACCCCAAAGAAATTTCAATCAACCTCAGAAGTAACCTCAACAGGTAGAAGAGAATGGGAATGAAATGTTGAAGCAGTTGTTGCTTGACAATAAATAGTTCAGGACCGAATATCAATCCCTCACCACAACAGTGAGAAATGTGGAGCGTCAAATGGGACAGCTTGCCGGTGCTCAAAACACTAGACCAGCTGGAGCTCTTCCAAGTGATACTGAAGCAAATCCTAGGGCAGCCCTTAATGTCGTGTCGTTGAGGAATGGGAGACAACTAGAAGAAGTTCAGTCTAAAAAGAGGAAGCAGGTGCTTTTTAATGAGAGGCCAACCACTATAGAATTAGCATAAGAGAAAGCTAAGGAGCCAGAGAAGCCAGCTGGAGAGATGGTGGCTGAGCAACCCCCACAACTGGTTGCAAGGCCACCACCTCCATTCCCTCAAAGATTGTAGAAATTAAGAGATCATGCCGCATATAAAATGTTTCTTGATATCTTGAAGCAGGTGCAAATTAATATTCCATTGGTTGACATCTTATAAGAAGTACCCAAATATGCAAAGTACATCAAGGACATTGTGGCAAATAAAAGGAGGCTAACCGAGTTCGAGACTGTGGTACTCACTGAGGAGTGCAGTTCAAGAATTAAAGGTAAGTTGCCTTAGAAATTGAAGGATCCAGGTAGTTTGACTATCCAAATTTCGATTCGTAAACATGCTGTTGGGCGAGCTTTATGTGATCTTTGAGCAAGCATCAATGTGATACCGCTATCAGTGTTTAGACAGTTGGGGTTGGGTGATCCACGCCCAACAACAGTTATCTTACAGTTAGCTGATCGCTCCCTTGCTCATCCTGAGGGAGTGATTAAAGATGTGCTAGTTCAAGTGGGTTCTTTCATATTCCCTGCTGATTTCATTATCCTGGACTACGAGCCCGATCAGGAAGTCCCATTTATTTTGGGTCGTCCATTCTTATCCACGGGCCGAGCTACTATTGATGTTTGCGAAGGAAAGATGATGATGAGAGTGGGTGACCGAGTAGAGGTATTCAATGTTTATAAAGCGCTCAGGTTGCCAGCCCACTATGAAGAATTATCCATGATCTTTGTGGTGGGGAGTGATTCCACATCATTAGTGCCCTATATGAGCCCCGTAAATCCTGTTGAATGAGTATTGATTGGGGATGTGGAAAATAGTGAACATGAAACGATGGGAGAAATTGAGCAATTACTGGATATGTCCTGCAGTTATGTTCGGGGATTCAAAAAATTTGAAGAATTGGAGAGGCCTGTCACTCTGACCCTTCCCAGGCCATCTATTGAGGAGGCTCCAAGGCTATAACTCAAGCCACTTCCAGCGCATCTGTACTATGCTTATTTGGGGAACTCTGAGACACTGCCAGTGATTATTTCATCCAGCTTGATTAGCACTCAAGAAGAAAAATTGTTCAGAGTTCTCCGCGAGTATAAAAAGGCCATTGGGTGGACTATAGCTGACATCAAGGGTATTAGTCCATCATTTTGCATGCATAAAATATTTTTAGAGGACGGACACCGGCCCAGTGTGGAGCAGCAAAGGAGATTAAATCCCGTCATGAAAGAGGTGGTGAAAAAGGAAGTAATCAAGTTGCTCGATGCAGGTATCATTTTTCCTATTTCTGATAGCAATTGGGTAAGCCCGGTTCAATGTGTGCCCAAAAAGGGAGGAATGACTGTAGTTGAGAACGAGAAGAATGAGCTAATCCCCACTCACACTGTTACAGGATGGAGAGTTTGCATCGATTATAGAAGGCTTAACAAGGCAACTCGCAAGGACCACTTCCCACTTCCATTCATCGACCAAATGCTAGACAGGTTAGCCGGGCATGAATATTACTGCCTCCTTGATGGCTACTCAGGATACAATCAGATTGTCATATGCCTAGAGGATCAGGAGAAGACTACTTTTACTTGTCATTATGGCACTTTCGCATTCAACCAAATGCCGTTTGGACTTTGTAATGCACCAGTCACTTTCCAGAGGTGTATGATGGCTATTTTCACCGACATGATGGAAAAATTCGTGGAAGTGTTTATGGATGATTTTTCAGTCTTTGGGTCCTCTTATGATGATTGCTTGAGGAATTTAAGCAAGGTGCTAGCCCGTTGTGAAGAAACAAATCTGGTACTGAATTGGGAAAAGTGCCATTTTATGGTTCAAGAAGGAATCGTGTTGGGTCAAAAAATATCTAGGACCGGCATTGAAGTTGATGAAGCGAAGGTGGAGGCGGTTGAAAAATCACCTCCAACTATTTCAGTGAAGGGTGTCCGGAGTTTCTTGGGACACGCTGGTTTCTATCGGCGCGTTATTAAAGATTTTAAAAAAATTACTACTCCTTTGTGCAGGCTGCTTGAAAAATATGTAACTTTCAACTTTGATGATGTTTGCCTCAAGGAATTTGAAGCACTTAAAAAGAAGTTGCTGAGTGCTCCCATTGTCGTGGCACCTGATTGGTCCTTACCATTTGAACTTATGTGTGATGCGAGTGACCTTGCTATTGGGGCAGTGCTAGGCCAGAGGAAGGGCAAGGTGTTTTATTCCATCTACTATGCGAGTAAGACTCTTGATGATGCATAGCTGAATTACACCGGAGAAGGAGCTGTTAGTTGTAGTGTGGGCCTTTGAGAAATTTCGGGCATACTTGGTGGGAACGAAAGTCATAGTCCATACCGATCATGCAGCAATCAGGTATTTGTTTACAAAAAAAAAAGAATCTAAGGCTAGATTGATGCGCTGGGTTTTATTGCTGCAGGAATTTGATGTAGAAATACGAGATCGAAAGGGGATAGAGAACCAAGTAGCTGGTCATCTATCACGGTTGGAAAATCACGATCACATAGAGGAGGGTGGCCAAATTAAAGAAGTATATCCTGATGAGCAGCTTTTTGCTATAACCCATAACCCTCCCCCATGATATGCAGATTATGTGAATTATCTTGAGAGTGGGGTACTTCCTCCCGAAATCAAATCTGAAGCTAGAAAGAGGTTTTTACATGACGTGAACTTCTACTACTGGGATGAGCCCTACTTATTCAAGCAATGTGCTGATCAATTGATGAGGAGATGCATTCCTGAAAAAGAGGTGGAATTAGTATGGTATGATTGCCACGCATCACCTTATGGGGGCCATCATGGAGGAGATAGTACAGCTGCGAAGGTGCTACAATCCGGTCTCTTTTGGCCGACTTTAATCAAGGATGCCCATGCATTCGTTAAGAAGTGTGACCAATGTCAGAGAACGGGAACAATCACAAGGAAGCATGAGATTCCTTTAAATAACATTCTAGAAGTTGAACTTTTTGATGTGTGAGGGATCGATTTTATGGGGCCATTTCCACCGTCTAAAGGAAACAAATACATTTTGCTAGAAGTTGACTACGTGTCAAAATGGGTGGAGGCAATTGCTTTGCCAACGAATGATGCCATGGTGGTAGCTGCATTTGTGAAAAAGAACATATTCTCGAGATTTGGGACTCCACGTGCTTTAATCAGTGATGAAGGGACTCAGTTTTGCAATCGATTGTTGAATAACCTTCTAGCTAAATATGGAGTTCGCCACAGAGTTGCTACAGCATATCATCCACAGACAAGTGGGTAAGCTGAGGTGTCAAACAGAGAAATCAAGAAAATATTAGAGAAGACGGTGAGTGTGAATAGGAAGGATTTGGCTGCGAAGTTGGATGATGCCTTCTGGGCATATAGGACAGCATATAAAACACCAATTGGAGCGTCCCCTTACAAGTTGGTTTATGGGAAAGCATGTCACTTACCCGTTGAACTGGAACACAAGGCATACTAGGCTATTAAGAAGCTGAACATGGACCTTGAGGCCGCAGGCGAGAAAAGACTTATGCAGTTGAATGAGTTAGATGAGTTCAGGCTGCACTCTTATGAAAATGCTAAGCTATATAAAGAAAAGGCAAAAAGATGGCATGACAAGCATATCAAGCCGCCTCACTTTGAGCCAGGCCAACAGGTGTTATAATTCAATTCTAGACTACGGCTATTCCCTGGGAAGCTAAAATCGAGATGGTCGGGTCCTTTTGAGGTGGTGAGAGTCACTCCTTATGGTGCAATCGAGTTGCGTGCTTTAAATAGTGAGCGAAAATTCTTGGTGAATGGCCATAGAGTCAAGCATTATTGGGGAGGAATGCTTAATCGTGAGAAGACCAAGGTTGTACTCGCTGACGAGTAAGCGAGACTCTGCGTCGTGCCGCGATGTTAAATCAGGCGCTTGTTGGGAGGCAACCCAATTTTTATCACTTTCCTAGTTTAACTTCTTAATTTTTTTTTTTAGAATAGATAGAGTATTGCACTTCATCTATAGGTATTGAAATATTAGATGTAATGGTGTAGGACGTGTAAATTGGGTATATATAAGGCTCGGGGGATCGGGATGTTTATTCAAAAAATAATAACAATAATAATAATAATATTTTCCCGTGAACAGCGCCTCTTCCAGCGCCCGGCGCTGCCTGGAGCGCTGTAGGCAGAAAGTTTCAAGACCCCAGCGACAGGGGGGGCAGGTAAGTTTTCAATATATATATATATATATATATTTTTGTGTTTTATTCTTAACCCATATCCATTTAACCCAACCCAAATACCCATTTACACTAATACTAATACCCATATCCTTTCCCAAACCCACCCAAACACCAACCATAAAAAAAAAAAAAAAAGCAGCCTCTTCTGCCCGCATCCTCTTCTTCTTCTTCTTCGCGAAATTTTTTTCAATTTTTCATCCTCTCTCCCACTCCTACTCCAGGTATGTTCTTCTTCTTCTCTTCTATTTATTATGTGTTTTCATTAGTAGTTATCCACACTCCCATCCCCAAGACCGCCAATTCCCATAGTTTCATATTATAGTTTCCCACTCCGTCATGTAGTTCTTATGACACCTTGATGGTAGGTGTGTTGTTTTGGTCAAAATTTGTGGGTTTCATGTGTATTCGGAGTAGTAAACTAGAATTACCTCTACTTCTTTGAAAATTGGGAGGGCCATCATGTTCTACCATTGTTGAAATATAAGAACGCACTTTATGCACATTGTGTTTGTTTAAATGCTTGAGTGAAAATTTTTGTGAACCGGTGAAGTCTGAGTAACCGGATGCACTTGTGGATGCATTTGGGCTAAGTGTAGGGTGTCTAGGGATGCTTTTACAAGTTGGGGGATGTGGCTTTGATGCAAAATATGTTCTTACACCATTGCTTTTGTATGTTGTATGTTGTAGAATCGTGTAAGTAAGCCTCATTTAGCATACTTTAGTATTTGTGAAAGGTGCAGACCATATGCCTTTAGCTGACCTTATTGAGTATTTACGTTGCCATGATCAGTCATTATTGTGTAGCATGGGGAAGTCTTCAGTACCCATATTTTTGAGGTGCTACACTTGTACTTGTGCCTTCGGTTTTAAGTGTGGGGTCATTTGATGACTTGCATGCCAACCTGAGGCATACGTCTTGAACCTTTCTCACATTAATGTTTACTTGTGTTGCAGGATACTATGGCTCGTGATAGCACTAGCAAAGGCAAAGGCATTGGAAAATCCTCTACCACCTCTCCGATGACCAAAAAGCACAAGCAGGGAGAAAGCTCTTCACGGCCATCAAAAGGCAAATAGGTCGCCGAGGGATCTCAGCAAGTGCCATTAAGGTCGAGGCCTCGTTTGGACTTGGTTGATGATGTTGCTATTGCTTGGCATCGAGACTTCGTGCCGGCGGGACGGTACGTCTCTGAGATGGGGATTAATACCGCAGCCTTGGAGAGGAAATTCCCAGATATACTTGCCAGGCTGCGAGCTCTAAGGATGGACAAGTTCTTGGAATGCCCGGGGCCTACAAACCTGAGCATGGTACGAGAGCTGTATACTAACTGGAATTATTGAAGCTGCACTTCACATGTACGAGGAAAGGATGTGCCGCTGGGCAGGGAGGATTTGTGTGACTATTTGGGGGTTGAGAATGCCGACCCAAGGAAACTCCAACGCTTGATCCAAAGGCCGAATTATGAGCTAATACGTCACACTCTTTGTGGCGTCGATTCTAATGCTAAGTGGCTACCGAAGCAGGGAAACATACACCTCTCCATGGTTCGCGCATACTTCAACAACACTGCCAAGGTGTGGCAGAACTTCGTGCAGGCGAGACTAATGCCGGCGGAGCACAACAGTGATTGCACTCGCGCTAGAGTGTGCCTCGTCTTCTCTTTGATGACCGGCCGACCAATTAATGTCGCTGAGATCATGCTCAGTGAGATGACCCACACCAGGTTTGGGAGATAGATTCGACGGTTCTTCTTTGGCAATTTACTGACTCAATATATGATGTTTCGCAGAGCGCCAGAATATCCCGGACATGATGAGGTGGTAGAGGCGCCGGCAGGGCTTATGGACATCACATCTGTATTGGAGACATCGTCCAAACACACCCCCGCTACTCGAATGGAGAGAGAGGAGAACTTCAACAGGTATATTTATAATGCTTTGAACTTGCTCATGAGTAGGGCCGGCATTACCGACGAGGAGCGTATGCATTTGCGTGATGACTTGTCTAGCGCGTCCAAGGAGATGTTGGAGATTGCACCTGGCAGCCCCGTTCACCTGTCGGAGGACGTCAACAGTGCCCAGGGCTCAGATACTGAGGATGAGGATGGAGATGTTGCTACAAGGCCTGTGACTTTGGTGCCTTTTGGATCGGATGCTGATGACACCGTCACTTCTGGGGAGTGGACTCTGATTGACAGGGAGTTTTTCTTTTCACCCTATTCTGTTTTACATTTTTACTTGCATCGAGGGCTATGCATCGTTTAAGTGTGGGGTGGGAGGAATACATGTGTTGTAATTGTATATTATGTATAAACTGGTTTTGTTTTAGTTCTTTTAGTAGTTCTAGTGTAGTCCGTTTAGTGTAGTATTAGTTGCTTTAAAGAATTTTTTTTTTTTTTTTTTGAAACGATCGGACTTTTCCCGATGATGGATCTGTTGGACAATTTTCTTAAGGGATAAAATCTGATTAAAAACACCAAAAAAGGTTGCTATTTTTTTTAGGATAGTTAGGTAGTATTCCTTGGTTTTCCTTTGGGCACCGGTTCTTTTCCAAGGACGTAGCTCGAACTGGGCACTTTAATTTCTTTGTAGGAGTAGTTTAGGAAGAAACTGAGTCGTTCAGAGATACTCATTGACATGGTTGATGCTGGCACATTAGGCTATGACATACATTCTGTTTTCCCGTTTATTTGATTTGAATTGTTAGGCCTAAATAAAGTAAATAGCCTATTTTGTGACGCCTTTTCTCAGTTGTTTGACTTGTATGCCACATAGTGCAATATTGCTTAAATTTCTCAATTATGTGTGCTTGCTTGACTTGAGAGTTGAACAGAACCGTCTCGATTGAGTCATGTGCAATGTGTGAGTAAGGATTCGTGATTTTCTGTGATATCCTGTGTAGTCTAGAACTTGCCCCGTGTGTTAATTGAAGAGAAATTGTAAGTTGGCTAATCTAGGAGATGACGTAGGCATTTTCTTGCTTGATCATGGACGTGCTTGTCACATAAAAATAAAATTTTCCGTTGCTAGCCCCTTTGAGCCTATAGACCTTTTCTTTGGCACCCACATTACAAGCCATACCTCTATTTTGTTCTTAATTTGATCTTGATTGAACATTTACCTCCTAAGGCACTTAGTCGCTAAAAGAAGTAAGGTTAGAGATTGGGGTGTAGCTTTTGAGTGGAACTATTGAAAGGCCCGTTGGTGCACTAAAGTTGAAATAAAAAGTCATTAGCCGATGAGCTTTAATGTATGGAGTGTGTGAAGAAAAGAGAAGAAAAAAAATTGATAGTGAAAGTATGTAGAAAACACTTCCAATTCTTATTGATTTGTGCTAGTGGAAATATAGAAGTGCTTAATTGAAAACGAGGGCTATGTGTATAAGGCAAGTGAATTGGTTGAGAAGAAAAGGTGCTTGAATTGTGAATGTAGTGTATTAAAGTGCTTAGGAGGGTTAGTCACTATTTCTAAATATATCCTACCCGTCCCTTAGCCCACATTACAACCTTAAAAGTCCTAATTGATCCTAGAGTTGGCTAGCTTAAATTAGTAGAGATCTACACGACGTGCAAGCTTATAGTACGACCACGGGATGCATATGAATTCTTTGTGAGAGTGACCGAACTTTTTTCAATTGTGCAATGTCGTTAATCTATATTCAAGAGCATATTTGAATGTGTGGACTATCTATATTCACTCTTTTATTTGTTGGTAAGGGCACATGATCTCATGAATGATCGAAAAGGTTGTAAACTTTCTTGTTGGGTAAGTGCATGAATTGAGGGTGCTTAGTGGTTGCAAGTCGACTTTTGAGGTTGGGTGGTGACGAATAGGTTGTTGAAATATATTGAATTGAAGTATTATACTTGGGTATGCTTAACGGGAAGAATGTGAATTTTTGTGTGTTCATGCTTGCGTGCCGGTATTGATCGTTGTCAAGGGTATAGCGTGTGGTTAAAAGTTCGAGTGCTCTCTTATGATATGAAGTTTGTACGTAGTTGGGAGGTTGTTAGATTGTCCCATTGCTCGAGGACGAGCAAGAGTCTAAGTGTGGGGTGTTGATGTTTAGCTTAAAGCATATATATTTCTATGTATATCGTCTCATATTTGATTCTTGTTTCGTTAAATTGGTATATTAAATGCTATGATTTATATTAATTTGAAGTGTTTTTATGTGTAGGAATGAGTCGGGAGCAATTGGGGGCGAAACGCACAAGATTTCAGCCAAAACGAACAAAACCGGACGAGTTGAGCATAGGGGCGCCACAGGCAGTGCCTGGCGCCACCTGTGGCGCTGGAGGCAGAATGCTTTTACAGGCAGCGCCCTGTAAATAAAACCCAATAATTTTCCTGCGAGGACTTCGAACGTGCACTTTGCTGGATTCAACTTCAAACTGTACCTTTGCAGGAGTTCAAAAAAATTCTTCAGGTCATCCAAGTCCTCTAAACTCTTTCGAGATTTTACGATAACATTATCCACATACACTTCAATCTCCTTATTCATGTCGTGAAAGAGGGTTGTCATGGCCCTCATGTACGTGGCACCGACGTTCGTGAGACCGAACGACATAACCCTATAATAGTAGACTCCCCAAGGTGTGTGAAAGTTGTCATCTCTGCGTCTTCCTCGTGCATTAAGATTTGATTGTATCCAGCGAAACAGTCAACAAAAGACTGCAGTTCATGCTTCGCACAGTTGTCGATGAGGATGTGGATATTTGGCAGGGGAAATAATCCTTTAGAGTAGCTATGTTGAGATCTCAGTAGTCCACACTTATTCTTATCTTCCTGTCCTTATTGGGCACTAGGACGATGTTTGCCAACCAGTTTGGATAGTTGGTGACCCTTACTATATTTGCTTCTATCTATTTGGTCACTTCTTCCTTTATCCTCAAACTTAAATCAAGTTTGAACTTCCTGGGTTTCTGCTTGATCGGCGATCTGGTAGGGTCAGTGGGTAGTCGATGCGAGACAATGTCGGTGCTTAATCCTGGCATATCATCACAAGGACTTGCGAACACGTCGACATATTGTCGAAGGAGGTTAATCATTTCCTCCTTCTGCTCGGCTTCCAGGTGAATGCGGATTCTTGTTTCTCTTATGTCTTCTTCATTTACAAGGTTGACTACCTCCATTTCTTCGAGATTGGGCTTCTTCTGACTCTCCAGCTGTTCGATCTCTTGCGGGAGATTGTCTGGCATCATACTCTCATCATATTCCTCGTAATCCAGGTGGTTGTGCTCGGTGGTTTTGTTACATGTCATAATTGTGGAACGTGGTTTTCTATCAGTTTGATTACTGAAAAGAAAAAGTAATTATAAATAAAGCGGTAAAACAAAGTTGTGATATTTAAGAAAATGATTCTTTCATTTCAACAAAAGGGGAACGCTTTAAGCATTCGCAGGAGGCAAATGATAAAAAGATACAAACATGGTACGTACCTTAATTGACTGTGCTCTTTCAAAAGAAAACTTTTACAGTTCCATACTACCAAGACTCCCGGCGAACCAAAGATGGATTGGCTGTCCAATTCTGCAGCTCTTCCCCTGGTTCAGCATTCCTGATAGTCGGTGTTTTGATGTCAGTTGTTTCACAGCATTCTTCAATCATATTCACAAACAACTTTCCTATCCCATCGATGATATCATCTTTGGGTGTTGAACTTTGTCTCGGATTTGCAACATGCTCTTGCACAAAAACCTTCTTATCGGAGCTAACAGTGCAAGCTTTCCCTTCCGGAGGTTGATATCTTATGCCTGCCCTTTCTTTCTACCCGTTATGTTCAATTGGCTTTGTAATTCCGTCTGACTTGGCTCCCAACCCTGTTCCTGGCATGTATCCATATTTCAACATCTCCCTAATAGCCATCTTCTCTATATGGCGACTACATTCCCAAATTTTGTTCAGTCTTTTCCATCTCAGTAGTCTGTATGATCTCTACAGCGTGGAAGGCGACTTCGTCCAGCCCCTCAATGAATGGGACAACATACTCCAAATTTGCCGAGTTGCCTTACTCGTCGCGAACCACGATCTCTTGGCATCCCCACTCAAATTTTATGCATTGGTGCAAAGTAGACAGAACGGCTCCTGCCATATGTATCCAGAGGCTGCCCAACAGCAAATTGTAGGAAGAAGATATTATCGATTACTTGGAACAACACCGGAA
The DNA here is from genome assembly GCA_002018475.1 of Nicotiana obtusifolia. Classification (NCBI taxonomy): domain Eukaryota; kingdom Viridiplantae; phylum Streptophyta; class Magnoliopsida; order Solanales; family Solanaceae; genus Nicotiana; species Nicotiana obtusifolia. The sequence goes on along the minus strand of MCJB01014014.1, from coordinate 20,775 downwards.
AATCGACCGGCTTGATTTGCAAAACTAGATAAATTTCCCCAATAACATCCTTTTGAGAACCATAAAAGGTCCTCACCCTTACGTGGCTTTCCTTGACCCCCCTCAAATTAATTCCCAATTCCTGCAGGGTGGAGAGCGGACAGATGTTGACCCCTGATCCTCCATCGACCAACACTCGGGATACCACTTTGTCCCCGCATTTGACAGTGATGTGAAGAGCCTTGTTCTGACTTGCGCGTTTGACAGGAAGTTCGTCTCTTCTGAAAGTGATCAGATTTGCTTCTACAATTTTCCCAACTATTGCGGCCAACGCCTCGCTTGTGGTGTTACTTGGTACCCTTATCCCACGTAACTCTTTCAAAAATCGTCCTTGTGACTGTCAAAGCTCATGAAAAGATCGAAGATACATATCTTTGATGAAAAGATATCTTTGCTGGAGTTTTCCAAAACTCAGTAGCTTCTGGGTCTGTTATGTTCCTCCTTGGAATTTTTTTTCTCCCCGGGTTTCCTCTATTGACATCTTCAGGGGCATAGCATCTCCAAGACCTAGTCATACCACGAGCCGCGACAAAGTCTGTCATTTTGGATTTCCCTTTTGGTGATAGGTCCATGGGATGGTTTTGTACTCCTGATCTTCTTCGTCTTGAGTAGCATTGGTAAGTTACTGCGGGTAGGTTCGAACTGCTACTGTTGGTCTTAGTTGTACTATAGTGATCAGAGCTTTTTGAGGAGGGATCCTTGCGACTTTTGCATTTCCGATAGTGACAATTGTTCCCTTAAGGTAATATTCTTCATCTAATGTGATCATGTTAGCTCCCTGGTTTTGATGATTTGGCAGTAGGTTGCAATTCACATTAGGTGGTGCCGGAGTGCACTGAACGGCTCCTCTCTTGATCTGGATTTCAATCTCGTTTTTCAACTTGAAATAGACTTCAGTGTCGTGCCCATGTACATTGAAATATTACACGCATCTCTTAGATGCATCAAAATATTTTGAGGGATGTTCAGGGACCCTTCTCTCAATTGGGTGTATCAATCCTGCTCTTCTTAACCTTACGAACAATTGGACCAGAGGCTCAGTAATTGGGGTATAAATTCTAGGACGCCTCTCTTAAAAGTTGGGATGAGGTTGCGGTGCATACACAGGTCGGTTCTGATGAGTAGTAGTTTGGATAGGAGCATATGGTCATTGTGGGTTTTGGTTGTTGTTAGCTCGAGGAGGGTTGTATTGAGGTTGAGGGTTGTAATATGGCTGGGTATTATAGACTGGAGTATAAGTGGGTGGCGGTGAGTGGTTATTTGGGGAATACGAAGTGCTTCCATGAGATGGGTTAGTTTGGTAGTAGGGGACAACTGCTAAGACCTCCTCTTTCTTTTTCTTTACACTACCGATTGACCTTGACTGGATGTCCTTGCTGGTCGCTTGCAGTGCTGCCATAAATTGCACTTTACTAGATTTTATACCCTCTTCTAGGAAATATCCATCTTAACTAGCTCGGAGAACTTTTGACCCATTATTCCCGTCATTTTTTCACAGTTTATTCCCTCTTGGGCTCGGATGAAGTACTTGGTTAGTTCACTATCGTCCACCGGCAGTTGCACCCTTACAGCTTTCGTCCTCCACCGTCGTGCATATTTTTGAAATGACTCAGATGGTTTTTTTTGTAGGTTCACCAGCTTGAACCGATCAGGAGTGATCTCTGTATTTAATAAAAAATTGGTTCATGAAGTCCTCCGCCGTATCTTGCCAAGTTCTCCAATTTCGTGGGTCCTGTCGGGCATTGCAGGTGAGTCCTTCTCCCGTCAGACTTCTTATAAACAACTTCATCCTTAGTTTCTTGTTCTTTCCCACTCCGACCATCTTGTCGCAATAAGATCTTAAATGTGAGTGAGAATCCCCCGTCCCATCGAAGACATCAAACTTTGTGTGTTTGTAGCCTACTCGCATATCCACAACTGGATGAATACACAGGTCTGCATAGTCCAAGCTTTCACTTCCTCAGGCGACTTGGAGACTCTTCATTTGCTTCGCAGCATTTGCCACTGCTCAGATGCCGGCTCATCTACCTTATGTCTGACTTCTCTCATCTCGGCTATTGATCGATCTCATGTGGCACCCTGACAGTAACGGGTGCTGTAAAGTTAGGTTCAATAATGACATACATAGGGGGAAGGTACCACTTATCTGTAGCAGCATGTGCCACAGGTATGTGCTGATTGGTGGTGAAAGTGACTCCGTCACGAGGAAGGCTAGTTGTATTAGTCGTAATAGGCGGGTTCTGTGATGTCTGAGGGTATTGTGGTATGCAGGGAGTGTGAATAGGGGGATTTGGTGCGTTAACATGGGTTACTGGAGTTAAGACTTGAGTGGTGGGATTTGAGGTTGGGGTGTTGTTATTTTTGCATAGTGTTGAAGGAAAATGATCTGGAATTGAATCCAGAGAAGGGAACCTGGGTGGTCGAGGAACTTGTCATGGCCAGGTGCGCCAATTCTCCGATATGTTTCACCTCCTCCCTCGAGGATTCCATTTCTTTGGCCATCCTGGCCACGTGTTATCTTCCTAGTACTATCATTTTCCCCCGATCGCCCCGGGCTGTCAGTGATGTGCCGAGGAATTTAGGCACATTTTGATACTACATGCTTAGATATTAACTTGTTTTACGTGGAAATTCCATAGATACTTATGTAATTTTAGTGTATTTGCAGTACATCAAGTGTAAGGACCCAAAAGCACGGAAAAGAGCTCAAAAAACCAACTGAAGACAAGAAAAGAATCCAACAGCATCGCAGATGTGAATATGCGGTCGCAAACCGGACATGCGAACCGCATATTTCACAACCAAATCGCAAACGAGGACAGAACTCTAGGCACTTATTCATGTTGAGAATGCGGTTGCATATGCGACCGCAAAACTAGATTGCGAACCGCAAACTTGCACTGGGGAATCGCAGACACAAGCAGAGTTGTGGGTGAAAGTCAGAATGAAGAATGCGATCGCATTTCGCGATCGCATAATCAACATGCGCACCGCAAACCCAACCGCAAATCAAGTATGCAGTTTACAGGGTGTTGGATTTGCAATGCAGAAGGGGTCCGCATTTCTTCAATGCGGACCGCAAATCCATGATGCGATGAAGGCAAAATCCTTGGGTCAGATATGCGACGGATGAAGAAGATTTGCGGTCCACATTTCTGTTTTGCGATAGAAATGCGGTCCGCATTAGTAACATCAGGGGCAAATTAGTCCGAACTTCGCCTCGGTTTTTGGGCCTCTATAAATAGGTTTAATAGGGTTTTGTGAGGGATATCTTGTCAGAATTGAGAGCACAAAGTACGAGGATTAAGATATTTTGAATTCTTGGAAGCTTTTTGGATCAATTACCTTTTAGTTTGTAAGATGATGACAATTACTATTCTTTCTCATTCAATTTTTAGCATGATTAGCTAATTCTAAACGCTAAGGTTGTGAACCCTAGATGGGTATGATGCTATTGAGATTTTGATATTAATGCTAGTTTCAACGGATGATTGATATTTATTTACTTCTTATTCTTCAAACAATTTTTTTTGGTTGCAAACATTAACAAACGCCATTTAATTTTATCTTTGCTTGGGAAAGTGGGATAGAATTTGGTAGAAGTAAATAACAAAGACTCAAGGCTTTAAACCTTGTTTAATAAAATCACTTAGGAATAAGTGGATTTTAATTTGGCATTAATTGATTGTTCTTAGTCACAACTCTTTTGTATTTGGGAAAATCATAAAGAGGACATATTATCCAACCATTGAAAAATATTGGGTAGTAAAGTAGGCATCAATTGCATATCAAGAACGTCTTCCGTTGGAAATATACAACATTAATATCAATAGCATTATACTACATTAAGGGGGACACAACCTTGGTTTCCTTAAATCATATTATTTTACTTTCACAATATTGTAATTAGTCTTCTTTTAGACTTAAATTCAATACATCTCTTTGTTCTGATTACTTGGTAGAATTACGACTTAGTTGAGTATTACACTAATTAAGTGAACGTTTCACAACTATTCCCTGTGGGATTCGACCCCAACCTTGTTGGGTTATTATATTTGACACCGACCGCTTACACTGTTCTTAAGGTGTAATTTGAGCGTATCAAATTTTGGCGTCGTTGTCGGGGAATACGGTTCTGAAATTACTAATTAGTGTATCCCTTACTGTACGTCTAATTCTACTCTATTACACGTTGTTTGTTTTGTTTGGTATAGACAGGGAGATATGTCAGACCATGAAGATGATGTGGAGGTCGAGGAGGAAGGAAATCCTTTTGCAGACATTGAGGAGTATATTGAGGGTACAAACGCTATTGTACCTCCTGCTATTGGTGCTGCTACCTTCAAAGTGGAACATGGATTAATTCTGATGCTAAAAGCGGAGGGATTTTTTAGAAATTCCACTGATGATGATCCAACATAGCACCTCAGAAATTTCTTGGGTGTTTGTGCAATGCATAAGCAGAATCATGTCTCCGACGATGCCCTGAGGTTGAGGTGCTTTAAGTATTCTCTAGCTGGGGAGGCGAGGAAATGGCTCTAGAATCTTCCTCCAAATTCTATACGTTCATGGCCTGAACTTGTCTGAGCCTTCTTGTCGAAATGGTTTCCACAAAGCAAGAAGTCTGAGCTCAGGGACAAGATTTTCTTCTTTAAGCAACTACCAGGCGAATAGCTACATGAAGCGTGGGATCGCTTTAAATTATATTTGGTGAGGTCCCCAAACCATGGCTTTCCGGATTCCATCTTGTTGGAAAAATTTTACATGGGTTTGGATCCTATGAACCAATCAATAGCGAAGAATACAGTTGCTGGATCTTTTATGGACAAATCCTTTGCTAGGGTGACTAAAATCTTAGATAAAATGGCAAAACACAACCAAGCTTGGCATTCTGAGGACTCCGCAGGCGGAATTTCAATTGGCTTTCCTTCTATGAACAACTTGATCAAGGAAAATCAAGAGCGAGACCAAGTAATTGCAGAACTTGCTACAAATGTTAATGTGTTGACAAAGCTTTTCACGGAAAATCAGAAGAAGAAGGTGAATGTAGTTGAGAATGTGCAGCCGGTACAAAATGAAGATTATGAAGAGGCAAACTACGTTAATAATTCTCAAGGAGGGTACCAAAGGCAACATTACCAAGGTCAAGGTTCTCAAAATCAATGGAGACCAAACCCGCAAGGGCAAGGTCACCATCAATGGCGAAAGGACCAAAGTGGTTCTAACCAAGGAAACTGGAGCAACAATAACAACTTTTCAAATCGAAGCTCCAATCCTTATGTTCCCCCAAAGGGTCAGTATTCAAATCAAGGTTCCTCTAGTGAGTCTAAATTGGAGAGCATGCTTGAAATGATACTACAAAAATCAAGAAATGTCTGATAATTCTATGAGGAACATGACTGAGTTGGTTAGCTCTCACACTGCGGCGATTCAAAAATTGGAGTTGCAAATGAGAGATGTTTCTCGTGAGCAACATCCACAGCAGAAGGGAACACTCCCTAGCGATACTATTGCAAATCCAAAGGGAAGTAGGAGTGGCCCAACTTCCCATATCATGGCTATCACTACCAGGAGTGGGAAAATACTGCAAGGAAAGAATGAGCAAGCAGTTGATGTGGAAGAACTTGAAAAAGGAGTCGAGGTTGAAGAGCCCAATGTTGCTGGAGTAAAGAAAACTCCAGAGGTTGTGCAAATCCAAGATGAGACCCGAGAATGAAGGAAAAGGCAGAAGAAACATCAAACATTCTTCCGCCGATTCATAGACCCCCTCCTCCTTTCCCTCAGAGACTTGCAAGAAGAGTTGACGATAGCAAGTTCGAGAAATTCTATGATATTCTCAAACAATTATCTGTGAATATACCGTTCTTGGAGGCTTTTCAAGAAATGCCCGGTTTTGCCAAGTTTCTAAAAGATTTTATCACTAAGAAGAGAACCACCAAGAATGAGGTGGTGAATATGACTCACCGGGTTAGCTCTATTATTGCTACAAATCCTATTCAAAAGAAAGAGGACCCGGGAGCATTTACTATTCTGTGCACTATTGGAGTGCGCGATTTTGCAAAGGCACTTTGTGATAATGGGGCCAGCATAAATTTAATGCCGCTTGCCATCTACAAACAAGCGGGATTAGGAATACCAAGGCCGACGAGCATGAGGTTTCAAATGGCTAACCGTTCAATCAAGAGACCAGTTGGTATTGTAGATGAAGTGATTGTGAAAGTTGGGAAATTTCAGATATCAGCTGATTTTCTAATTCTTGACTGTGCTGTGGACAAGGAAATTCCTATTATCTTGGGGAGACCATTTTTAGCCACTGGAAGAGCCCTTATGGATTCGGAACGTAATGAAATTAAATTACGAGTGAATAATGAAGAAGTTACATTCCAAGCTAGTAAGGGTATGAAGCTTCCAAATGAGTACGAGAGCATTTCAGTGATTGGTATTGTTGATGAAGTAAACGATGCTGTTGAGATAAAGATGGAAGAACATTGCTTAGGTGAAGCATTGGCAGTTATCCTATTAAACTTTGATGGTGATGATATGGATGGCTTTATGGAGTCGGTGAATGCATTAGAGGGGCGTGGTTCTTACTCGTATACTCCACCAAAGCTTTCCCTTGATTTGGAGAATAGAGCTACACCTCCTGCAAAGCCGTCTATTATTGAGCCGCCGCAACTAGAGCTCAAACCACTTCCTCCGCATTTGAGGTATAAATTTCTTGGCTTAAATAATACTTTACCAGTAATTGTTTCTTCTTTGTTGAATGATGTGCAGGTGGAACAGTTGCTGAAAGTTTTGAAGGAGCATAGACAGGCCATTGGTTGGACAATTGCGGACATTCGGGGGATCCCTGCTGGAATTTGTGAGCATAAGATTCAGTTAGAAAGTGGAACCAAACTGAGTGTGGAACATCAGCGACAGTTGAACCCGTCAATGCAAGAAGTAGTTAAGAAGGAAATAATCAAATGGCTGGATACTGGGGTAGTTTACCCAATTGCTGATAGTTCATGGGTGAGCCCGGTGCAATGCGTGCCGAAGAAGGGAGGCATGACTGTGATCAAAAATGAGAAGAACAAGCTTATTCTAACAACAGTAACCGGATGGAGGGTATGCATGGACTATAGGAAACTAAATAGTGCCACATGCAAGGACCATTTCCCTATGCCTTTTATTGATCAAATGCTTGATCGGCTAGCGGGAAAGTCCTTTTATTATTTCCTTGATGGATACTCCGGTTATAATCAGATCAACATAGATTTGGAGGAGCAGGAGAAGACAACACTCACATGCCCATATGGAACATTTGCTTTTAGCCGGATGCCATTCGGCCTATGCAACGCTCCGGCTACCTTCCAGAGATGCATGATGTCTATCTTCTCCGATATGGTAGAGGACTTTCTTGAGGTTTTTATGGATGATTTTCCGGTAGTAGGTGAGACTTTTGAGCATTTCCTGAAGAATATCAAACAAGTGCTCAAGCGATGCGAAGAGACAAACCTTGTGCTAAATTGGGAAAAATTCCACTTCATGGTGGATGAAGGTATTGTTCTGGGACATAAAATCTCAGGGCGTGGCATAGAGGTAGATAAAGCTAAAATATAAATCATCTCTAAGCTTCCCCCACCCACGTCCGTCAAAGGTGTTCGTAGTTTTTTGGGGCATTCTGGATTCTACAGGCGTTTCATTAAGGATTTTTCAAAGATTGCAAATCCTACGTGTAAACTCCTTGAGAAAGATGCCAAGTTCGTCTTCGATGAAAAATGCCTCAAAGCTTTTGAGTAACTGAAGGGAAAGATCACCATGGCACCCATTATTGTCACACCTGATTGGTCACTCCCTTTCGAACTTATGTGTGACTCCAGTGGTGTAGCTATTGGAGTGATGCTGGGCCAACGACACAATAAAGTTCTTCACCCCATCTACTATGCTAGCAAAACACTTAATGGGGCGCAGATAAATTACACAGTAACTGAGCAAGAACTATTGGCCATTGTTTATGCTTTCGAGAAGTTCCGTGCGTATCTGTTGGGCTCCAAAGTAATTTTGTACACCGATCATGCAGCTCTCCACTATCTGATAGCGAAGAAAGATGCAAAGCCGCGGCTAATTCGATGGGTTTTACTGCTGTAAGAGTTCGATTTTGAAGTGATGGATCGAAAAGGAACACAAAACCAAGTGGCAGATCACTTGTCCAGAATTGAAGAAGCGGGGAGACAAAAAGGAGAACTGGAAATCAATGATGCTTTTCCAGATGAACAAATACCGGCGTTATCCAATACCTTTGCACCGTGGTATGCAGACATCGCTAACTACATAGTCAGCGACCTTATTCCGGAAGGGTTGGAATCTTACCAAAAGAAGAAGTTCTTGAGGGATTCTTGAAACTATTATTGGGAAGAACCCTTCTTGTTCCGTATATGTGCGGACAACATCATCAGGAGTGGCGTGCCTGAGGAAGAGATGCTACAAATTCTGAAAGCTTGTCACGACTCACCGGTTGGGGGTCATCATGGGGTAAATAGAACGGCGGCAAAGATCTTGGAATGTGGTTACTACTGGCCGACCATTTATCAGGATGCTAATCAGTTGGTCAAGTCTTGTGACCAATGCCAAAGGCAGGGCCCAATTTATAGGAACCATGAGATGCCGATGAACTTTGTGATGGAAATCGAACTATTCGACGTTTGGGGTATTGACTTCATGGGCCCTTTTATAAGCTCATGTGGGATGAAATATATCTTAGTGGCTGTGGACTACGTGTCCAAATGGGTAGAATCCATTGCTTTACCTAACAACGAGGCTCGGAGTGTTACCGCGTTTCTAAAGAAAAACATTTTCACCCGGTTTGGCACTCCAAGAGCCATTCTCAGTGATGGGGGTTCGCATTTATGTAACAAAGCTTTTAAAGTTCTCCTTGACAAGTACGGCATCAAGCATAAGGTTGCCACACCCTATCATCCACAGTCGAGCGGTCAAGTGGAGGTATCTAACAGGAAAATAAAGAGCATACTAGCAAAAACGGTTAATGCAAACAGGACCGACTGGTCAAAGAAGCTAGATGATGCTCTATGGGCATACTGCACAGCGTACAAAACACCCATTGGTACATCCCCTTATCGGCTAGTTTTCGGAAAAGCTTGCCATCTACCTGTAGAACTTGAGTATAAGGCTATGTGGGCCTTAAAAAGATTAAACATGGATTGGGCAGAAGCTGGAGCTCTGAGGCTAGCACAATTGAATGAAATGGAGAAGTTCCGTGTCCACGCATATGAAAGTGCAGTCGTGTATAAAGAAAGAATGAAATTCGTCCATGACAAAAAGATCTTAAAAAGAGAATTCAAGGCAGGGGATCTGGTATTGCTTTTCAACTCCAGACTAAAATTATTTCCGGGGAAGTTAAAGTCTAAATGGTCTGGCCCTTTCAAAGTTGTCGATGTCTCTCCCTTTGGAGCTGTAGAACTAGCATCTGAGGATGGACTCCGAACCTTCAAGGTGAATGGTCAAAGAATTAAGCATTATTTGGGAGCAGACGGAGAGAAGCATTTGGTAGAGCAGTTGGCTCTAAAGGATGGTCCATGCCCAACCATGGAATGAATTCGGAGGCGTTTCAGCTTCGTCGTGCCGCGACGTTAAGTCAAGCGCTTCATGGGAGGCAACCCATGTGTGGTAACATTTATTTTTTCTTGTTGTTATAACTTTATTTAAGTCTTTGATATCATAGTTGTACTTAGGGCTATTTGAAGGATGTTTTAGAATGCAGGAGTTTGACAAAAAGGACACAAAATTGAGAAGAAGTTCTTGCAACTAAAGAAAAACAACAATGTGAAAAATGCTACACAAATGCGATCGCATTATCAAAATGTGAACCGCATTTGTGTCGCAAACTGAAGCAAAAAGTTGGACCCACATGGCTATCAAAAATTGCGAAGATGTACTGATTTTGCGGATCGCATTTGCATTATGCGGTCCGCATTCTCATCGCAAACAGATAAAGAAAGTTTGGCTCAAAACGATGACACAAATGCGGTGAGGCACTCTAATTTGCGGTTCGCATTTAAACTATGCGATGACTTAACCATCGCATATTGACAGGTACGTGTCCGCATTTCCTCCTCTTTTAAGTCCTTCAATATAGTATACAAAAAAAAAAGAAAATAACACAACAAAGAACGAACAGCGGTAGACAATATCGGCGGTAAACTGAGATTCAAGCTTACCAACATCAAAGTTCTGATCAAAATTGTCATACACCCTCAAATCTTCTTCCTAGGTATATATGTTGATCCACTAAACTACTACCTTTGCTATGTCTTTAATTTTCACTCTGCAAGTTAGGTTTGGTGGCTCATTGTAGATGTTTGAGAATTTTGGGGGATGTATACAGGAATCTAGGGTTGTCAGTTATGGGGGATGAACATACTTGTGAATCCAAAGGTATTTGCAGTCCACAAAATCAAAATGTGGACCGCATTTTGACTGCTTCGCTAAAACCCTAGATATCTGTGGAAGACGACAAATGCGGTGCCTTTGCGGTCGCATAACTACTATGCAAACCGCAAAGGAACAGCAAACAGGGTCAAAACATTTTGATTGACACTAGAAATTTCCGCGTTAAGTTTGCGACCGCATATCTCACTTTGCGGTGGATATGCGATCGCATTTGTGTTCAGCTAGCATGCCTGTGAACACGAACACTCTGCGATGGTTATGCGATTCGCATAGTGGTTATGCAATCGCATATCCCACCGCAGAATAAAAGCTAGCTTTGCACACCAAGAATGCGATGAGTTTGCGGTTCGCATAGTGGTTATGCGACCGCAAACCACGCCGCATTCCTTTAACACTTTGTTGATTCCTGTTTTCTTTTCTGTACTAATGACAATGTTTCTTACATCTTACCCTCATGCAGATATGGCACCTAAAAAGCATTCCGCAAAGAAAAGGTCATCATCTGGTCCTAACACTGCACAGCCCAAACGTGTAAGAATAGAACCAAATTCGCCAAGCACCTCCCAGTCTGATGAGGAGAACCGCTTGCCCGAAGTTGATCTAGTGGCTGAGGCCAGAAGGAAGCGTGGAGATGACCTTCAAATTCGATTCGGGGTCGAAGGCTCCAGAACATTGTTTAGGGAGGGGCTAACTAAAAGGAAAATCTTAGGGGAGAAAAAGTTAAGTTTGAATGGATTACAGTAACAGTACCCTAACTATGCATCATATGGAGCTTCGAAAACGGGGTACCACAGACGCAACAGAATATTTACTGGCGTCGTACAGGTTCGGGGAAGGAGTGCGTTCTGCAACAGTGAGCATATTAATGAACTCTACTTCCCCGATTGGCAATCAGGCACAGCTCAATACGATGCCAAGTACTCCAACAGAGAAAATGAACGTGGATGGATAGCGTCCATTATTGCCAAGGGGACTCCTACTTGGATTAACCCTTGAAAGAAGATCTATAAAGAGGACCTCACAAGGGAGGGAAAATTTTGGCTGAACTTCGTCACCTCCCATTTAATACCGTCCAGAAACGAAACAGATATAAGCATTGAGAAAGCACTTCTCATTGCGTGCATTATGGCCGGTATAAAAATTGATGTGGGGAGTCTCATCTCCAGGAGATTGGCAACCGGGCAACGCAGCGTGCCACATCACTTCCTTTTCCGAGTTTGATCACAACCTTTTGCCAAGCTGTGAATCTGCCTTTCTTGCCACAAGCTGACAAACTCGGAAAGTCAACGAGGGATATAGATATCACTCGTATCAGTGATTCTGCTGCCCCAACCGCGACCCCATTTCAGGACATTGACTCCCAAACTCTCATATCTCCCCAAGAACTAGAAGCCTCCACTGCTGCTGCAGAGCCTGCACCCCCATCCACCACGGGTCCACCGTCTTCAACAACGCCCTTTCAAGACTTGGTCTTATTGCACAACACGCCAATGCCAAAGTAGACCAACTCTTGAAAACCCTGCCACACCTGATCAAACAAGCCCTGACTCCAGTTCAAACGTCAGTGACCGCTCTTCAAAAACAACAAACATTGTTCGGGGATCGTTTGCACAAACTTGAGTCTAGGGTTGAACAGATAAAAAGAGGTGAGGTTAGGGGTTTAACCCAGCTAAGGGAGGAAGTAAAATCCATGAAGACCGAACTCTAGAAAATGCAAAATTTGGAGTTTGACATAGCATCTCTCCTCCCCAAAGAGGGTGACCAGGGTGCAGACATTGCTGCACAAGACTTGGTCTTGGACTTCACAGCTCTAATGGCAGACATTGCACCTTCTTCTGCCAATGTATCTCATCCTCCAGCTCCTCCGGTACCGGTGGATATTACTTATGACGAGACATCGGGCCAGTAATCAGAGTTAGAAGGGGAAGAGACAGAGGATACCAGTTCATGGTCCGACGAGGGTGATGACCCTAAGGAGAAGGGCAAAGGGATTGCTGCGCCAACAGTGGAGGAAGAGGAGCACGTTGACATTGAGCGGGCCATACAGCACTCGCTAGCGGATGTGGCCGCCCTTGCAGACCCATCGGCCACACAGCCACTAGTGGGTGAAGCTAGCAGCTCAGCAGCCCCACCACCAGCTCCCGTTCAATCCCACAGCCCTCCTGCAGCTTCAAAGGACTCATAGGCTACTGAATCTCTTAGCGCGAATGCGCCCCAGGGAGCCCCTTGCACTCTAACTTCTTTTCTTATGCATTGGGGACAATGCATGATTTCGGTTGGGGGTGGTAGCCTTTTCTGTATATTTGATCTATTTTCTGGTATGTTTCGCGACATTGGTAACTGTAAAATATGTATTAATGTTTAATGATTTCTGTATATATGCTGTTGTAGTTAAATAGATAGTAAAGTTAAGTTTGCCAATAAACTCCCCTTGTTTTTTCGTTGCCGGGTTCTTTTCCAAGGGTGTAATAGTAGAACCGGGTTTATTACACTGAGACATATTGACCGGGATGGTGAAATTGTTTAGTATCAAGTATGTGCATCTATGTATAGATTATACCCTTTTTAACAGATCAACTGTGTGAACTCGAGGCTCACCCTGTAACTCTAAGTCCACCTAGAGTCATGTATTTATACATGAGGAATGCCTCGAGTGGCCAAATGTTAACTCTAAAGCTGTAAACTATGTTAACCAAACAGTTTGTGTGCCATGTGTGTGAGCTCTTTGTTTAAATAGTTCTTGTGTTTGCTTTTACCATCTAGAACTTGCCCGGTTGATTTTTTGACGCTTATTATAATTACACTGAGTTGGAGAGAGGATCTTAGGCATTCTTTGTTTATTTATGAAACCTCTTTAGCCTTTGTAGCCTACCTGTGTATAAATAATATCACTAGTACCCTATTTGAGCCTATTAGCCTTTTCCTTGGCCTCCTCAATACAAACCTTTCCCGTTCGTAAAACAATATCTCTTTTGAACCCGTTCCTCCTTGAACATTGAGAATGAGGCTAAAAGCCTAAGTTGGGGGTGTGGGTCAAAATGGAAATGGATAAGGTTATGCAGTGAGGTGAGAGCATATACCTCAAAGTGCTAATGTAAATTTATGAAAGCTCCAAAGAAATAAAAAAAAAAAAAAAAGAGAAAAGAAAAAGAAAAGAAAAAAGAAAATAGTTATATATGTATTTACAATAATGGAGCTCTGAAGGAAATTAGAGAGGTATTTAAGGCAGGTCCACTTTGGGAACTAAACGCCACTGAGGCTATGGGGTTGAAAAGAAGCAAAATGTAAAAATAAAGAAAAATGTAATTAGTGTTCAAGGAGGATGTAGTCACTCATATCTAAATATTTATCCTACCCTTCCTTAAACCTACATTACAAGCTTACAAAGTCCTTATGTGATCTCCAACCGAGTGTTCTTAGAAGTAGGTGACGAATTAAAATAAGGGCAAGCCTATGGTATGACATGTGGTGCCACTTAAAATTTTGTTCTGAGAGTGAGTGTATTTGTACTTTAGTCCCTTTGTATTGTTATGATAAATACTGTGAGAGTGGGACTTTCTTTCCAGTGAGGGCACATGAACTGCGAGGTTGATAGAAAGTTGAGTTTTGAGTAAAGCATAAGTGCATTCAGCTGAAGGTAGCCTTTAGTCACTTTGTTAAGGCTCAAAGTTCACAAGCTGATTGGTTGTCCTTGAATATACTGATGATTCATGGAGGGTAAAGTATTCAAAGAGATATACTTGAGATACTAACAACAAACACCGTCCATAGTCAGTATTGTTTCATGTTTGGTAAGTAGAGTCTAGAATAGGATAGTATTGTTTTAGTTGCTTGAGGACAAGCAAGAGCTTAAGTTGGGGGTGTTGATGTGCCGGGGAATTTCGGCACATTTTGATACTACTTGCTTAGATTTTAACTTGTTTTACATGCAAATTCCATCGATACTTATGTAATTTTAGTGTATTTGCAATACATCAAGTGTAAGGAGCCAAAAGCACAGAAAATAGCTCAAAAAGCCAACTGAAGACAAGAAAAGAATCCAACAGCATCGCATATGTGAATATGCGGTCGCAAACAGCACATGCGAACCGCATATTTCACAACCAAATCGCAAACGAGGACAGAACTCTGGGCACTTATTCATGTTGAGAATGCGGTCGCATATGCGACTGCGAAACTAGAATGCGAACCGCAAACTTGCACTGGGGAATCGCAGACACAAGCAGAGTTTTGGGTGAAAGTCAGGGTGAAGAATGCGATCGCATTTCGTGATCGCATAATCAACATGCGCACCGCAAACCCAACTACAAATCAAGTATGCAGTTTACAAGGTGTTGGATTTGCGATGCAGAAGGGGTCCGCATTTCTTCAATGTGGACCGCAAATCCATAATGCGATGAAGGCAAAATCCGTGGGTCAGATATGCGACGGATGAAGAAGATTTGCGGTCCACATTTCTGTTTTGCGATAGAAATGCGGTCCGCATTAGTAACATCAGGGGCAAATTAGCCCGAACTTCGCCTCGGTTTTTGGACCTCTATAAATAGTTTTAATAGGATTTTGTGAGGGATATCTTGTCAGAATTGAGAGCACAAAGTATGAGGTTTAAGATATTTTGAATTCTTGGAAGCTTTTTGGATCAATTACCTTCTATTTTGTAAGATGATGACAGTTACTATTCTTTCTCATTCAATTTTTAGCATGAGTAGCTAATTCTAAATGCTAAGGTTGTGAACCCTAGATGGGTATGATGCAATTGAGATTTTGATATTAATGCTAGTTTTAACGGATGATTGATATTTATTTACTTCTTATTTTTTAAACAATTGTTAGTGGTTGCAAACATTAACAAACGCCATTTAATTTTATCTTTGCTTGTGAAAGTGAGATAGAATTTGGTAGAAGTAAATAACAAAGACTCAAGGCTTTAAACCTTGTTTAGTAAAATCGCTTAGGAATAAGTGGGTTTTAATTTGGCATTAATTGATTGTTCTTAATCACAACTCTTTTGTATTTGGGAAAATCATAAAGAGGACATATTATCCAACTATTGGAAAATACTGGGTAGTAAAGTAGGCATCAATTGCATATCAAGAACGTCTTCTGTTGGATATACAACATTAATATCAATAGCATTATACTACATTAAGGGGGACACAACCTTGGTTTCTTTAAATCATATTATTTTACTTTCAGAATATTGTAATTAGTCTTCTTTTAAACTTAAATTGAATACATCTATTTGTTTCGATTACTTGGTAGAATTACGACTTAGTTGAGTATTACATTAATTAAGTGAACGTTTCACACCTATTCCCAGTGGGATTCGACCCCAACCTTGTTGGGTTATTATATTTGACACCGACCGCTTACACTGTTCTTAAGGTGTAATTTGAGCGTATCAGTCAGCTATGGCCAGAGCATGTTCAGTTGGGTTATCTACAACTAACATATTTCCCTTTGACCTTGGATTGTTTGGTGGTTCTGCTAGCGTTAGTCGACACAAACCAACATTCTTTTTTTTGGGGGGATAATAGTAAAGAAAAAGAAAATAAGAAGAAAGAAAAGAAAAGGAGCAAGAGTCAGTTTCTTCATTTTTATACGGACAGAAAATCACACAGAGCAGGCAATTCGTCCATTATGACTAGCGCGTTTCTAGAACGTGCAAGGACCTTTCATTGCCGGAGGTAGGCCTATTTCGCTGACATTTGACAGACATATAGACCTGACACATTTAGATCCAAAGCAATTTATTTTCATTCATAATTTGGACTAATACAAGTGGGAACAAGGATTACATCATAGAGTTGCATGGGCTTGGACAATTTGTCCTTTTGGAAAGTAAAAGACAGAACTATGGGTAAAGGTACAAAGTAGGAAAAGGAGGGGAAATCAACCAATTTTAAAAACCATCCCCTGAGTCGCTTCCTGTACCCTTCTCTTCTTCTGGCTCCTCTTCCAGTTACTCCTCCGGGTCTCCCTCAACTCTTCCTCATCATCATTGAATTTAGACTCCTCATCCGGATCTTCTTTTGGTTCTGTGCTTGACTTTATCTGGATGTATTCCGCTACGTGATCATCCTCTTCAACCGGTGGCAACATATGGTCAATAGATCCTGGGACCACCTGGCGATGCATTGATGTGGTCGCCAAGTAATGTGGGAGGATCTAATGGTTAATCTACAAGGCAACTACCGCGTCCTCTAACCAGGCCATACCCTCTCTTCTTAGGCGGCAAGTTTTTCTTCTTTGTTAGTCCAAACATAATACTCTGGAGTACACCATGAATTTTGACCCATAGGCATTGTCACCGAGTCATTCCACTCTTCTTGCAGTCTCCTTATCTTGGGAATTAGAATCTTGCCATTGTACCCATCCGTGTATAATGTCGTCCTTGTCCATAGAGGCACGTCTTGAATCATCCCGGATTGTCCGAGGACCCACGGGGTGAGTATGGTTGAATGCCTTCCAATCCGTCAACTCGGTGAAGTACTTCTGAGGAGCCCTCAGATTGCCCTTCTACCTAACCAAAAGAGTTTCCAGTTGATCCATTCTCCAGTCAGATTGGTCATTATTTTCCTCATTATTTCATTATGGTTGCGGATCATATTACTGACACCCACAAAGTAGTCGATTGTGGCCTCCCGCTAGAAGAAGTGTTCAGTAGCCCAAATCTGAAGCGGCAAGTTACATCCTCGTGCGTATGCGGATAAAGCTCTCAACATCTCGGCTAAAACCATCAGCACCAAAGTAACTTGAAGATTGTCGTAGAAGGTTGCCAGGACCACTGGTAGAAGAATGATGCTGATACAGCCCCTTCTCTGTGGGTAGACCAATAGTCCCAATTGTTCCATTGCGACAGTGATAGGATGAGACTCTCTTACATCACCTGGTCACATTGAAACTCCCATGAATACCATTTGTAGCTTTCACGGTGCCTAAACCTGTCAAATATCTGGTCGAGAGAGGAACAGTTTACTAAATATATCAGAGTCATTTCCATCATCCTCTTCCTTAGCAAAAATGAATATGTCACCTACTCTGTATAAAACCCTATCTAAAAAATATGATTACCTCTATGAAGTAGATATCCTACCCGATAAACAAAAAGTATCCTCCACTGAACTACCTCTTATAAACCCCTACTCAGCTTTCGCCAAAAAATCATTTGCACCCTGGACCCAAATTCGTTCCCTAGTCCAACACAGACCAAAAGGAGTCAAGGAATATGTTGCTGCCTCAAAACTTGACCAGCATCCTATTCTTGCCACTCGAGAAGAACAATTTATCACTCTTCAAATCCCAGATGATTTTCCCAGGCAATGGAGAGATCATGGTTTTACCCATATCCATTTTGGTGCTATCCGTATCGCTTTAACATATCACGAAAAAAAAGGTCAACCTGTTATAGCTTGACTTTCTCTTCTAGATACAAGATACTTGGAGTACCAAAATGCAAATTTGGGTACTGCAGAAGTTACCCTGAATGCTGGAACTGTCTTCATAACAATCTTTCCAAATTTCAACATTTCCCTTTATGATCCATACTTAACCGAAGCACTAAAAATCCAAGGAACCCCTCAAACTAAAGATTCCATCCAAGCCACTCTTCATCACCAAATGGCGTGGCGAGTCCAAATCATGCCATGGATCTTGGCCTTCCCGGAGTAGAAAATGCTTTGCTCTTAAATATTGATGGTACCAAAGGAAACACCATGTGAACCCAAATACCCAGACAAATTTCAAGGGATGAACTTGTCAAAATTCTTCTTGATTCCTGCATCACAAATTATGAAAAGTTAAGAGAACCGGAGGAATCCCTACAATCTGGTGAACCAACTTTTACCAAAAGAAATGACAAAACTGTTTGCAAAAGCTTTGACCATTGCTACCTCAAAAAATCCAATAAAACCATCTTTTCTTGCCAAATGATTCAACCCAAAGATACAACAGATACATACCCTGAACCTGATAGAGAGCTCTTTTGGAATATACAAAGCATCATGGAAGAACATGACTGGTGTCAAAATTTTGAAAAAAATGGAAAAAGAACTTGGTGGTTCAAATGCCCCTTTACGGGACACTGCCCTTGGGATCTTGATTGCAACTGTCAAGACTGTTTAGAAGATCCAAATGGAGAATATGATGAACACCACCAGCGTCATGGGGAAAGGTTCGGCCTCAACAAAACCAAACCAAAATCCAAGAAAAAAGGAAAAACCGCTGAAAAACAATTTTGAGCCAAATATGAAAATAAAGACCCTTCAATTGGCTCATTAAGCCGTCCAGGTAAATATGAATTTCTTGTCAGTTACAAATCCCAGGAATGGCTAAAATTACCAGAAAAATTCACTCCAAGTTGGGAGGATAATGAAACCACACCCAAACCCAAATCACCATCCGCCCATACCTCACAACCCAAAAAGCCACCTGAACCTAAAACTTCACCAATTCCGAAAATCACAAACCCCCCGCAACCACAAATATTCATGCTAAGTCCTTCAAACTCCAGTCATACCCAAGACTTTCCTTCACTACAACCTTTTGAAAAGGAGGGTATAAGCCATGCTCCAAAAATTCCCAAGAAAAATGTAGTGCTACCTACTGGAGAAAAACCCCCAACAAGTGACATTGAAGCAACAATGAACTGGCAAAACGAAAACTCCATCTGCCAAAACAAGGTACTGAACAACATTGGCAACACCATAAGGAACGTGGCCTATACACAAAACAAAATGATGAGCAAAGTGGAAACAATTGAGAAAAAGATGGAGCAAACATCGTCTCGCTATGACGGACTAATCAAAGCATTGGAACTACGGTTGGCAAATTTACAATACGAGATTTTTCCGCCAGGAACTTCACTTTCCAATTCTTCCAACATCAACAAAGGGAGACAATTTCCATCAAAGAACAGATTCAACTTTTGAGAAATGACCACTTTAGGCCACAAACAACCCCAGTTTTCCCTTCAAAATCGACTTTCTTCCCTATATCTCCACAAGCATATTCCCCACCTAAATTGGACTACATCTTTTCTACTTATCCAACTACTTCACAAAATCCAATCTCTTTCACCCAACCCTTAAAAGAAGAACAGGATTTTGATATCACAAAATTGGTTTGGGAAAGGAAAGATGCCCTTGCAGCACAGAAACAAACCAAGAAAAGGCGAGACCAAGGAGAATGTTCAAAAGGGTCCAACCCCGAAAATCTAATGAATTCTAACCAGAAGGCTCCAGACCTCTATGTCTCCCAGCCAAGATGCATATCAGAAGAAGATACTCCATGGTCAGAATCTCTTAATTCATCAGAAGATGAATCAATGGAAGATAGCTCTCAGTCAAGCAATGAATCCACAACGAACTCTTCCGAGGATGACAATCCCCCAATATTTGTAAACCAGCCAAGAGAGCCAGAAGTATCAGAGATAGATGAGGAACAAGAAGGCATGACAGAGGACCCAATCCCAGAACGGAGATACGAGCCAATGGCGTCCAATCCAGTTGGAACCGATTTCCATACTTTCACTTTAGACGACGTCAAGGTTCCAAAATGGCCTTAGAGGATCCAAGACTTCTATACTTGGATGGTGACCAAAAATCTGTCAGAACGAGAAAAGTATATCATCTTGTCAGAACTTACTTCACGATTCTCAGGAATCCTCAGAGATTGGTGGAACTCACTTGGAATTCAAGACAAAATACTTTTCTCACTTCCCAAGATTTTGCCTTCAACATCTAGGTCCTACATGAAGTTTTCTGCGGAGATACTGGCCAAAGACAAGAGAAAATGCGAAGACAACTCTTTGAGATGAAGTGGGTGTCATTCGACAGAAATGACATTGACAGGAATTTTCAAAAAATGGCGAAGATATTCTTTGAAATCGGCAGACACATCAATCTGAAGCAAGCCTTTGTCTCTTCCCTTCCAAAGCTGTTGGCAAGCCGAACCATGACCATCATCGAAGAAAACTTCCAGTCCATAATATCCCACAAATTGGTTACATCAGGCAAGCTATTTTCGTCGCATTGGATGACATTTGTACAAAGCGCTCAGCCCTAAAGCAAATTATCCAGCACAATCCAGCGCTTGACAAAGCATGCTGAAAATCTGATCTAATCACTGGATCAGGATGTTCCTGCCACACGTCCAGACGACGTAAAGAATTCAGGAGGTTCAGATGGCCAAGAATTCCAGATGGAAAATCAAAATCAAAGAGGCGCACAAAATATTTCAGATGCAGAAGGCCAGGAAATTTTCACAAGAAGAACAGATGCTTTACCT
>MCJB01014003.1:186278-230181 GCA_002018475.1 Nicotiana obtusifolia | reverse complement strand
ACCGGATCAGGATGTTCCTGCCACACGTCCAGACAACGTAAAGAATTCAGGAGGTTCAGATGGCTAAGAATTCCAGATGGAAAATCAAATCCAAGAGGCGCATAAAATATTTCAGACGCAGAAGGCCAGGAAATTTTCACAAGAAGAATAAATGCTTTATCTGCCATAAGATTGGACATTTCGCAAAAAATTGTCCCCAGTCAAGAAGATCTGTCAAACTCCTTGAAGAGATTGAAGATTACACTGGCATACATCTTGCAAAAGAGGAGGACCTTGAATCCATATTCTCTGTGGATGATGAACCCAATGAAGAAACTTTATTCTCTCTCGATATCTATGAAGATCAAGGCAATGATCAGTACCAAATTTCAGAACTAGTGATCGAGGCCCGAGAGGAGATCAATGCTCTCATAGTCGTTCCTCAAGTAGAACTCAAAGTCTATTCATCTAAATGGGATAAACCAGCTCGAGTTATTGCTTTCATCGACACCGGAGCTGCTTCCTCACTCATAAATCCTGTTGTTCTCCCTGAAGATCAATGGATGCCACATTTTAAAGATTTCAACACTGCATCAAATGCAATCTTAACCACAACCGTCATTACAAAACACCCGGTCACAATTGTATTCTTTCCAGCATTGAAGACAGAACCAAGCTGCTAGGTTCTGATATGCTAGGAAAAGATCTTATTATTGGATTCGACATTTACAGGAAACTTAGAGATCAACTCCAGATCAAGGCTAACGGGATAGCTTTTAAAAAGCAGTTCAGACCTTATTCTGAGATTCCAAGGCTATTCCAAATCACCAATGACGAACAAATCAAAGAGATTGAGCAAAATCTCATTAAACATTCATGTGCTGAATCCCACAAGGATTTCATGAAGAAAGGAAAAAGCCCATTATGGAAAAACCAAGAGTTTTTTATCAAGCTCCCTTTCAAGAAAAATGAAAACACCAATCCGACAAAGGCCAGTCATTCAGGCATGAATCCAGATCATCTTCAGCTTGCAAAGAAAGAATGCGAAGAACTTTTGGAATTTGATCTGATAGAGCCGTCGGATTCACAATGGGCATGCGAAGCATTTTATGTCAACAAAAGAGCAGAGTAGACAAGAGGAAAACTCAGGTTAGTTATTAATTACCAGCCACTAAATCATTTCCTCCAAGATGATAAATTTCCCATCCCAAATAAACTCACTCTTTTCTCCCACTTAGCCAAGGCCAAATATTTTTCCAAGTTTGATTTAAAATCTGGATTTTGGCAGGGAATCCACCCTGAAGAACGACCCAAAACGGGATTTTGCATCTCCAATCATCACTTCCAGTGGAAAGTCATGCCCTTCGGGTTGAAAACTGCACCCTCCTTGTTCCAAAAAGCCATGATAAAAATCTTCCAACCCATCCTCCATACCTCCTTAGTTTACATTGATGACATCCTATTATATAGTGATACATTGGAAGAACATGTCAACTTGCTTCATCAATTTGAGACATTAGTAACACAGAACAGAATCATGCTCTCAGCAAAAAAGATGGTTCTTGCTCAAAAGGAGATTGATTTTCTCGGAATGCATTTTGCCCAAGGTGAATACAGTCCAGGACCACATATATGTCAGAATTACTTAAATTTACAGATACCAACCTCACAATAAAGCAGATCCAACAGTTCTTGGGTGTAATAAATATATAAGAGATTTCATCCCAAATATCTCTACATACATTTCACCGCTCACAGAAATGCTCAAGAAAAATGCACCATCATGGGGAGAGAAACAGGATAAAGCAGTCAGAAAATAAAGGAGATATGTAAAAATGTCAAGTCTCTCTACATCCCTTCAAATGGAAAGAAGATACTGCAAACTGATGCCAGCCATGAATATTGGAGTGCTGTTCTATTTGAAGAAAAAGATGGCCAGAGGAAAATATGCAGATACACCAGTGAAAAGTTTAAAGATGCCGAGCAACATAATCACTCCACTTTCAAGGAAATTCTTGCAGTAAAGAATGAAATCAAAAAATTCAATTTCTTCCTTATCTATACAGAATTTCTAATAGAAATGGATATGAAGGCTTTCCCAAAGATGATCCGGATAAATTCAAAAATTATCCCCAATCCTCAGATTCTCAGATGGGCTCAATGGTTCTCTCCATACAAGTTTCAAGTCAAGCACCTGAAAGGAAAGGATAATATTCTCGCAGATTTTCTACCGCGACCAGAAGAATTCTCAAAAAGATTTCCCACAGCAAAACTGAAGTCAAAGCAAGAACCAATTAGCCACATCTTTATGCTTTCAAATACACCAGGAACAACTTCATTAAAGCCAACAGATCATCCATCGGAGTTGTTCAACCTCATGGATCCCTTTGATCCATCAATTATTATGGAAAGAAGAACTTATTATGAGCTCCAAGTTTTCCGGCAATATGGAGGATCCATTCTCAAGCCTTATGGTGTTAATCCAGAATATCCGTTCTGCCATATATTCATAGCTCAAGCCAAGGATTTTCCACAAGAACTACTGTGGTTTTTCTGGTACCTATGCCATCAGTATTATATTTTCATGGAATTCAAATGCAACGTCTTCAAGGATTTTGATAACATTGCACCAGCCCTTAGAGTATTTTTACTATGGTTCAAGCCTAGAAGATATTGGAAAAAATATTTTAGTGATTCCTACGCAACAAAGATATTCATGTTTTATAGGCCAGTAAAGATCATTAATGGAAAAGTCCAGGCGCAAGCAGAGGCATCATTCTGGTGGAAATTTCCGGTGTCCATTTTATCAATGGAGGAAGAATATAGCGAGGCACAAAGAATCCTTTTTTCAGCAAAATAGGTGCATCCCGAAAGAGATATGGCCAAAAGATTGGGCAAGCTGGAATTATACCAATAGCCATCCTCACTGGGAAAGAGTCCGGGAAGCAGCAAAAGAATATCAAACACCATATGAAGTCATCCGAGAAAAGATCACTCATGACATTTCCAGATTAAAGTTGCAGATTACATCTCTCAATCCAAAGGAGAAGGAACATAGCAGGGAAGAACCGTCGAGTTCCAGGCGTTACTTCACAAGGTCTTCGAAAAGATGCCTGGAAGACAATTCTATGATCGATAAAGGATAATTATCTTAATCCTTGCTAATCCCACCATAATCCTACATTACCTACCAAACAACCCTCAAAAAATATCCTACCCATGCCAAGACAAATTTTCACATCTTTCCATACTATTCGGGCCCCACTTCACCTTGTTTTCACATGCTTCCAAATGCCCCCACATGCTTCGTCACATGCAACACAATACTTTCACATGGCGTCACATGCTCCCTCATACTCACATGCTACACCATGTATATTTCACCCCGTTCACATGTTTTCAGGTGTTTTTAGTTGTTTTGCCTCACATGCCGAGAGGGACCCGCTTGTAGATAAGTTTGCCATGTAAGATAGGTTTATTTTATCCAGAAAGTTTGTCTTGTAATAACCTCCTAGTCCTATATAAAGGAGGCCTTGTAATAGTTGTAGGATCATCTTAGAACCATCTTAAAAACCATCTTGTAAACATCGTGTAACCTTTGTAAATCTCTTGTGATATATTACATATGAGTGCTTTCTAAATTTCCCTCTTGTTCTTTCTTTCGACTGGATAGAAAGGCCGGTCCATGTATGAAAATAAAGTAAGAATACTCTTTGAAAGTTAGCTTATTGTAGTACGAAAGTTTTCTGAGTTATGAACAGCTAACGTTGGTTATAGTACAAAAGTTTTTTGAGTTGTGTAGCTTGGCAAGCCGTCCCTAATGGGTTGTTGAAGCCAGCCCCTTTTTGTAGGAAAACTTTTGCGACTATAAACAAATTAACTGTTTGTGTAGCTTGGCAAGCCGTCCCTTATGGGTTGTTGAAGCCAGCCCCTTTTGTAGGGAAACTTTCGTATCTATGATTTAGCTTGCTTTCCTGGAGTCTCTTGCTTTGTTCCTCGCTTATTGAAACTAAGGAATTCCTACTTTTACAAACGCTGCCGAAACCTATCAAATCACGTCCGATTGACCCTAAATTTTGCACACAAGTCATGAATGACATTACGAAACTACTCTAACTTCCAGAATCGGAATCCGACCCTAATATCAAAAAGTCCACTCCCGATCAAACTTTCCAAAAATCTAATCTTTCGCCATTTCAAGTCTAATTCCACAACGGACTTCCAAATCACAATTCGGACACGCTCCTAAATCCAAAATCATCCAACAGAGCTAACAGAACCATCAAAACTCCATTCCGGAGTCGTTTACTCATATGTCAACATCCGGTAAACCATTTCAACTTTAGCTTTCAACCATGAGACTAAGAGTCTCATTTCATTCTAAAATATCTTCAGACCCAAACCGACTACCCTCCTAAGTCACATAACAACTATAAAGTACAAAATGAGCAGAAAATGAGGGAACAGGGCTATAACTCTCAAAAAGACCGCCGGGTCATTACATCCTCCCCCTCTGAAACAGACGTTCGTCCTAGAACAAGTCTAGAACCACATGTGAAGTCTCAAATAGGTGTGGATATCTACTCTGCATCTCCTGCTCGATCTCCCAAGTAGCCTCCTAAATTGGCTAACCTCTCCACTGCACCTTTACTGAAGTTATGTCTTTTGACATCAACTTTCGAACCTGCCGATCCAAAATGGCCACCGGCTCCACTTCATAAGTCAAATCACCATCCAGCTGAATCGTGTTGAAATCCAAAACATGAGACGGATCGCCGACATACTACCGGAGAATGGAAACATAAAACACTGGATGTACACTCGACAAACTAGGTGGCAAGGCAAGTTTGTAAGCCACCTCTCCAATCCTCTGAAGTACCTCAAACAGACCAATATACCGAGGGCTCAACTAGCCCTTCTTCCCGAACCTCATAACACCCTTCATGGGTGAAACCTTGAGCAAAACCTTCTCCCCAACCATGTAAGCAACATCACAGACCTTCCTGTCGGCATAACTCTTCGGTCTGGACTACGCCGTGTGAAGCTGCTCCTGAATCAATTTAACCTTGTCCAAAGCATCCTGAACCAAGTTAGTACCCAATAGCCTAGCCTCACCCGAATCTTACCAACCCACAGGAGATTTACACCGTCTCGCATACAAAGCCTCATACACAGCCATCTAAATGCTCGACTAGTAGCTGTTGTTGTAGGCAAACTCCGCGCGCGGCAGAAACTGATCTCATGAACCCTGAAACCAATAACATAAGAGCATAGCATGTCCTCCAATATCTGAATAGTGCGCTCGGACATCCAATCTGTCTGAGGGAGAAACGTTGTGCTCAACTCAACCTAGGTGCCCAACTCTCATTGCACGGCTCTCTAAAATTGTGATGTAAACTGCGTGACCCGATTTGAAATGATGGACACTGGCACACCGTGAAAAAGAGCAATCTCACGAATGTAGATCTCAGCCAACCTCCCCGAAAAATAAGTAGTCCCAATCGGAATGAAGTGTGCAGACTTGGTCAGCAGATCCACAATCACCCAAATAGCATTGAACTTCCTCAAAGTCCGTGGGATCCCAACTATAAAATCTATGGTGATCCGCTCCCATTTCCACTCAAGAATCTCTAGCCTCTAAAGCAATCCACTCGGTCTCTGATGCTCATACTTCACCTGTTGACAATTTAGGCACCGAGCTTCAAACCCCACTATATCCTTCTTCATTCGTCTCCACTAATAATGCTGCCTCAAGTCCTGGTACATCTTCGTGGCACCAGGATGAATGGAATACCGCGAATTATGGGTCTCCTCAAGAATCAACTCACGTAGCCCATCTACATTAGGCACACAAATCCGACCATGTACCTTCAATACACCATCATCCCCAATAGTAACATCTCTAGCATCACTATGCTGAACCTTGTTCTTAAGGACAAGCGAATGGGGATCATCATACTGGCACTCTCTGATGCGATCATATAAGAAAGACCGAGAAACCACACAAGCTAGAACCCGACTAGGCTCCGAAATATCTAATCTCACGAACTGGTTGGCCAAGGCCTAAACATCAACTGCAAGCGGTCTCTCACCAACAGGAATGAATGCAAGGCTACCCATACTCATTACCTTTCTACTCAAGGCATCAGCCACCATATTAGCCTTCTCGGGATGATACAAAATAGTGATATCATAGTCCTTTAGCAGCTCCAACCATCTCTGCTGCCTCAAATTTAGATCCTTTTGTTTAAACAAGTGCTGGAGACTCCCATGATCTGTAAACACCTCATAAGACACACCGTAGAGATAATGCCTCTAAATCTTCAATGCATAAGCGATGGTAGCCAACTCCAAATCATGAACAGGGTAGTTTTTCCAAGGGGCTTCAACTAATGCGAAGCATAAGCAATAACTCTACCTCCCTGCATCAAGACACGCCCAATACCGATCCGAGAAGCATCACAATACATTGTATAAGAGCTTCAAGCTAAAGGAAAAACTAGAACTGGAGCTGTGGTCAAAGCAGTCTTGAGCTTCTGAAAGCTCTCCTCACACTCACCCGACCACCTGAAAATAACACCCTTTTGGGTCAATTTGGTCAAAGGCGATGCAATAGACGAGAAACCCTCTACGAAGCGACGTTAATAACCGGCTAAGCCGAGAAAGCTCTAAATCTCCGTAGCTGAGGACGGTCTGGGCCAACTCTGGACCGCCTTTATCTTCTTCAGATCCACCTGAATCCCCTCACTGGACATCACGTGCCCCAAGAATGCCATTGAACTAAGCCAAAACTTACATTTGGAGAACTTGGCATAAATCTTCTTCTCCCTCAACCGCTGCAACACAATCCTCAAATGTTGGGCATGCTCCTCTTGTCTATGAGAGTACACCAGGATGTCATCAATGAACACTATGACAAACGAGTCAAGATATAGCCGAAATACACTGTTCATCATATGCATGAATGTTGCTGGGGTGTTGGTCAGCTAAAAAGACATCACAAGAAACTCATAATGACCATAACAAGTCCTGAATGTTGTCTTTAGAATATCCGAGTCCTGAATCTTCAACTGGTGATACCCAAACCTCAAGTCAATCTTAAAGAACACCCTCGCTCCCTGAAGCTGGTCAAATAGATCACCATTGCGCAGCAAAGGACACTTGTTCTGATAGTGACTTTGTTCAACTGCCTATAATAGATGCACATCCGCATAGTACCATTCTTCTTCTTCAACAACAGAACCGGTGCACCCCAAGGAGACACATCGGGCCTAATAAAAACCTTATCAAGATGTTCCTGAAGTTGCTCCTTCAATTCCTTCAACTCAGCTGGTGCCATACAATACAGTGGAATAGAAATGGACTGAGAGCCCAGCACCAGGTCAATTCCAAAGTCAATATCCCTGTCAGGCGGCATGCCCGGCAAGTCTGCAGGAAACACATCCGGAAAATCTCGCACCACCAGAACAGAATCAATAGTAGGAGTATCAGCACCAACATGAAATCACTCAATCCTTCCCAACCATCCACTTGGCCTTCAAATATGAAATCACTCTGCTGGGAAAATAGTCTAGAGAACCTATCCACTCAATCCTTGGCAACCCCGGCATCGCCAACGTCACGGTCTTAGCGTGATAATCCAGAACAACATGATATGGAGACAACCAATCCTTACCCAAGATCATGTCGAAATCAACCATGCTAAGCAATATGAGATCAGGTCTAGTCTCCAATCCCCCAATAGTCACTACACACGACCGATATACGGTCCACAACAATAGTATTACCCACTGGCATAGATACATGAATAGATGAAACTAGGGACTCAAGGGGCATATCTAGATTATAAGCTAAATATGATGATACGTATGAATAAGTGGAACCAGGGTCAAATAATACAGAGGCATCCCTATGGCATACTGAGATAATACCTGTGATCACTGCATCTGAAGCAACAACATCTGGTCTGGTAGGAGTAGCATAGAATCGGGCCTGGCTGCCACCTAATTGGCCTCCCCCTCTTGGGCGACCCCTAGCTAACTGAGCCCCACACCGAACTAGCTGGACGGATGGTGAAGTAACTGGTGCTGAAGTTGTAGTCTGACTCCTCTACTGAGCTAGTCCTCCTGAAAGGCGGGGACAATATCTCTTTATATGACCCAAATCTCCACACTCTAAGCAACCCCTCTCTAAATATGGTAGCAAGTACTGAGGTGGACCCCGAGAACCAGAATACCCGCTAGAAGCACCCGGCGCAGATGAACCATGAACTGAAGGAGCATAGGACAAACTATGAGCTGGAAGGGCACTGAGAGATGACTGACCCTGATGAGCATTGTATGAACCATGGCTGGATGATGTACCAAGGTGAGCTAGTCGAGCCATCTGAGCATGCCTATAAGGACGACCCTGTCGTGGTAAAACTGAACCCCAGAAGAAAAACCACTGAAACCACTATCCACGAGGCCTCTTGGCCTTCCTCTCTCCACGCTCCTTGTTACGAACCATCTCTATCTGCCGATCAATGCCAACCACCTCATAAAAAGTAGCACCAAATACCCTCTCCCGAATCATAAGCAACCGCAGCTGATATATGAGGCCATCAATGAACCTCCTAATCCTCTCCCTATCAGTGGGAACCAACCAAACTGCATGACGAGCCAACTCATAAAACCTCATCTCGTACTGCGTCAGAGACATGCCCTCCTAACGTAACTGCTCAAACTATCTGCGCATCTCCTCCCTGGTAGACTGCAGCACGACCTTCTCCAAGAAGTGAACGGAGAAATCCTGCCATGTAAATGGTGCTGCACCCACCGGCCTGCGCCTCTCATAAGCCTCCCACCATCTGAAGGCAGTCCCAGTAAACTGAAAAGTAGTGAACGAGACCCCACTAGTCTCCAGAATACCAGTCGTGCGAAGAATCCGCTGGCACTTATCCAAGAAGCCCTGAGCATCCTCTAACTCAAGCACGCTAAAAGATGGATATTGAAGCCTCCCAAATCTCTCAAGTCTCCTCTGCTCATCATTAGTCATAACGCGGACCACTTGCGCCTGAGCAGTTGCAATCGGCTGGGCCGGTCGGACCCCTGGTGTCTGGAGTCCCTGCATCACCTGCTCTGGAGTACGGGTAGCGAGGGCATGAGTACCTCCCCTAGCCTAAGAAGTGGTTGGTGCGGCCTGAGTCGAACCCACCTGAGCAAGGCCAGTGCAAACAGTCAATATCTGGGCCAACGCCTCCTGAATGCCTGGAATCACAATAAGCACATTGGTGCCGGAGCTGGCCCCACTGGCTCAACCACATGTTGGAACCTGCTCCTGAGCTGGACCAACTGGCGGATCTGCAGGTGCTGCTCTAGGTGTTGTACGAGCTGCACCTCTGCCCCTACCGCGGCCCCTACCATGACCTCGGACTATCTTGGCCCAACCTGGTGGTACTGGTGGTTGTCCATCCTGACCGGTAGCACGTGTCTTCACCATATGTGAGAGAATAGAATACAGAAGTTTAGTTACCATAATCAACAAATATACACGACATGAATACAAGAATATGAAGTTTCCTAAGGGTTCGGCAACCTCTCAAAGATAAGTACAGACGTCTCCGTACCGATCCTCAAGACTCTACTAAACCTGCTCATGACTCGTGACACCTATGTAACCTAGGCTCTGATACTAACTTGTCACGACCCAAAATCGACCTACCATGATGGCGCCTATCATGAAACTAGGTAAGCTGACTATGTTGATATTTCCAACACTCTAAAGCTTTGAAAGTTGTGAAAGCAGTTAAATTAAGGAAACCTTTTAAAAACAGAGTAGAAATCATAATTCAATACAAAATCTCGCCCAAAATCGGAGCGTCACGGAGAACATGAGCATCTACATAAAGACATAGTCTAATACACCGTCTAAGAAATAAAACTGAATCACAAAATGAATTATAAGGAGGGAGAGTCAAGGTCTGCGAATGCCAAGCAGCTACCTCGATAGTCTCCAAAAATTTGGACTCCAATACTCAGCAACCGCCGTGACCTGAAGCACCAGGATCTGCACACGAGGTGCAGGGTGTAGCATGAGTACAACCAACTCAATAAGTAACAAATCTAACCTTTGGACTGAATGATAGTGATGAACTCAGCAGGCACAGTTCAATATAGAAATAATAGTACAGAAATGTAGGCATACTTTCAAGTTCAACATTTAAATTCAATTCAAGTAAAAATAGATCAATTATGAATGATATGAGGAGTATGAGCTCTCTACATCTACATGCCAATGCACATGTTGCATGTGATGCACCACGCTGAATGTCTCGAGTACTCACACTCTTATAATGCTCAATCACTTAGTACTGTATATGGCCAATCCAGCCCAGGGAAGATCCATCCCATATATATATAAATCAACTGACAGTTAGTCACTCAGTAATGTATAAAGCCAATCCAGCTCAAGGGAAGATCCATCCCCAAATATAATGATTCGGACAAGATCCATGTCCAGGGAAGATCCATCCCTCAATATAATCAACTGCGCTCATGGGGGTGTAGACAGACTCCGAAAGAGCTCCTTCAGCCCAAGCGCTACAACAAGCATATCCAGGCATAAATCAACAAACATGTTGCAGCGTGCAGCCCGATCTCATAACTGTCACTCTCAATCAGGCCCTCGGTCTCACTTAGTCATCAATCTTTCCAGTCTCTCTCTCTCTCTCTCTCTGGCTCACAATGTTGTGAAATTAGCCCAAAAATGATGATATGATACAACAATAAATAGCAACGGAGATTGAGATATGATATGCAATGAAAAAATATGACTGAGTACGAAATTTCAATGTAATCAATAAGTCAACAGCAAAGAAACGACCACTATGGGTCCGAATAGTACCAGTAATAGCCTAAACATGATTTCTAGCATGATTGACAGTTCAATTACTTTATCACATCATGAAAATACGGATAACAACAAGATAAATCCACTATACAGTTCCATGGAATCGACCAAGTCATAGTTCGTATGGTGCACGCCCATACACCCATCACTTGGCACGTGCGTCACCTCAACACCAATCAAATAATACATAACTCAGGGTTTCGAACCCTCAGAGCTAAGTTTAGAAGTGTTATTACCTCAATCTGGGCAAATCTCTACTCCAACACATCGTTGCCTCATGAAACGGCCTCCAAATTCCTCGAATCTAGCCACAAACAATGTGATACAATCAACACTAGCTAAAGGAATCAATTCCATCATGATATACTAAGTTATTAATCAAAAGTCAAAAATACACTCAATAGTCGGCCCCCGAACCCACGTCTCGAAATTCGATAAAAGTCACAAAACTCGAAAGCCCATTCATCCACGAGTCCAGTGATACCAAATTTACCAAAATCCGACACCAAATCGTCACCCAAATCCCCAAATCAAACTCTCCAAATCCCTATCCTCAAACTCCCAAATTCCATCTTAAATCACACAAACTAGGTGGAAAAATCAATGGGGAAACATTGACTTGAATTGCTTTCTCCAAAAAAGCTTTCTTTATTAAGAGTCCTTTAAGAAGCTAAGCTCCTTCAGATAGAAAGATTCGCTTAACTTCATACCTCTAAGCGCTCGTGACTGAAAAGGGAAAACAGAAAGATTAAGCATAAAAATATAGAGAATGAGCTATTACGTGCAAACAATGAAAATTCAATAATAAGAGTCTGATCTTCTCGCTTAAGAATAGGTGATTCCTCCGGAGTGAAGTTGTTGGGGGGAAGAGAAGATGAGGAAGCTAGTTTAATTGAGGAAGCCACTGTCACGACTCGAATTTCCCACCCTCGGGAGTCGTGATGGCGCCTACTAGAGAAAGCTAGGCAAGCCAGTCAATCGGGTTATTTACCATTTTTCTATTCACGAATTCATTACATCGTTAAAACATCAATTGAAGAACAGCAATTCAGCGAGCGAAATGGACGCAACTTTCATATTTTACAAAAAATATCATCGATTCGCAACAACTACCCAAGATCTGGTGTCACAGTTTCACAGACTGTTTAAGAGTTACTACAAACAAGGTTCTGAAGAAAATAGCAAGATACTGTTTCTGGACTACATAGAAGAAACAGATACAAGAAATGGACAGGAGACTTCAAGATCCGCGGACGTCTGCAGAACTACCTTGGGTCGCCTGAAAATCAGAGGCTGGAAGCTTCCTACTGTTCGTAGCCTGCTGCACTGAGATCTGCACAAAAGGGTGCAGAGTGTAGTATCAGCACAACCAACCCCATGTGCTGGTAAGTGCCTGGCCTAACCCCGGCGAGGTAGTGACGAGGCTAGGACCAGACTCCAGATAAACCTGTACAGTTATAAACATACATGTATCTACAGCAGATAATAGAAATACATAAACAATTTAAACGGGGGAAAGAAAACATATATCGGAATAGCAGACAAGTAAAGCAAAACAAATCATCAATGAATAAGAAAGAAAACTGCAATTCAGCCTTTAATACAATGAAATGTAATACAATCCACCCTTTTTCCTCCAGTAACCTCTTGTGGCAGGCGTGCCACCCGCTCCCACATACATCACATCTCGTGGCAGGTGTGCCACCCGCTCCCACATACATCACATCTCGTTGCAGGCGTGCCACCCGCTCCCACTTACAATATATACTGTGGTAGGCGTACCACCCGCTCCCACTTTCATAATATCTCGTGGCAGGCGTGCCACCCGCTCCCACTTTCATCATCACAACAATCACAAGAAATCCCGGCAAGGGAACAAATCATCAGAACAACTTTCCAGCAAGGGAACAAATAACAGCAAACAATCATCCTGGCCAGGGGGAATTCAGCTATAACCAAACCAAACTTGACTCCTATTTAGCTCAATCAATGTTAGTACTCAATTACAGTCGAAGCTCTACAATTAACCTCCCAACCTAATTATCATTTTATTAACTCTAGACAGGACTCTACTAATGTGACACTGGACCCTTTATACCTCTACGAACTCCTTAGACACTACCCACAAATTTTGACACTGGACCCTTTAGACTCCCATGGACTCCTTGCTCAACTAGTCTAGTTAACCATCGACTTTATACCGAACAAAAGAAGGCTAGAACCTTAACCAAAAGGAACAACAAAAATAAAGCAACCTTGTGGTAGGCGTACCACCCGCCCTCAATTCACAATATCTTGTGGCAGGCGTGCCACCCGCTCCCGCATGCAACACATCATACCAAATCAAAGATAATATTCAACAATTCGAAACAATAGTCACACAACGATTATCCCTATACGACCCACGGTCATGCGTGACACCAACATATAGACACTCGTCACCATGCCTATACGTTGTTCTCAACAAGGAGCAATTTAACAAATAAGACACGATTTCTAATCCCTCGAGCTAAGGTTAGAACAAACACTTACCTTGCTTCGCAATAACTTCCTAGACTTCCAACAATTCTTCGAGTCCAACCTCTTAGGAACGCTCACGAACTTTAGGCGAACTCAATTGGAGCTAACAAGCTACAACTTGGTAGGGTGCCTTAACTCAACTGCAATTCTTGGCATAATTTGCAGCAATTTGAGCTGGGTCTTTAGTGTTAGAGAGTGGGGTTTCTTGTAATAGATGTTGGGGTTTGAAGGGAGTGATTCTACGATTGTCTTTCAGCTTAAACTGGGGCTATTTTCCGGCGAGTTGCAGCTGGTTCTTGGTGGGTTTAAATGGGGAAAGCTGGGCTGGTAAATGGGAGGTTGATGACTATAATTTGGATATGTTTCTCACGGATTTTGGGGTTGTTTTCAAGGTGATTTGGAGGTTGATTTGCTGGGGTTTGAGGGTGTTTTGGTGAGTTTCTCTGAGGTAATTGACGAAATAAGGGGGTTTTTGCATGTTAGGGTTCCTAGTTCCTATTTATAGTGGGTCAAAATTTGGGACAAAAAATAAAATTTCAGGTGTCCAGAATGCGATCGCATTCTGGTCGCAAACTCAACATGCGGTCCGCATTTGGACCACATTTCTGACACAACATTTGGCCCAAGACTCTGTCTCACTCTGCGATTTCACTGTGAGATTTGCGGTCCGCATTTTTGACACAAAACTTGTCCAGTTCTCTGTTCCAATCTGCGATATAGGCAGCCAAATTTGCGGTTCGCATTTCAGACAGTATTTCTGTCATGAACCTTTGCCCAAAAATCTGCCTAAGTATGCGATGCCCATGTAAGATATGCGGTCCGCATGTTAGAAATGCGACCGCATATCCTGCATTACTTGCCTTTTTGAACTCTTTTCTTAATTATTAGATTCGTATACCTCATACCCGCAAGAATGTTAAAATTGCATAATTACAAAGAGGGGTTTGCACTTAAAACAAGCCAAGTCTAAACAATTAGTATCTTATGTGTTTCTACAACACATCGGGCCGTTACAGTCACTTTCTTTAATATATACTAGTTGTCTACAAAAGCATGACGCATGAGGCTTCTCCTTTTTATAGTCCAATCTCCCTTAGAAAACGGAGTTGCTTGAAAGCAGATTTCAAAATTACTTAGGTGAATGTAGAGATCACTGATTTCCTACTCGAGACGAAGTACTTGTCGTCCCCAAACCAAAAGGGATGAGGGAAAAAGGCTTGAGAAAGCGTCACTTGGAAGGGGGAATATCTAAAAAAGTGTTAGCGGGGAGCCCATCCCTCTTGTTCTTACAGAAGACATAAGGGGGAATACACGATGGACGGAAAGCGGGGACACATCCTTTTTCTGTCTTCTCTCCACAAAGGAAGGAAAGCACCGCCAAGCCAACAAGAAAGCATGAAGTGCATGAGGTAAGACTAAGGGCATTGTGCGCCCTGCAAGAGATTACTGGGGGTCTCGGTACCAGGGGACGCGTGAACAAGAAACTCCAGTAAATAAAAGAAAGACAATAGGAGTCCTCTCAGTAGTCGAGGGCCCACTTCCCTATATACGCTTACGGAATGGGAAAAGCTTGATTCTCAAAGATTATACAATACACATGTGCAAACAAGAAAATCAAACTATCTTCTTATTGATACTATATATTTATCCTTTCCCATATAGATCCACCTTTCTTCAAAATAATGATATAGCAACTAAAAGAAAGCTAAATGGAACTGGAATAGGATAAAGAACGCACGAAGGATCAGAGAGAAAGAGGATTCTAAAAGCGAAAAGCTTAGAAGACAGATTGAAATGCAAGATTATTGATAAAAAATGAGCACAAGTACTTACCTCAAGAAACCCCTCAAAAATCCTCTCAAGAATCACCCAAACCCGAGCTTGAAATTCTTAAAATGAAGCAAAATCGCGAACCCTTATTTTTAAATAATCTGCCCTAGATTTCCGCTTCTGCGAACACTTAACCACATCTGCGGTGACGCAGAAGCGACAATCCACCTGCTTCTGTGGTGAACCACTGGAGCTGGGCCTCCGCTTCTGTCCTTCCCCCCGCATCTGCGCAACCGTAGGAACGGAATTACCCATCGCACCTGCGCACCTTCCGCTTCTGTGCCTATCTCACCGCACCTGCAGCCACGCAGGTGCGAGAAACTCCTTGCACCTGCGACCACAGTCCTTCCCAATCTTGGGTGCATCTGTGCATCCTCAGCTTGCACCTGCGATCGAAGCTCCGCAGGTGCAATTACACCAACAGAATGCTTCAGCCATGCACCAAGTTCCATTTTCGATCCGCCAACCATCCGAAATCAACCCCAGACCCCTCGGACCTCAACCAAACATATCAAAAAGTCTTAAAACCTCATACGAACTTAGTCGAGCCCTTAAATCACCTCAAACAATATCAAAAATACGAATCGCACCCCAATTTAAGCCTATTGAAACTAAGGAATTCCTACTTCAACAAATGACGCTGAAACCTATTAAATCACGTCCGATTGACCTCAAATTTTGCACACAAGTCACAAATGACATTACGGACCTACTCCAATTTCCGGAATCGGAATCCGACCCCGATATCAAAAATTCCATTCCCGGTCAAACTTTCCAAAATCCTCATTTCAAGCCTAATTCCACTACGGACTTCCAAATCACAATCCGGACACGCTCCTAAGTCCAAAATCATCCAACGAAGCTAACGGAACCATCAAAACTTCATTCCAGAGTCGTTTACACATATGTCAACATCCGGTCAACCATTTCAACTTAAGCTTTAAACCATGAGACTAAGTGTCTCATTTTATTCCGAAATCTCTCCGTACCCGAACAGATTACCTCGGAAAGTCACATAAATCCTATAAAGTACAAAATGAGCAGTAAATGGGGGAAATGGGGCTACAACTCTCAAAACGACCAGCCGAGTCGCTACGGTATTTTATTTAGATTTTATATTTATCAAATTTTAAATAAAAATAAATTCTATTCAGTCAAATGTTGAAAAAAAATAGAGTCTTAATCATTTAGTATTTAGATCTTAATACACATTTTAACTTTCATACGTATATCCAGATATAGACATCTTAATCTTAGTACATATCTTGATATTCAGATGTGTATTTAGATTCAGACGTCTAATTTTTAAAAAAAACAAATGAGGCCTAAGTTATATATAATGAAGTGCAAAGATTCTTTAAACTTAATCTAATATGTGATAACAAGTTAATTTATTATTTTTACTAGGTTGCCATTTAACATTAACCATAAAGATGTATTTACTCTGATTATATAAATATCTTTATATGGTCACACATAGAACTTTAAACTCTTGGAAAAAGGAGTTGAGTCGTATACAACGTCGAGGAAGAGTTGTTACATCATGTTTGACCAAACATTCAATATTAGCTTATTTCTATAAGTTCTTTTTGTGAGAAGTGCTTTTCAGAAAAATACTTTTGAAAACTAGCAGTTGACGTTTGAGTAATCAATTTGAAAAGCACATTTGTCAATATCGGAGCAGCATACTTGTGTTTGGCCAGTGTTCAAAAAGTGCTTTTAGAAAAAATTGTTTTTTTGAACTTTTGAAAAATAGCTTCTACTACTACTCAAAGTGCTTTATATTTATACTAAAATCTAGACCAAATACATCAATTTTCTAATATAAATTTTTTTTTTTAAAGCACTTTTGACTTTCCAAAAATTTGGCCAAGTAGGCTTACAATTGTATAATTAACATGAAAAAGTAATTGTGATACACATGAAGTCCTTGATTTATATATATATATATATATATATATATATATATATATATAAAGGATGGTGAAACTATTCCTGATTCAATTAGTATATTGATATATACTATTATCAAAATATTTGTAGGTTGTCCAGGTATTTTTAGAGAAAAATCCTCTGAAATACTTAACAATCTTAAGTGCAAAACACTTTGTGATTTTAGGTGGTATAAGGATTCCTTCCTCACCAGAATCTGCGAAAGACCTTATGGGAATCTCCCTTATTGGAAAGAAAAATTCCTAAATGGCTTGCCTAAGTCCCTTAGAGATTTAGTCAAAGAAGAATTTCAGAGTCAATATTCCGGTGATATTGTTCCTTACGATCAAATCACCTATGGCCAGATAATTAGCTAGATTCAACAAGTTGCTCTTAAAATCTGTAGGCAAGATAAAATGCTTAGACAACTTGCCAAAGATAGTAGACCTTTGCAGATCTGTTTGAAAGAGAACAGTTTCACCCTTGTGAGAAGTTCTCATAGCTCCAGTGTTAAAGGCAGAAATTATAGCCTTATACTGAGTCCTGTAAATTATTGCTACTGAAGAGAACCAGCTTTAGTTTTGTAATTAGAAGTCTTAACATTTAATGTCTAAGCATCTAAAATATTTCTATCCTTCAAGGAGACTGTCAAGTTAGGGAAACAATCAAAATAAATTGGACCATTGCAAAGACTAGATTCTATCATTCATAGCGAAGAATCATTGAATTCTAGTAACCTAGAATCTCTAAGGCAGAGGAGGAGAAAGGTATCTAGTCCTTCCCTAGACAACGGCTTAGCAGCAATTTGTACCAAACCAAAATGAATATAATTATACTTTTTTCTATATTTTTCAATAGATTTAATATTGAGAAGTTTGATTTCCTCATGGTCTGACTCTAGAGGAATAGTCTGCTCAATGGTACACATGTGATAATCACTTGTCAAGCTCTATTTCTAAATTGTTGACTGGGGATGTTTAGGAATTTTTTAGTCGTCAATTAATTGCTGTAAATCGGAGAAACTAATCTCTTCTTTGAGCTTAAAATTGGAAGAAGCGGAGGAGGAAGATGAACTTGTAGATCTAGAAGAAAGGGGGTGAAAGTACGATATTAAATAATTTAAAATTGCTTCCTATCCTTGGCTCGAGAGACCAAGTGGTTTCATAAGAAAATTATTCAAGTTCTTAGCTCTACAGCATGTGAAAGATATATATATATATATATACACACACACACACACACACACACACACACACACACACACATACCATAATGATAGGATCTGATCGGTGCCGGCGGTAGTCCGCTCGACGATGATAGACCTCATCAAGAGAGTACCCTTGTCTTCAAACAAGAATCAAAATTAAGGGAAATTATTATCTGAACTGTGTAAAAATTTAGTATATGAATTAACAGCTGTATGGTAACCTTTTACCTAAGCATATATATATATATATAGTGTATCCGGTTTCAATTTTGTCGATTTTCAAAAAATGCAATTCAATTCAAACCAAAATAAGTTTGACTTGGTTCAATTTTTCCCTTTCGGTTAGAATTTTTTCGATTTGGTTATTCAGTTATGTATACGGATAAAATCGAACAAAACACCTGCCTTCGGAGCCATCGAGACCCCGCCCCCCGGATTCGGTTCGAGTTCCAAGACTCAAAAAGCATTACCAAGCATCCGTGCATGATTAACAAAAGGCCGTGATATCCATGCTCAACCGGATATCACGGCGTGAATCTCAGCCCGTATTGGCAGCAGATCAGTGATTAGCGAAAAGGAAGACTTTTACCTTTCTTAGAATTATACTTAGGATAAAATTTCCCTACTATATAAAGGGGAAGTTTATTATTCAATAAACACACTGTAACACTCATATCAAGGCAATATAGACTTGTTTTCTCTATTTCTAAGCTATTCAAAGGTTCTTATTCTTGTTCATAACTTTTCATATATACTTTGGCTACGAACCGAAGGCAGATAATTGTTAAGCCCACAACCAAGCCCGGATTCAGTACTACTGCTGGTTTGGTTATTTATTATATCATTCATTTGCTTATCTAACATTATTAATCACGTGTCTCGGATTAATCCATATAATTTAAAACCACGTATAAATTCAATTGTTATCCATTTTAAGGGTAAACAGTTTTGCGCCCACTGTGGGGCTAAGGATAATAGTGGTAATTTGATACAAATTTTCATAGCACACTCTGTTTTACGCTTGTTCTTTAAAATTTTAATTTCAGGTCAACCTAAAAATGTCAAATCTGATTCTGCTCACTTGAACATTGACACTGAATCTGACCATCACAGCAAAAACAACAATATATTACCTAGCAACGAGGTGCTCCTTGCTGATCCCAACAGAGTCCCAGTTGCAGACCCAGTCAATGCCAACTCACATGTGGCCATTGATGCCAACCTGCCGACCTACCCTGAGTACAACATTCATGGAGGAGCCCGTCTAACGACTCAGGGTATGCTCGAAGGTGAAGGCGACAGGATCAAGCTACGGGTGATCTTCGAAATGTTATAGGCCCAACAGGCGGCGATAGCACAATCAAAGCCACGCCCCCAGCAGAGTTGAGCCCCAACCATCCCGGGAAAACACCCGAAGAAAAATGAGCAAGCCATAAAAAGGCCGGGTGAAGCTGACCTTGGGACCAGCCCCAATATAATGAAAATGCTTGAGGAACTGACAAAGCGGGTGGAATCAGGGGAGAAGAAAATTGAGGCCAACGACAAAAAAGTGGAGACCTATAACTCCTGAGTCGATCAAATTCTAGGAGCGCCCTCGATATTGAAAGGCCTGGACTCCAAGAAATTTGTCCAAAAGCCTTTCCCTCCGAGCGCGGCACCGAAGCCAATCCCAAAGAAGTTTCGTATGCCCGATATTCCGAAGTTTAATGGATTCACTTATCTAAATGAGCATGTGACCTCCTACACGTGTGCCATCAAGGGAAACGACTTAGAGGATGACGAAATCGAGTCAGTTTTGCTGAAAAAGTTCAAAGAAACCCTGTCAAAAGGAGCAATGAAATGGTATCACAACTTACCCCCAAATTCTATTGATTCGTTTACTATGCTTGCAGATACCTTTGTGAAAGTGAACGCAGGGGCCATCAAGGTCGAGACCAGAAAATCAGATCTTTTCAAGGTAAAACAAAGAGACAACGAGATGCTCAGGGAGTTCGTACTGAGGTTTCAAATGGAACAGACAGACTTTCCTCTGGTTGGGGATGATTGGGCCGTTCAACCATTCACACAAGGACTTAACCCTCGAAGCTCTTTGGTTTCGTAGCAGTTAAAACAAACTTTGATAGAGTACCCGGCGGTGACTTGGGCTGACATCCATAACAGGTACCAGTCGAAAATCAGAGTTGAGGAAGATCAACTCGGGGCCCCTTCCAGGTCCGTTTATCCCATCAGAACTAATGATAGGTCTAAGAGAGTCGTCGACCATGAACCAAGACCAAACTGAGACCGGTATCAATCGCATAGTGGAGATCAAAAGAGTAGCGGATCTACGCGTAACCCCACAAGAAACGAGAAGATGAGCGATCGAGGTCAAAGTAGCCGGGGACTCATGAAAAAAAACAGTTTCGATAGATAGCTCAGGGCCAGGAAGGCAACAAGGTTATCGAAATATAACTCCAATGTCGATGTTGCTAGCATCGTATCTGTCATCGGGGGCATCAAGGATACCAAGTGGCCTCGGCCATTGCAGTCTGACTCTACCCTGAGAAACCCTAACCTGATGTGTAAGTACCATGGAACTCATGGCCACAGGACTGAGGACAACTGACAATTAAGAGAAGTGACCCGGTTATTCAATAACCAGCATCTCCGGGAATTTCTGAGTGATCAATCCAAAAATCACTTCAGGAACAAAGACTCCAACAAAAAGAATGAACAAGAAGAACCTCAGCACGTCATCAACATGATCATTGGAAGAGTAGATGTCCCCAGAGACCAATGCTAAAGCACATTAAGGTGCCCATCACAAGGGAAAAACGAACCCGAGATTATATCCCTAGGGAACCATTTCGTTCAACGATGAGGATGCCAAAGGCATCGCATAATGATGCACTGGTAATATTTGTACTTATAAATAAATCTCAAGTTAAGCATTTGTTGATTGATCCAGGTAGCTCGGCCAACATCATCAGATCGAGGGTCGTAGAGCAGTTGGGTTTACAAGACCAAAATAGTGCCAATAGTCCGAGTTTTAAACGGATTCAACAAGGCATGCAAAACTATCAAAGGAGAAATAACCTTGTCAGTAAATATTGCCGGGACAATTTAGGATACCAAATTCTACGTGATCGAGTGGGAAATGAGGTATAACGCCTTATTCATAAGGCCTTTGGTTCACAACATGAGGGCAGAACCCTCGACACTACACCAGGAACTAAAGTTCCTCAGACCAGAAGGAATGAAGACAGTTTATGGAGAGCAACCGACCGCAAAAGAGAAGTTCACAGTCGATGAAGTGATCCCGATGTTGGCACTCTCAACATCAAAGAACACGGAGTCAGTTAGGAAGGAAGAAACTAAATAGCAATCATCGATACCGGCCCCGATCGAACTGGAAAAGCAAGGAGCAGGCGAGGATGATGATTACGGAGTCCCTAGGTCGTTCATCACCCCTGATGATTCCGATGCCACCAAGTTAACGGTCGAGGAGCTAGATCAAGTCATATTGATCGAGCACTTGCCCGATCGGAAAGTATACCTGGGCACGGAGTTAACTCTCTAGCGCAGGGAAAAACTCATTGATTCCTAATAGCTAACATAGATTGTTTCGCTTGGTCCCATCTTGATATGACAGGGATCCCGCCAGAAATAACCACTCATAAGTTGAGCTTGGATCCGAAGTTCCACACGATTAAACAAAAGAGGAGGCCTCAGTCCGAAGTCAAGCATGCATTCATCAAAGACGAGGTATCCAAACTACTTAAAATAGGATTCGGGAAGTAAGTACCTGGATTGGTTAGCTAACGTAGTAGTAGTGCATAAAAAGGAAAATAAATTAAAAATGTTTATAGATTACAAAGACCTGAACAAGGTGTGCCCTACGGACTCTTTTCCTTTGCCTAACATCGATCGCATGACTGATGCGACGGCCGGGTACGAGATACTCAGCTTTCTTGATGCCTATACCTGGTACAACCAAATCCGGATGGGGCCAGGCGATCAACAAAAAACTTCCTTTATCACTAAATTCGGCACCTATTGTTATTACGCAATGTCATTCGGACTAAAAAATGCTGGTGTCACTTATCAACACCTAGTAAACCGGATGTTCGAAGAATAGATAGGAAAATCAATGAAAATTATATTATCGACATGTTAGTTAAGTCCATGTGAGCAGAGGACCATTTCAAACATTTGCAGGAAACCTTTGACATATTGAAGAGATACAATATGAAGCTGAACACGGAAAAATGTGCATTCAGGGTC
Source organism: Nicotiana obtusifolia (assembly GCA_002018475.1). Taxonomy (NCBI): domain Eukaryota; kingdom Viridiplantae; phylum Streptophyta; class Magnoliopsida; order Solanales; family Solanaceae; genus Nicotiana; species Nicotiana obtusifolia. The sequence goes on along the minus strand of MCJB01014003.1, from coordinate 207,560 downwards.
GGATCCGGAAAATTCCTTGGATTCATGGTGTCCAACCGAGGGATTGAGATCAATCTCGATAAAAATCAAAGCAATAGAAGACATCACCATGGTGGACAGTGTCAAGGACGTTCAGAGGCTAACCGGGCACATAGCCGCCCTTGGCCGGTTCATATCGAGGTCCTCAGACAAAAGCCATCAGTTCTTCTCATTATTGAAGATGAAGAATAACTTTTCTTCGACTCCGGAGTGCCGACAAGCTTTGGAAGAACTCAAACGGTACCTTTCGAGTCCACCCTTGCTCCATACTCCGAAGGCGGACGAGCAGATGTACCTTTACTCGGCGGTATCCGAGGTAGTGATAAGTGGAGTCCTAGTCCGGGAAGAGGATGGTACACAATTTCCTATTTTACTATGTTAGTAGAACTCTAGGTGAGGCCGAAACAAGGTATCCTCACCTAGAAACATTGGAGCTCGCTTTGTTAAGCGCCTCCATAAAGTTAAAACCATATTTTCAATGCCACCCAGTATGTGTCGTAACCTCTTACCCACTAAGGAACATTATACACAAACCCGAGCTCTCGGGCCTGTTGGCCAAATGAGCCATAGAAATTAGCGGGTATGATATCGAATATCGACCCCAAATCGCCATTAAATCACAATTTTTTGCAGACTTCGTGGCCGAATTTATACCGGCCTTAATACCCAAAGTCGAAAAGGAATTGTTATTAACCTCGAGGACTTCCTTAGGAATCTGGACCCTCTTTACGGATAATGCCTCGAACGCAAAGGGGACCGGACTCGGCATTGTGTTAAAGCTGCCTACAAGTAACATAAATAGGCAGTCTATTAGAACTATGAAATTGACTAACAATGAGGTCGAGTATGAGGCGATGATTGCAGGTCTTCAATTGGCTAAAAGCCTTGGGGCCGAGGTGGCCGAAGCCAAGTGTGATTCCCTCCTTGTGGTAAATCAAGTCAATGGGACGTTCGAAGTAAAAGAGGAATGAAAGCAGAGATATTTAGACAAATTGCAGGTAACGCTGCATCAATTCAAGGAATGGACCCTACAGCACGTGACCCAAGATCAAAGTTGCGAGGCTGATGCTCTAGCTAACTTGGGGTCATCGGTTGATGACGATGAATTCAGCTCGGGAACAGTCATACAACTCCTGAAACCAGTAGTGGAAGAAGGCCATGCCGAAATAAAATCAACAAGTTTAACTTGGGATTTGAGAAACAAATACATAGACTATTTGAAGACTGGGAAGTTGCCCTAGGATCCTAATGAATCGAGAGCTCTATACACAAGGCGGCCAGGTTCAGCCTGTTCGAAGGGACTTTAAAAGAACATTCAACGGCCCGCTCACCATGTGCTTTGGGTCGGGTGATACCAAATTTGTCTTGAGAGAAGTTCATGAAGGCACCTGCAAAAATCATTCGAGGGCAGAATCTTTGGTTCGAAAGATAATCAGGCCTGGCTATTACTGGATCGACATGGAGAAAGATGCAAAGGACTTTTTACGAAGATTTGATGACTGTCAATGACGCAATGATGATCCATCAACCCGGAGAGCTACTCAATTCGGTCTTTTCCCCATGGCCATTCATGAAATGAGGGATGGACATCGTCGGTCCCCTGCCGTGGGCACCTAGTAAGGCTCAATTCATATTGTTTATGACCGATTATTTTTCTAAGTGGGTCGAAGCTAAAGCGTTCTAGAAAGTCCGGAAAAAAGAAGTCATTGACTTTATTTGGGACCACATAATATGCCGGTTTGGGATACCGACCGAGATCGTGTGTGATAATGGGAAGCAATTCATCGGCAACAAGGTAAACAAGTTTTTCGAAGACCACAAGATTAAAAAGATACTATTCACACCCTATCACCCTAGTGGGAACAGACAAGTAGAATCTACAAATAAGACCATACTCAAAAACTTGAAAATGAGGTTGATCGATGCCAAAGGGAAATGGAAGGAAATCTTGCCCGAAGTCTTGTGGACGTACCGTACAACTTCGAAATCTAGTACCAGGCCACCCCGATTCCATTGGTCTACGGTGCCGAAGCAATAATACTGTAGAAGTGGGAGAACCGAGCCTCAGGTTCCGATATGTGACCAAAGAATCAAATGGTGAGACCATGAGTACGAGCCTAGAACTATTAGATGAAAGACGAGAGACCGCCCTAGTTCGGTTGGCGGCCCAGAAACAAAGGATAGAAAGATATTATAACCGAAGAGCCAACCTCCGACACTACAAGATCAGGGACTTGGTGTTAAGAAAAGTAACACTGCATACCCAAAAACCAAACGAGGGAAAGCTGGAACCGAATTGGGAAGGACCATATCGAGTCATCGGAATTACCGTCAAGGGTTCGTACAAACTCGAAGCGGGAAACGGTGCACAGCTACCGAACAACTGGAACGTGACGCACTTAAAGCGGTAATACTGATAAGATATGATCTAATTTAATTTTTTTATAATATTATGAATCGGGCTAACACTTGCAGGCAACAGCCAAAGGAAAATATGACTATTAGATTCGAAAGCACGCATTGCTCTCTTTTTCCCTTGAATCAGTTTTGTCCCAAATGGGTTTTCCAGCAAGGTTTTTAACGAGGCAACAGTAAATCGTGCTAACTTAGATTCGAAGATCGGTTTTAAATCGGAGTCAATAGGCGCATCAACAATATCCTAGCCCTCTCAAGATTGACCTCAAATACTGGGGTTCATCACCCTCGGGTTAAGGTTGTTAGCAAGGAAAGAAGGAAACTTTGTACTTGAACAACTTAGGCTCGATGGTTAGGATTTATTGTAAGGGTCAAATGGTCAAGTGAACGATGCCCGCGTAGGCCACCTTAGCCATAATACAAGCTTCTACACGCTTTCGATCATATACTTTATACACAAAAATGAAATAAAGTTTCCACCTTGCTAGTACATACTTTTGCCTCTTCAAATATTGAGCCTAGGGATATCCCTACTCGGGGACTATCGAGCCTAAGGGCTACCCCTACTTGAGGACTATCGAGCCTAAGGACTATCCCTATTCGGGGACTAATCGAGCATACAGGCTATCCATAATCGGGGGACTATCGAACCCAAGGGCTAACCCTACTCGGGGAGTGTCATCCGAAATAAGTTCGGGCAACTCGAAAGGCTATGTCCACCCTAAAAAACTAGCTCAAAGACGTCCGAAGCTCATAATCATAACATAAGGCCTTTATAAAAATTCAAAACCTGCTAAAAGGTTACCCTCGGCAAGAGCATCATCTAAAATCACTTAAGCATTTCGGGAAAACTGTCGATCACGCCGAGTTTTCAAGGCCTCAAGCGAATAAATTTGCATCGAAGTCGGGCTCTATTCGAACATATGAAAAATGAATGGCTTACTAGTGCATTTGATTCTATGCTAAGGCATCAGAAATATTTGCAAGAATAGAGATTATGAAAAATGCTAAAAAATAGAGACTTGAAATTGCTAGAAAAGGAAATTTTATGTATTCCGAAATGTATTTACAAAGGCCCAAAAAAATGGCCTGAAAATGAACAAAAAATATATACAAGTCAAAAACTAAATAAAAAAGCTTTAAGGCATTCATGCCTGATCTTCACCGGGGCCTGACTCGTCGCCAAAACAGTCGGAACCTTCGGACCCCCTAGAACCCTCGGAGCCTTCCAAACCTTCAGGCTCGAAAAGATTCTTCACCTCGGCCTCAAGATTTATTGCTTCCTCGATCTCGGCCAACAGGTCAAAGTCTCGAGCGTGAATTTCATCGAGGGTCTCCCTTCGAGACAGCCGCCTCACATTGGTCTTCAGGCGGGCCTTGGCTGTTTCGACATCGGCCTTGTATTGGGCCATCATCTCCTCAAAAATAACTTCTAAAAAGATCAGTTCCAAAAACATCCATAGCCTTGACGAAAGCAACATCCATGTTTCTTTTATAAGGTACATATATAGTGAATTCCACTTTAAAAGGAGGTAGGCACCAACAAATCTTTGAACCTTCACATAGTAAAAATAAAGCTTCTCTAAGTAACTCAGAGCACATTAAATTTATATAAACTAATATCTATTTAATTAATCTGATATTCATATAGTTCAACTAAGCAGGAAGATGAAACTTTAAATTGAGAAAGCTAAACATATGGCATCTATACATGGAAAAATCTACTTGAAGAAGAAGAATACAATTGTAAATTTAAGAATAACATATATGTAGACTCAAATTTTAAGCGCGGTGTCAATGAGTCTATGATGTATAGGAAGAACTAGTCCCTTTGTGTATGCCAATTATAGAAGATTGACATACTAAATCAAATATGAAACTATTTAATTCCTTTTTCTACTTTAGAGTTCCAAGTCATGTGTGAACTAGGGGGAAACAATTAAGGTAAAAAATAGAAGTTTATAATACTTGCAGATGCTTCAATTCTTGAGGTAGTAGCCATCACAAACATGGAGATACGTAGATAAATTTAAGAAACATTATCAAATTGTGTATTTCGCTGTTTGAGAGCATCAACTTTATTAAGATGCCGGTGGAAAATGTTCTTAGTTCAATATACTATGTAAAGTTGTATTAAAAAATAATAAATTTGGTTTATTAGTAGAAAAAGAACTTTGTTTAAATTATAGAGTGATCAAATGTTAGGAAAAGTTTACTTAAAAGTTTAAAACATATAGAGTGAACTCAAATTAGGGATCTAACCACTAGCAATGGGTTCAATAAAACTTATTGCTTTGGACTCAAACCATGCGTGTGTGTATGTATATACACATAAATGAAGTAAAGATAGCCAACAATAATAGATTCAAACTGCTCTAAATCTAGTAACTTTTAATTTTCGAATTCATCTCTATCCATAAATAGGAATTGTATCAGGATTAAGTGATAAAGAGTTTAATTTTAGGAAGACGGATACTATTTCAGAATTCAAATAAGGACTGCAACACATCTTGAACATAAAATGGTACACAATACGTATTGTCAAATTAAAAAGTGATAACAAACTAAAAGAAAACAAGTAAATATTTACTCGATAAATGGCAATGGATATTAAAGAACAAAAACACATAATGTATTAATTGATTATGAGAGTCTAATTGTAACGACCCGACCGTTCATTTTGAGCTCTAGCGCGTCGTTTGGCGGTTTGAGGCCTTGAGTAGCTTCACTTCAGGAACTATGACTTGTACGCGGGTCGGAATTGAATTTCGGGAAGTTCGGAGTTGATTTGAGAAAAGTCTAGTTTCTGAAGCTTTAAGTTGGAAGAGTTGACCAAGGTTTGACTTTGAGTAAACGGCCTCAGAATCGAGATTTGAAGGTTCCAACAGGTTCATATGATAATTTCGGACTTAGGCGTATGTTCGGGTCGAGTATTGGGTGGCCCGAGAGTATTTCAGCGCTTATTACGGAAGGTTGGCATTTTAAAGGTTTAAGAATTCTCTAAGTTTGGGTTGAAGTGGATTTTGATGTTATCGATGTCCGTTTGAGATTTCGAGACTGGGAATAGTTCCGTATGGTGATTTTGATCTTAGGAGCATGTCCGGACATTGATTTGAATGTCCATAGGTCGTTTCGGCGTCAATTGACGAAAGTTGGAAATTTGGATGATTTTTGGGAAGTTTGACCGGGAGTGAACTTTTTGATATAGGGGTCGGATTCCGATTCTGGAAGTGGGAGTAGGTCCATAATGTCAATTATGACTTGTGTGGAAAATTTGAGATCAATCGGACTTGATTTGATAGGTTCCGGCGTCGAATTTAGAAGTTCGAAGTTCTAAAGTTCACTAAGCTTGAATTGAGTATGATTCGTAGTTTTAGCGTTGTTTTATGTGATTTGAGGCCTTGAGCAGGTTCGTGTTATGTATCGGGACTAGTTGATGTGATTGGATGAGGTCCGGGGGGCCTCGAGTGTGATTCGGAGTGGTATAGGACCAAGTTTGGGTGTTTTAATGCTGCCGGTGTCGTGCTTTGCGATCGCGAGTGGGCTTAAGTGATCGCGAAGAAGGATTTTTTGGGCAGGTGGAGATTACTCATCGTGAACGCGACAGAGAGGTCACGAACGTGGAGAAGAGCCTGAGGAACCCACGCGAACGCGAAGGGACGGTCACGAACGCTAGAAGGAAAGGGGGAGCTAGGCCTGAAGCAGGTTGGCCTTAGCGAACTCGGCTCATGGACTGCGAACGCGAAGGGGCAGGGGTCTGAGGCTTCGCGAACGCGACGAGGAGGTCGCGAACGCGTAGAGGAAAGTTTTGGAGGCTATTGTTTTAGCCTTTGCAATCATGAAGGAGCTTCCGCGATCGCGATGAAGGACTGGCCCGGGCAGATTGTTTTAAATCGGAATTTTTGCTCATCTCACTCATTCCTCTCTTGGTTTGGGCGATTTTGGAGAGCTTCAAGGGGAGTTTTTCATCATCTATGTCAAGGTAAGTGATTCCAGCATATTGTGAGTTAAATACATGACTTATATATGGATTTGAACATGGAAATTAGTAGAAATTGTGGGATTTTGAAGACCTAGAATTTGGTATTTTTGGATATTTTCCACGAAATTGGTCGTGGAATTGGGAATAAATCATATATTTTCAACTCCGCTCGAAAAGTCAATAAATCCAGCACGTGGGCCCGAGAGTTGCCTTTATTGACTTTTCGAGCGGAGTTGAGAATTATTATAAATTGTTAAATTGAAAGCATTGGAGTATATGTTAATTGATTTGTGCGTTGTTTGACTAGTTTTGGATCATTTGGCCTTAAATTGAAGAGTTAGAGAGGCGTTGGAGCTGGTTATGGAACTTCGGAGCGAGGGAAGTCTCCTGTCTAACTTTGTGAGAGGGAAACTACCTCTAGGTGATGTAATTATTGTGTGCTACTAATTGTGGGTGCTACGTATGCACGAGGTGACGAGAGTCCGTACGTAGCTAAAGCATGTTATGTCTGGGTAAACTTAGGATTTTATCATGCAGTATTTGAATTACTTGAACGTATTCTGCTGGCTTAGTTAATTGAAATTATAATTGAACTTGATTTAGAAATTACATATATCTTAGGCCAAGCCTTATCACTTTGAGGTTTTGGCTAGTTATTTGAGAAACGGTAAAGATTATGTTCACTTTGTGCTCAAGCACTGTATTGTAAGCACGTGTCTCGTAATTCGGTGACTTCATTCCTTTCTTGTGGAGCGGCTGAAGGCCTCGGCAGTATATAGATGCATCTATGGATCGTGTCTCTCGTCCCTCGGCAGTGTACACACTATTCCGGATAGGGCCGAACAACCTAGGCAGAATCGTGTATTATATTGCTAGTAGTCCGAATATTTACGAGATAAACCTTCCACTGATGCCCGGCATTTTATTGTATTCCTTATTTTATCTAGTATTGACACTTGGCATTTTTTGAACTATCAAAGTAGAATACAAGATCGAGAAATTTATACTTTAAAGGAAATAATTGAAAAATTATGAAACTACAGACTTACTCCACTGTTACTGTGTGTTTCATAACTATTATGAATTATCATGTTATTTATTTGGACCTCTAGTAAGTGTCGATGTCGGTCCCTCGTCACTACTTCTTCGGGGTTAGGCTAGATACTTACTGGGTACGCGTTAATTTACGTACTCATGCTGCACTTCAGCACTAAATGTGCAAGATATGACAGGTTCATGTGGTGATCATCCTGGCGCGTAGGCTCATCTGTTGAGGAGACTTTATGTGAGCTGCAACCCAGGCTACCTATCGCAGTCCACCGAGTCTCCATCGTACTATTTATTTTATCCTGTCTTATTTACATTCTGGACGAATGTTATATTGTCGTTGTACTTCTTAGAAAATGCCCATGCACTTGTGACACCGAATTTTGGGGGTTCCTTCAGGTTATTCATTATTGTGGTTCGTGTGAATATTCTCAATTACTCTGTAAATCCTACTTTATACTGTTCAATTAAGAAAGTATGATTTCAAAAATACTAAAATGAGTAATTAAATTGGTAAATCACTACTGGCTTGTCTGACGGCGATTTTAGGCACCATTACAGACCTATAGTGGGTTTTGGGTCATGACACTAGTAGTAGTAGTATTCCCAAATGATAATGCTGAAAGCCCATCCTTTCATGTCAATACTGAAAAGTTATTTAGAGAGCATATATACGACGCTAACACAAGAGCAGAAAAAGAAACTTACAGGTACAAAATCTTTTGTATAATCTAGCTGATGAATACTCTAAGGCAGCTATGCAGAATTCTTCAAAGTCCATTCTTCTATATTGAAGTCCATATCAAGCAGCTATTCAATATGGGCCATTGCATTTCTGAATTGTCTGCGTGAAAGAGGTAAGGAAATAGAAGAATGAGAAATGAACTGTTAAGGAGACTATTCAAGGTTTTCATACAACACCATAAGATACTCGGGTCAATTTTCTCTGCCTTTATTGGTAGTTTCTATAAGCTCAAGATTATTAGAACTAGAAAGAAATGATAAAATGTATCTATGTATGCAGATTCTGCACATTGCCAATCAGCAGATACAATGTAACAGTTGATGCCATTGATAACATATATATTAGAAAGCTTATAATGTGGATAGAATCTATATACAAAAATCACAGAGGTTTTGAACGACATACCTTTTCTATTATGTAGAATGATAAAACATAACATCCAAGGTTGAGACCTAAGGGTCATTAAATCAATTTATATACATTAGCAAAAGTTTAAAAATCACAGCATCAAAAAGGCAATTCCAGCAATAAGAAGATATCCCAAAGTATTAAACAGATGAAGTAAATAATTTCAGATTTCAGCAATTATAGACGAAATGGAGTTTTCTCTAATATTCCACAAGTAATATATCATATAGCCTTCAATGACACTACCAATTTAACTAATAATTCATAGATGAGGAGTCTTGTAACCGTAATGTGACGGAAAAAGATGAATGCATAGGTGTATCACTCTAACTTCATCCTAAATTTACAATACCTAATGATCAGCTTAATGAGTTCTCATATTTACCATAAAATTTGATATACCCATAATATGATAAGAAAAGATAACATAAATTATTCTACTGAAGGAGCATCTATAAAAAACCATGTAAGAGCATAACCATTCAGAAAATTGTATGGTGAATTTTAGCCAGAGACAAACTACAAAATTAGTTTAAATAACTTAAACCTATTTCAAACCCAAGATCAAAAGGTAGGAAATAAAATATTATAATATTATCACCGTTAGGACAGGATACATCAGGTTTTATCAACAGTTCCAACAAATAATGTACACGCCCTTAAAAGCAGCTATTGAGTTTTTAGGCCCTAAATAACCTGCAAAATTGAAATTTCTAACCCAATATCCTAAATAACCTTGAGCTTGCAAAAATATCAAGAAGAATTACATGAAGAAATCAATGAAATTGCATAAGCATCAAGTTTATATCACAGACGAGATGAAGAGATGTGTCAGGTTTAAGCTTGGTTAGCTTAAAATAAAGAGTGAATCGGAAATGGAGGGAAAATAAAATACTTGAATTTCCCTCCTTGACAAAGGGGCATTGTCCCATATTGGAGGAAGAAAAGACTTTTGATGGGTATATACAATTGCTCTTCTTCTAGCTCTTAAAGAGTTAAGAAGAAGGCAAGCCTCACGCCGTCGTCGTCGTTGCTTGCTTGGCTCGGCTTCGGCTTCGGCTTCAGATTCGGATTTGGTCAAAGATCGATTGATTGATTAATATTTTTGGACAAAATTTCTTTAATTATTTAATAAAATATTAATTAAATTAGCCAAATATCCAACCCGAACGGGATCCGTGCGCGTCCCGATTCAGTTCTTCCTGAATTTTATTTAAATTTTTCTCCCATTTTTAAGTGACTGTTCTGAAGAGTTGTGGACTTTCAGAAACAGTACTTCCGTTGGCTATAAATTCGTATGATTCCTCAGATTTTTCCTTACAAATTTTCTGAACTTTAAGACTTCTTCTTCTGCTGCACGAATATATTCCAGTGTGTTTTACAACCATTGAGTGGTTAGAAGTTCATTAGAGTTTTTTGGTACCAATACACTGGTGAGTTAAATCGTTCTATCTTGGGAGGATAATATTCCAGCACCTCGGGTATTTGAGGAAAATAATTTCCTTAAGGACACACTATGTATTCAGTGGACTCGATTTATTTCAAAATTACTATTTCGTTATTTATTTTTATAGTACAGATTGATAACAATCTTGAAGAAATTAATTTATTGTTATCTGTATTCTGCTTATGGAGATTAAAACCTGTGTGATTTTCTACTCCTTCTAATTTTTCTATTATGATTTGAAGATATTAAAACTTCATCGGAGTATTAAAATTCAGAAACGATTTAAAGAACATAAAAACTTCATCATTTTCTATGAAACAACATATAAAAACTTTGGTTTTTATTTACTAAACATATTGTTTATCGTTAATTACAGTATTATTTCTGTTCTATTTTTTGCCATTAATTGAATTCTTTTATAATTGGCAGTGAGAAATGAAAACTGATAATGAAAATCCTTCTGCGACTGTTGCGGCAACAAGCCGAACTGCTGTTCCACCGACCGAAAAACCGGGGAAATTTTCTGAAGCCAACCTCAAAGGATGGCAGCAAAGGGTGTTCTTCTGGCTTGCCACATTTGGTATGCAGAAATTCACCAGTGAAGAACCTCCAGTGCCTGCCGCGGACATGCCGAACAACGAAAAATTTATAATTGTTGAGGCATTGAAACAGACAGATTTTCTTTGCAAAGGCTATATCCTAAGTGCTTTGGTGGATGACTTGTACAATGTCTATAATGCTATGAAAACTTCGAAAGAATTATTGGAGGCACTTGAGAAGAAGTACAAGACTGAAGATGCATGCTTGAAGAAGTTCGTGGTTGCCAAATTTTTAGAATATAAAATGATAGACAGCAAAACCGTTAGAACCCAAGTTCAACAGCTTCAACTTATTTTTCACGACCTTATTGCTGAAGGCATGGTCGTGAATGAAGCATTTCAAGTGGCTGCAATGATTGAAAAAATTCCTCCTTCATGGAAATTCAATGATTATAGGAGCTAATATCGTTGAGGAGAATGCTCCAAAAAGTAAGAAGAGGAAGAGGTCTTCTGGACAAACTAAGGAGCAGAAAAAGAAATTCAAGGGCAACTGCTACAATTACGGAAAAGCTGGTCACAGAGCCCCTGATTGTCATCTCGCGAAAAAGGATAAGAAAAAGGGACAGGCCAACATAGTGGAGAAGAATGATGACATTGATGATCTATGTGCAATGTTTTAGGGATGCAACTTAGTTGGGAATCCGAATGAGTGGTGGATTGACTCTAGAGTCACTCTACATGTTTGTGCTGTCAAAGAAGCATTTGCGACTTATTCTACTGATGTTCCTGAAAAAGAGCTTTCTATGGGAAATACTACAACAGCCAAGATTGAAGGTTATGGGAAGATATTTCTGAAGATGACTTCCGGCAAGGTGTTAACAGTCAACAACGTTCTTCATGTTCCTACTATTAGGAAGAATCTAGTTTCTACTTCTTTACTTGTTAATAATGGATTCAAATTTGTATTTGTATCTGACAAAGTTGTTGTAAGCAAGAATGAAATGTATGTTGGAAAGGGCTACCTTACAGAGGGCCTTTTCAAACTCAATGTAATAGTTGTTAATAGTATGAATAAAATTTCAGCTTCTTTTTATTTATTGGAGTCAAATGATTTATGGCATATTCGTTTAGGACATGTCAATTACAAAACGGAAAGTTAATTAATTTTGAAGTATTGCCTAAATTCGAGTACAATAAATCAAAATGTCAAATATGTGTTGAATCTAAGTTTGTAAAACATCCTTATAAGTCTGTTAAAAGGAATTCAAATCCTTTAGACTTAATTCATATTGACTTTTGTGATATGAAGTCAACATCATCTCGAGGTGGGAAACAGTATTTTATAACTTTTATTGACGATTGTACTCGATATTGTTATGTTTATTTGCTTAATAGTAAGGATGAAGCAATTGAAGCATTTAAGCAATACAAGAATGAAGTGGAGAATCAATTAAATAAAAAGATCAAAATGATTATAGTGATAGGGGTGGAGAATATGAATCTCTATTTGTAGAAATATGTTCAGATTATGGAATTATCCATCAAACTACTGTCCCCCTACACACCTCAATCCAATGAAATTGCAGAAACAAAAAATCGGACATTAAAGGAAATGATGAATTCTTTATTAATAAGTTCCGAATTACCGCAGAGTTTGTGCGGGGAAGCTATCCTTGCAGCTAACCGAATATTCAACAGATTACCCCACAGCAAAACACAATCTATTCCATATGAAAAATAGAAAGGAAGAAAAAACCAACTTGAAATATTTCAAAGTGTGGGGGTGTTTAGCAAAGGTACAAGTACCTTTACCCAAAAGGGTAAAAATCGGACAAAAAACTGTAGATTGCATTTTTATTGAATATGCTACAAATAGTAAAGCATGTCGGTTTTTGGTTCATAAATCTGATAATCCCGAAATTCATGTTAATATGGTAATTGAATCAGATAATGCCGAATTCTTTGAAAGCATATATCCGTATAAAATTGAATGCGAGTCATTAAGTAAAAGACCTAAATGACTATGGGAAGAACCAAAGGACGATCCTCCAAGTAATGAAAATCAAAAGCGTAGTAAACGTCAAAGAACATCTACTTCCTTTGGACCCGATTTTGTGACATTCTTGCTTGAAAATGAGCCTCAAACGTTTAAAGCAGCTTTGTCATCTACTGATTCAGCATTTTAGAAAGAGGCAGTCAATAGTGAAATTCAATCAATTTTGAATAACCATACATGGGAATTGGTTGATCTTCCTCCAGGAAATAAGCCTTTAGGTTCGAAATGGATCTTTAAACGAAAAATGAAAGTTGATGGCACTATTGACAAATTTAAGGCAAGACTTGTTGCCAAAGGTTATGGACAAAAGGAAGGCCTTGATTATTTTGATACTTATTCGCCAGTAACGAGGATAACATCTATTAGGGTGTTAGTGGCACTAGCAGCTGTGTATGGTCTTGAAATCCATCAAATGGATGTTAAAACAACTTTATTAAATGGAGAATTAGAGGAAGAGATTTACATGGAACAGCCTGAGGGTTTTGTTGTTCCGGGTAAAGAAAAGAAAGTGTGCAAACTTGTTAAGTCGCTTTATGGACTTAAACAAGCACCCAAACAATGGCATGCCAAATTTGACCCAACAATGTTGGCAAGTGGGTTTAAAATTAGCGAGTACGATAAATGTGTTTATATTAAAAATACTCCAGGTCATGAAGTCATTGTTTGTTTATATGTTGATGACATGTTGATAATGGGCAAAACTATGGCAAATATAAATGCTACTAAGGGAATGTTAGCTAACAAATTCGACATGAAAGACTTAGGAGTTGCTGATGTGATCTTAGAAATCAAAATTCACAAGACTCCACAAGGTCTGGCATTATTATAATCTCACTACATTGAAAAAGTACTTGACAAGTTCAAGTATTTGGATGAAAAAGTACTTGACAAATTCAAGTATTTGGATTTCAAGATTGCCAAGACTCCAATTGACGTGAGTTATGCACTTCAAAAGAATGAAGGTGAAAGTGACTCACAACTGGACTATGAAAGAGTATTGGGGAGTTTGATGTATATCATGAATTGTACGCTACCAGATATAGCATGTGCTATTAGCAAACTGAGTTATTTTACAAGTAATCCCAATCAAATACATTGGACGGCAATAAAACGAGTTTTGGGGTATCTAAAACATACTCAAGATTATGCTCTGCATTATAACAAATATCCCTCCGTGATCGAGGGATATAGTGATGCAAATTGGATCCCTGGATCATCTTAAGTTAAATCCACGAGTGGATATGTTTTCACAATTGGGGATGGAGCGGTGTCTTGAAAATCATCCAAAAAAACGTGCATCGCACGTTCTACAATGGAATCTGAATTCATAGCTATAGATAAGGCTGGTGAAGAAGCTAAATGGCTCCGGAATTTCTTGGAAGATATTCCATTTTGGCCAAAACCTCTGGCATCTATAGGTATACATTGTGATAGTCAAGCGACAATAGGCAGGGCAAAGAGCGTTATGAATAAAGAAAAATCTCGTCACATACGACGGTGACACAATACCGTTAGACAACTACTCTCTAGTGGTATTATCACTATTGACTACGTAAAGTCAAGAGATAACGTGTCGAATACACTTACTAAAGGCCTATCTAGAGAGGCAGTTGAAAGATCATCAAAGGGAATGGGGTTAAGGCCTGGACAAGTCATCATGGCAAAAACTCTACCTAGCAGACTGGAGATCCCAAGAGCTAGGTTCAAAGAGATCAAACAAAGTTGTGAATGACGGTTCAACATTGTCAAATAACTTAACCTGTTCTCGTGATGAAGACAATGTTCAAAAATCGAGGTAAAGCATTAAGGCTTTTTTGATGAGTCAATAAAGCTTAAAGTTTTTAACAATTTGCTAAATATGGCAGGCTATGATCAGATAATGTGTCTATAGGATTACACGTTTAGAAATCACCTATGTAAGTGTGAAGTGTAAGCCGCTTCAAGGGGAATGAAATTAAAGGCTCATTCTCTAAGCACTTATGAAACCAGGTGGTGTTCATGGCTGAAATGAACTTAACCGTGAGAACCATAGATGGTTAAGGGTTGATGGTGTGACTTATGTTGTCTAGGTATACAACAAAGCTCGACGGTTCAAAGATATCAAATCTACCGATTGATCGAGTATATCCGATATAAGTTCACTACGGAAAGTTCAAAGGAAAACCTACTTATCCAGATGTAATTAATCTTTGCATGTAAATCACACACTTGTTCGTGCATTCCTTGGTCTTATAGCCATTCCCCATTCATGTGAGGGATTGTTGGGTTTAGGTTTGGTTAGCTTAAAATAAAGAGTGAATGGGAAATGGAGGAAAAATGAAATACTTGAATTTCCCTCCTTGATAAAGGGACATTGTCCCATATTGGAGGCAGAAAAGTCTTTTGATAGGTATATATATAATTTCTCTTCTTCTAGCTCTTAAAGAGTTAAGAAGAAGGCAAGCCTCGCGCCGTCGCCGTCGCCGTCGTCGCTCGCTGGGCTCGGCTTCGGATTCGGCATCTGATTCGGATTTGGTCAAAGATCGATTG
This sequence comes from Nicotiana obtusifolia, assembly GCA_002018475.1. NCBI lineage: Eukaryota > Viridiplantae > Streptophyta > Magnoliopsida > Solanales > Solanaceae > Nicotiana > Nicotiana obtusifolia. The sequence continues at coordinate 192,374 of MCJB01014003.1, read as the reverse complement.
ATTGATTAATTTTTTGGATAAAATTTCTTTACTTATATAATAAAATATTAATTAAAATTAGCAATATATCCAACCCGAACCGGATCCGTGCGCGATCCGGTTCAATTCTTCCTGGATTTTATTTAAATTTTCCTCCTGTTTTTAAGTGACTATTCTGAAGAGTTATGGACTTTCAGAAACAGTACTTCCATTGGATATAAATTCGTTTGATTCCTCAGATTTTTTCTTGTGAATTTTCTGAACTTTAAGACTTCTTCTTCTGCTGCACAAATCAATTCCAGTATGTTTTACAACCATTGAGTGGTTCGAAGTTCATCAGAGTTTTTTGGTACCAATACACTGGTGAGTTAAATTATTCTATTCTGGGAGAATAATATTCCAGCACCTCGGGTACTTGAGGGAAATAATTTCCTTAAGAACACATTGTGTATTCAGTGGGCTCGATTTATTTCAAAATTATTGTTTCATCATTTATTTTTATAGTACAGATTGATAAAAAGATGTTCATATCACGAAATACTCCACTAATTGCATCGAGAAAGTGTAGGAGGATAGTTAATAAAGGAAACTTACAGGTCATCTTCTACGAAGAAATAGATGGCAGGCTTGATAGAGAAAGAGTAATGTCAGTCAGACCTTTGGCGGAAGGAATTAATTAGCTTGCTAGGGCCAAATCTTATTCGGCTGAAAATTTTGCCCTAATCATGGTCTTTGGCGAGAGGAAGAACCAAGTAAATTGATTCCAAAGAGAAAAATAATATTCTTTGGAGGGAACATATATTTAGAAAAAATATGGAGGGAAGATCTAAAATAACAGGAGTACCAAAAACTACACTATTATTAGTGGCTATTATTTTCGGTTGCTAGTAAAAACCTATTGATTCCCGGCAAATATATAATTGCCACTAACATTGAGCTTCATTAAATGAATTACCGGCAATTAGTATATTGCAACTAAATAATTGCCACTAAAAGTCTATTTTGGTATAATGAGTTAAGAACACGGTAATAGTTATTCGAAGGAGAACCTTACCAAGAGAACGGGCCTCCCATCGGCCCTTCGAAAGCTTGCGCCATGAGCGCTCGAAGTATGACATCTGTTTGCAGATGCCTTCGATCCACTCCTTAAGCCGGGGGACCGTACATTTAAATCAGACAACAGCCGCACAACCACAAATACGAATGATGAGAAAGAAAATAAAAAAAATTGACACTTAAGGAAGGGTTGTACTTATGAGATGCATTCCACTTCTCGGGGAATGGCATAAACTCAGGAGGGATTAGAGCTTCGGTTTTCACCCGAACAAAGCGCCCCTGCTAGCCTCGGTCTCGTTTTTCGTCAATACTCGAAAAGGGGGCCTTGCTGGCCCGACGAGTAAGCTTGATTAGTCCCCCTCGAAAAATTCGGGGACTGTATAGATGGAGCAGGTGGTCGATGGTAAACCAACGAGACTCAGTGTTATTCACAACATAACGGAGGAGGATCACGATCCTCCATAGAGACATGCGAATTTGCCCAAGGCACACCTCGTATCTCTTGCAGAAATCTAAAACAACTAGGTCTACCGGGCCCAAGTGGTAAGTGTAAATGCTTAAATACTCCTCCACATCGGTAGTAATAGCATCCTCAGGCCCGGGGGCTACTATGTATTTGCCTTCCCATTTACAGTCCTCTCGGTCAGCGGGAAGGACGTCTTCGGTAACGGAGCATATATACCTCGATGCTCCTTCACCCCAGTCCTGTTTGGATGAGGGTTTCTCGACCTTGAAGTCGTCCGCAATTGAACAGCCCCCAGGAATAAACATTTTCAAGGGGGCTCGAGAGCCGGTTCAGTGGCAATCGACTCGGTGGCAGCTACTTCGGGAGCAGCCGTCTCGAGAACAACTATTTCGAGAGCGACTGCCTCAGTACCGGCGGCCGGTTGGGAAGATGAAGAGGCAACCTGCTGAGGGACTGACTTGGAAGTTTTGGCCATTGCTATATGAGAAAGTTTGAAGATTTAAAGAAAAAGTATGGAGGTTTGAAGGAACAAATTTGAAGGCTGAAGAACAGAGTATGAAGATTCGAAGAAAATATGGGTAAGAACCTAAGAACAACTATGAGTATTTGAAGATCAAGGATGAAGATATGAAGGTTTGAAGGAAGTTGATGATAGTTAGAGAATTCGAAGGTAGAAGCTTGATCGGAAAGTGGAAAAAGAATATGGGATGGAAGCTTTTATAAGGGAAGTACGCGCGCTTCGCATTTGGAGGAAACCATCCGTTGGTTGACACGTGTCCGAAGTCAAAGCGACGCGACTGATGGGACGTTCTGACTTCTTCATCGTTTCAGTTGTAATGTACAGAGGAAGGGACCGAAGAACATCTATCGTTTCTCATCGTTTCAGCAAACCTACTCTCTAAGAAACGAGGGAACTATCTGTATACGGATAAAATCGAGGCTAATGAACACCCTGATTTCTCGGTGGGGTAAACGAAGCAGGGACGTAACTACAAGGAATCAGAATCGAAGTTAGGAGCCTTTCGTATCAATGCCCGAACAAAACACCTGCCCTCGGAGCCATCGAAACCACGACCCCCAGATCCAGTTCGAGTTCCAAGACCTCGGAAAGCATTATCAAGCATTCGCGCACGATTAACAAAAGGCTGTGATATCCATGCCCAACCGGATATCACAGCGTGAATCTCGGCCCGTATCGGTAGCAGATCAATAATTAGCGAAAAGGAAGATTTTTACCTTTCTTAGAATCGTACTTAGGGTAAAACTCCCCTACTATATAAAGGGGAAGTTTATTATTCAATAAACACACTGTAACACGCATATCAAGGCAATATAAACTTATTTTCTCTGTTTCTAAGCTATTTAAAGCTTCTTATTCTTGTTCATAACTTTTCATATATACTTTGGCTACGAACCGAAGGCAGATAAATTGTTAAGCCCACAATCGAGCCCAGAGATTTGGCTATTTATTCTATCTTTCATTTACTTATCTAACATTATTAATCACTTGTATCGGATTAATCCGCATGTCCTTAAAATCACGTATAAATTTAATTGTTATCCATTTTAAAGGTAAATAAGTTATTTCATATAATATAATTAAAATAATCAAATATTTATACTTTATGGCGAAAAGAAATATTTTAGAGAATGAAAAGTAATAATAATAAACCTCTTAATATAGTTTCTAATATTAGTCACTGGTAAAGTTTTTAAAATATACTATAATACTTAAAGTAACACGTTCAAACATAAAATACAAAATCTAAATTATATTCTAAGTTCAAATGAGATTAATTCTTACTTGTAAATATTAAACCCGAAGAAATAGTGAAACTTTTGATGAACGCTTCACAATTAAAATACTACTTAGTAAAAGACGAGGGATACGGAGTCATATTTTAAAAATGAAGAATGAGGCCTTATATGCCCTAGTATATAAGTTAGCTGCTGAAAGCGATAAAATACTCAAATTCTAATTTTCCAGTAAATTATATATTATAAATAAAATTAAATTATTTTTTTGCGTTTTATTTTCTTAAATCCGAAATTAAACCAAAAAATCAAAAAATTTAACTTCTCAATTCGAAACCAAACAAAAACTAAAAAGCTAATCCATATTAAAATTTCAGTTTGGTTCTGTTTGATTTTCGAATTGATCCGAATAATGCACACCCTGAGCGGGTCCAAATTTGTATTAATTAGGACTTAATGTGTCAAAATGAAACTTTCTTTTTCGTTGTAATTCCAAAATGATTATTGTTCCTTGATAATTTTCGGACGATGACGGAACCTTTTATGAATAAAATCTTCTTTTAGACTAACAAATTACAATTCCCTCCCGCCATGAGCACGCTCCCTATCCTCTTCTTCCCTTCACCTTCTCCTTCAAACTCCATAACCGCTCACTCTCCATTTCTTCCACTTCTCCAAATCCAAACCCCAGGATTCTGTTCCCTCAAGTCCATTCACGCTCCGTACAGTTCTAAATCTAGAATCTTCTACAAATTTCCGAGGTCAGTTTTTGCAACAGAGTCTCAAGACGAAGATGAAGACGAATACGAAGATGAAGAGGATGATGATGATGACGAAGAAGCGGCGGAAGAATATGACGATGTCGTTTCGGCTGAGATATCCGACGGAGGCGACGAGAGCGATGAGGAACTCGAAAGTTCCGTTAGCGAAGTGCTGAACATCGAGGAAACGAGAAAGCAGAGAGTCGAGAAGCTTCGGAGTGAAGTTAGAGAGTTCGGTGACGAAATTATCGATGCTAATGAACTTGCTTCTATTTACTCTTTTCGAATCGACAAATTTCAGGTCAGTTTTGTTTCATTTTCCAGTAAAACTTATTCCATTTTTTTAAATTTTTCTAGTTATGTTGATATATTTTGTGCGAAATTTTGAAGCGATTGGCGATTCAAGCGTTTTTGAGAGGTTCATCTGTTGTGGTCTCTGCGCCTACAAGTAGCGGCAAAACTTTGATTGCTGAAGCTGCCGCTGTTGCTACGGTGGCAAAAGGAAGGAGACTATTCTATACTACTCCTCTTAAGGCTTTATCCAATCAGAAATTTCGAGAATTTTGGTACGAAATTACTTAAGTATTTAAATTCTATACAGTCACATTGTAAAGATTTTTACACCATTGTAATCTAAACTATTATAGCAGGTTACTTATTATTTATTCTAGATTACCAATCAATGCTATTAATTGGAGTTACCTGCAATCACCTTTTAAATGACCTGATTATTTGTACTGTTAGTGCATAGAACTTTGTATACTCCCTATCTTTTATCCTGTTTTGTACAATTCACCTCTATCAATTTTTGTCATGTTTCCTTTTACAGAATAGTTATGTTTCTGAGCTTCTATTTTCTTTGGGGCACTTTACAGTGAGACGTTTGGTGAAAGTAACGTGGGGCTCCTCACTGGAGATTCAGCTGTTAATAGAGATGCTCAGGTTTTAATTATGACAACTGAGATTTTGCGCAATATGCTGTACCAGAGGTACATTTCAGTGGTTTTATGAACTGTTGCATATTAGTTATTTGATAGAAACAGAGATTAACAGCATGCTGATTGGCTTGTTAGGAGAAAAGAGCTCTCTGCTTGCGAGAACTTGATTTAGCTTTTGTGTATAGAAATTTCAGAGATAATATGCTCAATCAAAGTTGACCATGTATACCATCAAACTATCATTGAGTTCTTGTTTTGCAATTTGTGTAACATGTGGCTTCCCTTTAAAGTTGAAAAAAGTAAAGGATAAAGAAACTGTCAGACTTTTATTCTATTTATTAAAAGCTTGTTTTTATTCATTCCTAAACTTACTACTGCATTACACTTCACTCTGCAGCGTAGGGGTTGCTTCCTCAGATGGCGGTCTTCTTCATGTTGATGTAATTGTTTTGGATGAAGTACACTATTTAAGTGACATATCTCGGGGTACAGTTTGGGAAGAAATAGTATGTGTCTTCTGAATGTGCAAGTTCTTTACATCTCAATTCATCAGCAGCCCCAGAGTACCAATTTCCTATAACTCCCCTCTTTCTGTTTCTTAAGGTTATTTATTGCCCAAAGGAAGTTCAACTTATATGTCTTTCGGCAACTGTAGCTAATCCAGATGAGTTGGCTGGATGGATAGGTCAGGTATTTCAGTGAACCAATTACGATTGCTTGTATAGCCAATGCAGTCTATGTGGAAAATGCTTATCCGGTCCTTTAGTTTTGTTGCTGCCTCCAAGTTGTGTTATTCAGATTTTAATTTTTTTGGGCTGAAGTGGCTTATCTTCATTTTTACTGCTAGAAGTGAAAAAGATGCATTTGTCCTGACAGTGAGCATCCATTAGGGTTAAAAATCATTTTCTTATCCAGCCAGGGTTAAATATGATAAAGTTTAAGAGAAATGGTGCAATTATATGAAGAATAGGTCAAATTAAGGGTAAGGAATATTATAGAGAAAATTCATAATTATTGTGTCATATTTAAAGTTCTGGTAATTTGGAAACTTCACTTAGCTTAAACTTTCCTTATTTTGTTTAGTTTCCTTATTTTCAAAGTAGCCCAAATAAACTGAAGAGTTACATTCTTCCCCCCCCCC
>MCJB01014003.1:171197-185646 GCA_002018475.1 Nicotiana obtusifolia | reverse complement strand
GGGGGGGGGGGGGGGGGGGGGGGGGGGGGGCTGTAACGCTTCAGTTTATTTGGTCTACTTCGAAAGGCTACTTTGAAATTATTATTCCTCATGTCGCATTTTGCTTCCACTGTCTTATTACCTTGTTGTTTCCACTGTCGGAAACAACCTCTTTACCTTCATAGGTAGGGGTAAGGTCTGTGTATGCACTACCCTCCCCAGACCCCACAATGGTTGTTGTTGTTTTTGTCATGTCACATTTGAAATAATACAGAACTGAAATCTCTAGAGAGAGAGAAGCGCATATCTAAGGGTAGGCAGGTAGGTTGAGAGATAGATGGCGAGACAGTTTATAGACATTGTTTCCTTCTTTTAATTAGTTGAGCTTTTTTCCTGCATATTTTTGATCTGCCACGTCAAGATAATAATGTTGGAATGATAATTATCCATTCATATGCCATCTTTTAAACCACTTCCATTTAAGGAAAACCAAAATTATTTGTTACTTTATTGTGATTGTGACATTCTTGATGCTGGTCTTGTTTACCATACTTTTCCTTTTTTAAAAACTTTTTTTTGGTGTTGGAATTGAGCTTTTCAAAGTGCACTTTTTATTGCAGGTGCATAGATTCTTATAATTGACCTACTTGTTCAACTTTAAATGCGTTCTTGGATTTGGGAAACTTGAGGCGCAGCTGACAATTTTCATTTTTTTGAAATGTATGCATATTGGCCTCACTAAAAGTTGTACTAAATACAAAATAGACGACAACTAATTGGAATCTTTATATCTTGAACAATTCGATGGTTCATGTTTGATTTGTCAAACTTCTTCTATAACGTAATAATTTAAGTAAACCCCTTAATAATTGGTAGTTATTGGGGAACTTGTGGTGTCGACAAGAGAGAAGACTTGAATTTTAATGAACTGTAGGTTATTTGCCTTTTTGGTTGGCTTGATTCTAGTTAATGTCTTAAACGTTTTTGGCACTTATAAATTTTGTAGACTGCTGGTTATGATTTAAATTTTGGTGAACTTTGAGATCATGTAATCAAACTATCATTGGCATAATGTCACCATTTAATTCCTTGCTAGTTACATGTTTTGATTCTTTTCCTTTTTACTGCTCAAAATGCCCCGGGTTTCCTTCTTGTTCGTAGGATAAAGCTGTGCAATTCCATTATAAGGAGTCTTGAAAGTTTGGATGTTGTGTCTCTTTCTTTCAGTGTCTGCTATCTAAATCTTTTTGCATCACATGCCTGTCGGTAAAATTGGTTTAATTATGAGAAAATACCGTGAGAAGTTTAAAATGAACTTTTATTTTGATTTGGCTGTGCAATTTTGAACTTGATCTAGGCTGCCAGTTCTAGTTCTACTTACTGGTTTTGTTAAAGTTAATCTAGTGACAAGAAGTTAAAAAATTAGGTATTCACTTCTCTAATTTAATGATCTTTCAAGATTCATGGTAGAACAGAGTTGGTAACATCATCCAAGCGTCCAGTTCCACTGACTTGGCACTTCGGCACAAAGACAGCTTTAGTACCTCTTCTTGACGACAAAGGCACAAGCATGAATAGGTAGTTTTTTTTTCCCCTTAACTCTTTCATTTATCTTCTCGTTTAATGTTTATCAGTGGCAATGTCTTGCATTGTTTTTTGTTTCTGGAATTTTTAGCATTCACTGCATTTGCACCGATTTCATTTACAACATTGGATTAACTTGTACCATATATTGCTTTACTTGTTATAGCTTTTTTCCAAAGGTCGTGGAATATGCATGATCAAAATCATTATCTTGGTAAACTATTTATCTTATCAAAAAAAAATTATCTTGGTAAACTATTGATTCTCTCCATAACCGAGAATCAGTTCGGTTTCATGCCAGGACGTTCGACTACGAAAGCCATCCATCTTGTTAGGAGGTTGGTGGAACAATATAGGGATAGGAAAAAGGATTTGCATATGGTATTTATTGACCTAGAGAAAGCGTACGACAAGGTCCCTGAGGAGGTCCTTCGGAGATGTTTGGAGGCTGGAGGTGTTCCTGTAGCATACACTAGGGTGATTAAGGACATGTATGATGGAGCTAAGATTCGAGTGCGGACGGTGGGAGGAGACTCAGATCATTTTCCGGTTGGAATGGGGTTACACCAAGGATCTGCACTCAACTCGCTCTTATTTGCATTGGCGATGGATGCACTGACGCGACATATTAAAGGGGAGGTGCCATGGTGTATGTTATTCACTGATAATATAGTAATGACTGAAGAGATGCGAGGCGGTGTTAATGAGAAGTTGGAGGTTTTGGAGACAGAATACTTGGAGTGCAAGTTTAGCGACGTGACGGGGGGAGCGAACATGGACGTGAAGCTTGACTCACAAGTTATTCCCGAGAGAGAAAATATCAAGTATCTCGGGTCATTTATCCAAGGGAATGGGGAGACTAACGAGGATATCACACACCGTATAGGGGTGGGGTGGATGAAATGGAGGTTAGCATCTGGCGTCCTGTGTGACAAGAATGTGCCACCAAAACTTAAATGTCAATTCTACAAAGCGGTGATTAGACTGACTATGTTGTATGGGCAGAGTGTTGGCCAGTCAAGAATTTTCATATCCAGAAGATGAACGTAGCTGAAATGAGGATGTTGAAATGAATGTGCGGTCACACTAGGTTTAACACGAATGAGGATATTCGGAAGAAGGTGGGCGTGGTCCCCTTGGAGGACAAGATACGAGAAGCGAGGCTTAGATAGTTCGGGCATGTGAGAAGGACAAGCTTAGGTGCCGCAGTAAGGAGGTGTGAACGGTTGGCTTTGGCGGGTATGAGAAAAGGTAGATGGTGACCTAAGGAGTATTATCGAGGACATGAACCTTGATAGGAGGGTATGAAGGTCGAGAATTAGGGTAGAAGAGTAGTAGGTAGTCAGGTGTTTTTCCGATCCATTCCGGGTTTAATAGGCTAATCTGTGAGTATCTTGTCGTTGTTCTTAGATTGCTTTTATTATGGCTGTTTTTTTACTATCTTCCGCTTCGATTTTCTAGTACCTTGTCGTTGTTACTGCTTGTTGCTATTGCTATCGCTATTGCTATTGCTATTGCTATTGCTTCCTTCCTTCTATTTTTCTGGTTCTTGCATTGTTGATATTTCCTTGTCTCTATTCTTCCTCTCGAGCCGAGGGTCATTCGAAAATAGCCTTTCTACCTCCCCAGGGTAAATTTTGCGTACACACTACCCTCGCCATACCCCACTTGTGGGATTCCACTGAATTTTTTGTTGTTGTTGGTAAACTGTTGATTCCCAGGTATTAGTGTTCTGTCAGTTTAAATTTTGGGCCCTATTCTCGTTTTTCATGGCATATAATAAAACTGATTATATGTTGAGCATACCATATGCAATCTGAAGTCAAAAGATTGTATCTACAAAATTTTCAGAAACTATATTTCAGCTACATATGATGGATTGGCCAGAAAAATAATCAGGGCCGTGATGGGACAAAACAAATCATAACGATGTGAAATACACTCTGTGGTATTTGAAGGACAATTATTACCCAAGAAGATGCTGAAGTTTTCATTTCTAATTACCTTCCTCTGACTGAGCAGGAAGCTGTCACTCAACTATTTACAGTATGATGAATCTGCCAGTGAACTATACAAGGAAGAAGGATCTAAAAGAAGAAAATCAAGAAAACGTGAAAATGATGTTCGTCCGCTTTCAAGGAATGATATAAATAATATTCGCCGCTCACAGGTGTGCACCGAGCTTATTGAGTCTGAAATTTGTGTTGCAATGTTATCTCTCGTCTCTTGGAAAATTTGTTGCTACATCATCATTTTCACATAATGTATCAAAAAATTGTAATTTTCACAGAAAACTGTCAATCTAACTAATATCCTGGAGTTTTCCTGTCAAGTAACTCATAGATATGACTATTTTCACAAAATTTAGCTACAAAATGTATATTCTCAGGTACCTCAAATTATAGACACGTTGTGGCACCTAAAGGCGAGGGATATGCTTCCAGCAGTTTGGTTCATTTTTAGCAGGAAAGGATGTGATGCAGCTGTTCAATATCTTGAAGACTGCAGGTTACTGGATGAGTGTGAAACGAGTGAAGTTGAACTGGCACTCAAGAGGTTCCGTATTCAATACCCTGATGCTGTGCGTGTGTCTGCAGTGAAAGGCCTGCGCCGAGGAGTGGCTGCACATCATGCTGGCTGTCTCCCCCTTTGGAAATCATTCGTTGAAGAATTATTTCAGCGTGGTCTAGTTAAGGTTGTCTTTGCTACTGAAACACTTGCTGCTGGCATCAATATGCCTGCTAGAACAGCTGTCATTTCATCTCTCAGCAAAAGGGGTGATAGTGGACGTGTCCAGTTAAGCTCAAATGAGTTATTCCAAATGGCTGGGCGTGCTGGTCGTAGAGGTATTGATGAAAAGGGTCATGTGGTTCTTGTTCAGACTCCTTATGAAGGGCCTGAAGAGTGCTGCAAAGTTCTTTTTTCTGGGCTTCAACCTCTTGTTTCACAATTTACTGCCTCGTACGGGATGGTGCTTAATCTTCTTGCGGTGCGTTATTCTAGCCTGAGCGTCCTTGACTCATTTATTTTAATTTCACGATTTTATGTCTTCTTATTCTCCAGGGGGCCAAAGTTACCCGTAGATCTAGTGAGTTAGATGAGTTAAAAGTCTCACGAGCAGGGCGGACTTTGGAAGAAGCAAGGAAGTTAATTGAGCAAAGTTTTGGGAATTATGTGGGAAGCAATGTCATGCTTGCCGCAAAAGAGGAGCTTGCCAGAATAGAAAAGGAAATAGAAATACTTACTTCAGAAATTAGCGAGGAAGCGATTGATAGGAAGAGCCAGAAGCTCTTAGCGCAGTCAGCATATCAGGAGATAGCTGAACTCCAGGAAGAATTAAGAGTAATTTCGTTACTCATGCTCTTCAACTTTTTTTTTTGGCCTCAAATTAGATAGTTTGTTTCCTGGCAGCAGGACATCCTTTTTCCTTTTGCTTATCAGAAAAAAGGTTCACTTTCTGACCTGAAAAGCCTGTAAAGAGCCAGTCGTATGGTGAAACTACTTTACTAGTATAAACTAATTTAGCTTTTCCTTTTATATTCTTCAAGGTTCTTTGTCAAAAGGATGACTTTCTAGTTACACTGGCCTATATGTTTCAGTTTTTGGAAGCACGACGAATTGGAAAAGGCTCTTATTCATTCATTGAGTATCTTTTCTACTTTGCTTCCTGTTGAAAATTAATCTAGTGTTCAGCATGTCATACACTCTTTCCAGCCACTATTTCTTCCAGATTCAGTAATTTTAAAAGCATACTGGAAAAGATTTTATTAATGGTCATTGTGCCTAACTTTTCCAGGCCGAAAAGCGTCTTCGAACAGAACTGCGAAGAAAAATGGAGCTGGAAAGAGTGTTTTCGTTGAAACCTTTACTGAAGGAGCTAGAAGATGGACACCTTCCATTCATGTCTTTGCACTACAGCGACAGTGACGGAGTACAACATTTAGTTGCTGCTGTTTATCTGGGGAAGGTTGATACTTTGAATATTGAAAAGCTTAAAAGTATGGTAAGCATTTCAAGTGACCCCCTATTTTTTTTTTACAAAAAAAAAACTAGTAAACACGGAAGCGTTCATATCATCAACAAGTACAATGCTTAATTGCGGTCCTCCAGAGACGCAATTAGCTTGTATCTTCGGCATCAGATCTGCAAACGTCATGTTGCATACAGTAGAAAGCTCTTTCTTAGGGCCTTTTCTCAATTGCAGCAAGTAGAAAAGGTGGTAAGACCTTAATGCAGTTCTTGCTCTTTGCTGTTAAAAGTTAATAGGCGACATGTTTGACATATCATATAATTCCTTGAAGTTTGTTATGTTTATAAAACTATTAATTTTCAGCTATTTTCTCCTATTCATTGATATGGGATCATGTCGCCATCAAATTCTCACTAATCTTGAATCTTTACTCTTTGGCTAAGAATCAATCAATCAACTATGCCTCAATCCCAAACTAGTTGGAGTTTATCTTAGACTCTATGGAGCTAAGTATCTTCTTGTTGAAAGCGTCTTACTTTCTCTCTCTTTCATAATTCTTATCTTCCAAGTCATATGACGTATGTCTTTTCTATTCTCTTCTAAATTGAGGGAATAAATGGCCATTATTATTGTGCATTCCATATAGGATTTATATGGTTGCACTACCATGCAAATTTGTAGTCCTCTTACAGCTGTTTATGATTGTAGTACTGCAGTTTCCTCTTAAACTAAAATTTTCTCCGGTTACCTACTGTACAGTAGTAGGAATGTGTAATCCTTCCTTTTTCCAGGTGCGGGATTATGATGCCTTTGCATTAAAGACAGTAGTGGAAAATTTTGAAGTTGGTGATAGTGGAAGAGAAGATGTTAAACCGTCTTATCACGTGGCTCTTGGTTCGGATAACTCTTGGTATCTTTTCACAGAGAAGTGGATTAGAATGGTATACAGAACAGGCTTTCCAAATGTTGCCTTAGCTCTTGGTGACGCTTTGCCTCGTGAAATTATGACTGAGCTTCTTGATAAGGCAGAGCTGCAGTGGCAGAAGTTAGCTGTGTCTGAACTTGGAGGTCTATGGTGTTTGGAAGGTTCCTTGGAGACATGGTCTTGGAGTTTAAATGTGCCAGTCTTGAGTAGTCTATCTGAAGAAGATGAGGTACCCTATTTGTCTTGATTATGGGGTGTGATTGTTTTGCTTGTGTTGCATTTTTTTTAATCTAATAGCGGCATTTCCTCCTCATGTTGATGCTTGTTAGCATCTGCTTTTGCATTTCATGTTTATTTCGAAGGGGGATTGGGGGCAGGGTGGGTGGTGGGAGGGAAGGAGGGATGGGGAAAGCTAAGCGTGGAATCCAATCTTTCTTGTTTCTCGGCCAATAGATGTTCTTATCTGGGGTAAGATGGACCTTATATATATATATATATAGGTAACAGAACATTCTTTCCAGGAATTGCTCACTACAAAGAGTAAGCAAGAATAACATAGTCTTTGCTTTAGTAAGCATTGGTACTGCAGATTTTAGTGTTCGCCGTTTCGAGTTTTTATCCACATGTAGAACTCTGGTTAGAGTTGCTACTATTTATACACTTCAGGTTGTGCTAAGTTTAATCTCCACTTAGTTTTCTTGGTGGAATGCCATTGGAAGTAAGGACAACTTATCGTTCTTCTTTTAGTCAAACTTTTAAATGTTAGACCACCTCTTTATATTGTTGCTTGCATTACTCTCATCATTATTTATTTTACAAGTTTACCACGAGCCAACTTTTTGAGCTTCAGCACTGGGTGGAGTTAACATACTTCTGTATTGGCATATAGCTCGTGACAAGTAATTTTGATTATGTCAGCAGGTCCTCAGAATCATTTATCTGTGTCTCTCTTTTGCACACATCTACTTATAAAAGCATAACATGTCATAAAAAATTACCGTCGCATGCTATATGATCTGTATTTATTTTAGGTCTTAAACCATGCGAAACATTGAAGCATTTATCCTAGCTTGTACACTTGAAATATCTTTTTGCTGATGTGTATTGTCAGGTCTTGCAATTGTCTCAAGCATACAATGATGCAGTAGAATGCTACAAGAACCAACGGAATAAGGTCTCCCGTTTGAAGAAAAGGATAGCTCGTACAGAGGGCTTTAAAGAGTATAAGAAGATAATAGATTCAGCTAAGTTCACTGAGGAGAAAATTCGGCGGTTGAAGGTTAGGTCAAAGCGTTTGATTGGTCGTATAGAGCAGATTGAGCCGACTGGTTGGAAGGAATTTCTGCAGGTATATTACTACTTATCTGCTTGTTACATGCCACTGATTGTACTTCATGTAGTTGTGCAACGTTCCATCCTTAGCCCATTATGTCTGCTACAACATCTCATATTGGGCATGATTGAATGTCCATATTCTTCCATTGGGTAAAATCCTTTTCATTCTCAAGCGTGCTTGCTATTCTCTCATGTACTCAAGCACCACACATTAAGACCATCTTTGACTCAAAAGAAAGAGAAGAAGAATTTATCATGATATTATTTTTAAGAAACTCACCATTGTTGATTACCTTTATCATTTTCTGGGGATCTGCTCTGAGATCAACTTTTTTATTTTGCAGTTTGGAAATGTTTGCTAATTGAGCAGGAAAAAATGATAGTTCACTTATGTGAACTGTATTTTTCTGAAGTTGTGGAAATCTTTTGGGAAAGCAGCATTCTCTTAAGCAAACCTCCATTCCAACTTATATGACACTTTCCATTTTTGGACTTCCAAAATGTGATGCCATCCCATTTCTGTACAACTTTCAAAATTTCGAGAATTCAGATTCATTAGAGTATCCCTTACCTTAAACTTTGATTTGATGATTTCTCGATCAAACTAAATTTTCAACCACTACTTTTATTATTCTTCCACTATCATGAGTGTGCTATATAAGATCTTAAACTCCGTATCTAGTCGAATAGCGTCATATAAATTGAAACGAAGGGAGTGTGTTTTAAAGGGAAATGCTGTTTTTTGAATACTGTTTGATACTTGAACTAGTTCCTTGTTGTAAAAATTTCAAAATAGAAAATATTCTGGAAACTGCAGCAAGCGCCCATGATCTCATTGTTATTTTACTTGGTCTGGTGAATTACTTGGGGGCAGTTTCCCTGTTGAGATTGAAGCCCTTGATTAACTTGTGTCCTAAAACAGAGTTTCAGATTGTTGTTTCATTTTTACCACAAAGCAGAGAAATTACTCATCACTCAATGTCTGCCAGGTCAGCAATGTTATACATGAAAGTAGAGCATTGGATATCAATACACATGTCATTTTCCCCCTGGGTGAAACTGCAGCTGCAATTAGAGGAGAAAATGAACTTTGGCTTGCGATGGTTCTTCGAAATAAATTGTTGCTGGACCTAAAACCTGCACAGCTTGCTGCAGTCTGTGGAAGTCTAGTTTCTGAAGGAATTAGACTTCGGCCCTGGAAAAATAACAGGTAGAATTTTTTTTCTCAAGATGCAGAGTACTATCAGTCTGATTTCAATTCCGACATTGCCTATTCGCCTTTATAGGTTCATGTGAGTGCATAGGTTGGTCTAGCTCTTGCATACACCTCCAAGCGGGTTTTCCTCCACCATATAAATAAAGGACTTATCCTTTTGAAGAAAATGGTTACTACTGCTCTTCTTTGTCTTAGCATTGCTAAATTAGGATTTAGTGGTCTAGATATTGAGTTACAAGAAAGTTCAAGTTCATATCGGTGACCAACTCATTTCCATGTAAAGCATTATTTTTCATCTCTCTCTCCCTCACTCCCCCTCCCCCCCTCTCTCTCCCTCCTGCTCTTCCTCTTATATTGGGTAGAGCATCCACAATAAGTTGCCATTGTCTTACCCCTTGAGAAGGCAGCAAGCAGGACAGTGTCAACTGTCACGTTAGACTTATACAAAAAGAACAGAGTGCAGAGGTTTGGAAAGGTTAGTTTCCAGACCGAGAACCTAAACTACCTATGATCTTAATGGAGCCTGATCCAACATAGTCTTAGAATACCCCTATATGAATTTGCACAGACTGCAGGTCGTAGTTGATCTGTTTATATCCCTATCAAGGCTGTGGTTCATTAGTGGCAAGTATTTCACACGATATCTGATGCTTTCTTGAAGATTATGTCAAGTAGGAGTCTGAATATCCAGCTGAAATCTAGTGGCGAATTTTTGTGGAGTAAAAAACTTTAAATTGTGATTTCCTTGGAGAACTATTGACATTTGCTGAGACCTGATTTGAAGTTTTATGCAATACTTACTAGTAAGGAATAACAACATACAGTACCCTTAGAGCTACTTTTCCAGAAGGAACGGTATATCACTTTTACTGCACTCTAGTTTGACTTACACTGGCTTCTTTTTGTTGTGTTATTTGTGTCCTGGTGAATTTCCATAATTTTTGTTGGATAAGGAGGTGAATTTCCAGATTTTAGATGTCATATGTGTTTTACTTGTGCTTGACCTCGAGACTAGCCTATAGTTTGGAGATTAGTAGCTCTATTTGATAGCTGGATAGTTGTGTTGTGGTAGGGACTGATTATCTAATTGAAAAAGTTTTTTGGGTTTCTGAAATAAAGAGGTTCTTATGTGTTATACCATTTATAAATTTGGGCGCAATTTGTGCGAAACATCTGCTTGCGGTTTCATTTAATCCAGAATTTAGTGCGGAGTTCTTGCCAGAGCTTTATACTCCTTTAATAAACTAGGTATTTAAAAAAGAATTGTAGAAATCAAAGCAAATGTTTAGTGAACTTCCAGCATCAGTTGATCATGGTTAAGTTGGCTTCTACACAATCGCCAATGTTTTTTAAACCTCTGTGCTGAATAGGAAAGATCTGATTTGAGATCTTCTATCTGCAGTTTTGTTTATGAACCCTCTACCACTGTCTTGAATGTCATTGACTTATTGGAAGAAACAAAAAGCTCAATTCTAGAGCTTCAGGAAAAGCATGGAGTACAAGTGAGTTTTCAAGTTTGATTGGAGCCACTTTACAATAGGTTCCAGGTTGGCTTTGCACTTCATTATTATGAAACAAACTTGCTAATTTCACAGATTCCTTGCTGCTTGGATAGTCAATTCTCTGGCATGGTTGAAGCCTGGGCTTCTGGTCTTACTTGGAAAGAGATTATGATGGACTGTGCAATGGATGAAGGAGATTTGGCTCGCCTTTTACGAAGAACGATTGATTTATTAGCTCAGGTATGGATGTTGTTAAAGACTATCAATCTCTTGCTTACTCTGTTTAAGGAAATCTATATTGCACGATTGCATATTCTTGGGTGACCATTTGCGGTCAATCTTCATTCTGTCTCTCGCATCTCGTCTCTTTTTTGCAACTAAATCTTTATCATACAAGATTGAGAACTAAGTATTACAAAGTTTAAGGGCATACATCTAGGCACCCAGCCCATATAATTAAAGAAAGACAGAGGTGGCCCTACACTTTAGCTAAGTTCCTTATATTCGGTGATTATACAACTCCTTATTTTCAGTTTTTCCTTTCATTTCTTCTTTGTAGTTTTCTTCCTGTTTCATTTTTGCTTTTCTGCATGATTGCAGATTCCTAAATTGCCTGATATTGATCCACTGCTGCAAAGCAATGCCAAGGGTGCATCTAACGTAATGGACCGCCCACCAATAAGTGAATTAGCAGGATGATATACAAACAAAAACTCATCTTCTTATGGAGTCGAACTCAAATGCAGGTATCTATAGCCACTGTTCCTGTAAGAGCTATAAAACTTGATCAATTTATTTTCTGTCGATGAGGCTTCAAATTAGTGAATTTTCATTTATCACCAGCATGTCGATTGATGGTTCGTTCACGATCTTCATGGTTCACACAGTTCAAAGTACTAATCAACTCCCAAGTCTTAACAACTCTTTCACCCTTGCAAAGTAGACTCATCTGTCTTCCTTTCATGATACTGATTTCTCTCTCATTGTCCTGAATTTACTGGTCTAAAACCAGTCCCAGAACGGTTTCAAACTATTGAGCCAGGCTCAGCCTTTGCTATAAGAGAGATTGCTCAGAGCAGCAGAGTAGCAAGAATCTAGCGAACAAGTAACAGGTGCAGCTTTGGATAATGGGCGAGATGTTAAAAAAAAAAAAACTCAGTATCTTCATACGAGAAGTATTATACTGGAGTATGCTGTATACATCTCTAGTAAGGACAAAATCGAACCCACTACATCAGGTTGGTCTATCTGTGTTTCCAGATTGATTGGCAGTTGGTAGAATGACCGCACAGCGGAAATGAAGTATAGATTCAATGTGAGTGAGCATGATTTCCTAGAGTTGATTGTTCACCAATTAGCTTGGAGGATTGTCCTCTATTTTTTCTTGGAGCAACATAGCAATAGACCAGAATGGTATATAACTCGCTTTTATAAAGTGTGATTGTATATTCCATCACAAAAAGAAATATGTTATTTGTAGATCAACCAGAACCTCAGTCAAAATATATATCACTCCATTTCCGAAATGTTCCTGTTGCCCTAAGCTTCAGCCATTTTGCTCATGTTGTGACATAATTCAGCCTTGTAATCCCCTTTCCCTACCCCCTATATAGAATAAAATAAAAAGTAAAAATAAAAAACAAGGCTTGGCTTACACAATTCATTGTTTCTTGAAAGTAGATAGAGAACTTGAGTTTCACCACCCATCATATAAAGAATTCAAGTACTTCGTCCATTAAAACAATCCATCTGCATGCCCTACGAAAATATTCCTATAAAATTTACATAAAATATCTTATTGATTTTGATTTTTGTAGAATTTTAGAAATTTCGTTATCTGTATTTAATTGCATTTTTGTGCATATTTAGTATTTCAAAATCATGAAAAATACCACAAAAAATGTCAAAACTCTTCATTGCATAGCACTCTAAATTTTATTTGCATTTTTAGGGTTTAATTACACGCAAATGGCTTAATTGATAAATGAAAATCACAAAAAAAATATACATTGGCTTTAATAAATTAGTTTAATTGTCAATTAGGTCTTTGTTGCAAAATAAATACAATTAGAAACAATGTGGCCATTCCTGCAAAAACTAAAGGAAGAAATAAAGAGGTTGGTTTTGTTAAACTGGGCTAAGAGCATTTTTGTTTAGAGAGGCCCAAACCGGTGAGATGGCTTAAGCCCAGAAACTTTTCGCGACCCGTCCAGCCTATTCCCTATACCCGGTCCGTCCCATCATTTGACCAAAATGACACCGTTTTGGTCACGCTCAATCGTGACCGTTGATTGCCCTTCGATCCAACAATGCGGAACCATCACTCACCATCATATGTACATGTTCGAACCGGGTCTCGCCCCCCTCGATAAAACCCTAGAGACGCCCTTCGTCTCTCTCTCGCCCTCGATCTAATACGCCGCCGCCGAGTATCGCCTCATGGCAGTGGCCCAATTAGTTTACCACAATTGTGGTATGCAGAAGTATAAGCGATTCAATCAAGAGCCCATTAACACTTAAGATGGCCCATAAAGAGATTGAATATGGGCTGTCGATTTCAATTGGTCGAAATGGGCTGGCAAAGACACTGAAGGCTTCATGTTTAGCCCAGGGTTGCCCATGCCCAGTTTGTTTCACAAAATGGGCTAACAAAAACGCTGTGGGCTTCACATTTAACCCATGCCAGTTCATACCCAGTCTGCCTCGCGAACTGGATTGGCCCATTGCACTAAGGGCTTCGCGATAAGCCCAAGTGTGCTTATACACAGTTTGCCCCAACGTAACCAAAGACGCAATCTAAGTTTTAGAATTATAATCTTTTTAGTGTAATTAGCAAATAAATCTGCCAAGAATTCCAAAATTGATCCTACAAATTTCCGCAAGTTATGGCCTTACAGCGAATTACCGAGTAATTAGAAAAATATAGCTCTCAAATATCGTAGTTTGCTTTGGGCGCATTTAAATAAATCATCATGACTAAGGCTACGGTTCCCATGGCATAGTCAATGATATATAAATCCCAATTCAAGTGTGCGTTTCACGTGACTTGATCACAACTTCAAATGATAATAATAATAATAATAATAATAATAATAATAATAATAATAATAATAATATACATGTTGTAAATCGCGGGTGCATCTCACGTGATGTAATTTGCAATATGTACAAAAACGATAAGTGCGCGACATCGCGACATATTCAAATAAACTCCGTAAATCCTAAAAAATAATTAAAATTCTATTAAAAGTGGTTAAAGAGTTTAAAAATGCACAATAGGTTCTAAGTATGTAGTAAATCAAATAATCAGGTTAATTATTAATAGTTGAGCTACCGTACTAAAACTACGGAATTCGGGAGTGTCTAATACCTTCTCCCGAGTTAACAGAGTTCCTTACCCGGTCTTTTGTGTTCGCAGACCATAAATAGAGTCAACTTTCCTCGATTTGGGATATTCAAGTAAACTGGTGACTTGGGACACCATAATAATTTTCCCAAGTGGCGACTCTAATAAATAAATAATCTCATTTCGAATAATGTCACTTTAGTTGGAAAAACTCCCATATCCCTCGGGAAAAAGGAGGTGTGATAGCTCTGGCGACTCTGCTGGGGACTGAACCCAGAATCTCTAGTTCAGGGTTTAGAATTCGAGCTTAGAATAACTGTTATACTTGGCTTACTGGTGATTGTCAGATATTACTTGTTTGAGCCTAATGTGCTAATTGCCACTTTTTTACCGCTTTGATATTCTGTGAACTGTATATAAAATGCTATGAAATCCCCTCTTCTCTCTGAGTCTTCTAAATCATCTGGGAAGTGCATGCCGGCGTGGCTTCTTTTCTGTTAAAGTGTCATATCCATAATTTAGAACGAGGATCGGATCAGTTACAAAGCCGGATGACCTTTTGGTTCCCGGTACGTCCCGCCCCCGCCCCCCC
>MCJB01014003.1:149314-171177 GCA_002018475.1 Nicotiana obtusifolia | reverse complement strand
CCCCCCCCCCCCCCCGGCTCGAGTCGTCCGCTCGGGGAAGCCAGGCCTAGAAAAACACACCCCAGGATTCAAACCTAGAATAACATAGCCTCATGCCGGATCCTAGTAGGAACGTTTGTTTGCATCACGTGTATTTGACTTTGGAGACTCAACACAGGAGTTGGGTCCGTCTAGGATAAGTGTACCCAAAATTAAAAGACCGTCCTGATGCATTTTACGTACTACTTGTACATTTTGTTTGTTTTGGCTCGCATGTTGACTGGCTTTTAAAGTAACAAATAATAATCAATAAAAACCAAGAGTGAGGTAGGCGAGAGGGAATTCACCATGTTCCGAAAAATCCAAACATTTGAAAAATTTCGAAACTCTGCCGAAATTTTGAAAAAAAAAAGAAAGAAAAGTCATTTTTTTTAGTTACCTTTCCTTACCGAACTACGCGGGTTTGATTCTCACTAGATGTGAGATACGTTCAACCTTCATCAGGTTCAGCCCCGTTCTGCAAAAAAATATATCAAAATAAATAAATAAATAAATAAATAAATGTTGTCGTTGTGCCGTAAATAAAGTTGGGTGATGCCGTTTTTGTCCAAATAGCTAAAACGCCCCAATGGAACGCCGGAAGGCAGTTTTTGCAAGAATAGCCACCTATAGTCCTTTTTTTTTTTTTCAAGTTTTGGCCATTTAGCAAGCACAACCCTAAAATCTTCCTTTCGAAGTGCTGAAGGGTCGTATTTGCAAAAGTAGTCATGATTTGTTTTCAAAATTAAAAAAAAATAATGTGAAAAAAAAAATTTTAAATAAGATTCACACGTTTTAACCTGTTCACCCTGATTTTCTTTAAAATGTGTAGAATGAGCACTGTTCAGAACTTACCGTTAAAGGTTATGGACTATATTTTGTTAGCACTCCACATGTGGTGGGAGGATTTGGGAAAACAGGGATGAGACAGGGTTAATCAATACCTGGGGGCACTCACTGGACTATTAAAGGTTCAACCTAGAAGTGATTTGATAGAGGCACTGGTATCATTCTGGAACCCCGCTCACAATGTTCTGCGCTTCTCAGATTTTGAGCTTACACCTACTCTGGAAGAAATGGCGGGTTATGCCGGGAGTACAGAAGGATTAAGACACATGTACCTGGTGTCTCCGAGGACCGTTACTCCATACAAGTTTCTAGACCTACTAAAAATAAGCAGGCAAATAAAGGCAACGGTCTAGCAGCAGGAGTTTGCACTTTTCACTTCATATACTAGCGGTATGGGCACTTAAGAGGATTTGAGGACCTAAAAAATGGACTCTGCAGTAAAGGAAATCGGGCGAAATAGGAGACACGTAGATGCTTTGCTTTCATGGTGGCATTTTTAGGCCTTCTGGTGTTTCCAAGAGAACCTGGGTATATTGATTTGCGTATAGCTGGAATTGTACACGTTTTAACTACTCAGGCCAAGAGTACCCTCGCACCCATGATTGTGTCAGACATATTCCGATCCTTCACATCCTGTAAGGCCGGAGTCAGGTTTTT
This sequence comes from Nicotiana obtusifolia, assembly GCA_002018475.1. Lineage (NCBI taxonomy): Eukaryota > Viridiplantae > Streptophyta > Magnoliopsida > Solanales > Solanaceae > Nicotiana > Nicotiana obtusifolia. The sequence goes on along the minus strand of MCJB01014003.1, from coordinate 169,653 downwards.
CGAAGGATGCAATCTGTTATTACAAATGTGGATGATCGAGCACCTTTGTCACCGTCCCAGATACATGAATTATGGTTGTACTGGAAAAAATTACATTAAAGAATTTGGTACACGAGTGACAGAGTTTGAAATGCCAGAAGGAGTCAAAGATTGGATCACCCGCCTTCGTTATATAACTGCAGATCAGATAGAGTGGACATTGGGTTGGCTCTCTGCTGATGAGATTATTTACATGCCCGCCACTCGTCCATACTTCCTTCTGATGGGCCTCCGGAGTATCCATCCTTATGCTCTGTATCGGGTTTTGGGACAACTTGGAAGATGGCAAACGGTCCCTAGAGATGAAGATCTTAGTCCTTATGTGGTTGAAATTCGCTCAGATGCCCAATTTCCTGAAGATGTGGTTCGTCAAATTTGGAGCAAATGCCAGTACTTGTGGGCAGACACCCGAGTACACGATTTGTCCAAAGGCGAGGTTTTACCAGGTTATGTCGCTTGGTTTGGAAAGAGAGTTGCGACAAATGACGAATCTGAACGGCCGGCTAAAAGGCCCCATATCCAAGAATTTGTTGACGCGGCACAAGAACAGTGGGCTTGGCTAGCCAAAGAAAAGGAATACTGGACTACCATAAGCAAATTAGAAGATCAAATCAGAACCATTAAATTTGATAGTAGACTACAAGCTGCAGAGGACGAAGGAGAAAAGAAAATATTAGTCCAGGAAAACAAAGCCCTCCGAGCCCAGATCTGGAAAATGAAAATAGCCGCCGAAACGCCGATGAGAAGCGAGAGGGATGAAAAATCAGAAGCAATCTGAGGCGAAAAGTGCACGACTACGCAGCGAATTTGACCAAGGCCGAAGAAGACCTGGCAAAAGCTCGAGCAAAGTTGGCAAAAGCTCAAGCAAAGTTGGCAAAAGTTGCAGAAGAACAAGTAAAGTCAGCGTGCCAATTAAAACAAAGATATGATAGAGGAATCACGACTTTAAGGGAAAAGCTAGTTGCCCTCGAAAATGAAATGGTTCGGCAGACAAAGGATTTCAAAATGGAAAGAGAATGTTGTTATGCACTAATTTGCCAATTAGAAGAGAGCGTGCAGAAGTTGCAAGACCAAAACAACATGGCCACGCAGGTGCTGGAAGCCCTTGTGTAGCAAATTGGACTCTTGCTCCAAGAAAAGGTTGTCATTAGAATGAGAATCAAAGAAACAACCGATTACGCTGTCATGAAATGCCACGAATGTGAGGGTATGACCAGGTCTATGTTTTCTACCGCAGTACTGACCTCCACTCGCCAGGTGATGGCCGATCTAGAGTTCCTCCAGGAAGAGATTGCACACAGGCCCACGTCGAGACCGGCTGATGTCCCACGGGCCCCCGAAACAGCAATTGAAGCTGATGTATTCTTGAATTTTTTATTTGCTTCTAGCTTGTATTTTACATTTTTTTAGTCTGTTTGTCCTTTCGTCTGTACCGAGTTAGGTTTTAAGTCTGTGTCACTTTTCTCTTTTGGTTATCAGTACCTCCGAGTCCTTGTAACAGAAAAACCAAAAAGATTTTATTAATGAAATTTTTGAGACAACCCAAAATTTGCTTTTCTTTCATTTCGCATTTATTCTCCTGAACTACGTAATGGCCTGATTCATGCAGTATCATGATACATAGGCAAATCCTAATGGGATGCGATCATAGCCCTATCTAACAAAATAAAAAATAAAAAAGAGAAAGACCACGAAGAAAAGAGAGAGGAGAGAAAACAAGATATGAAGTGAGTGAATAAAAGAAAAGAGCTATAGAGTAAAAGAGATAGTGAAAGCCGGGATGAAACACACAATCAAGGCAAAAACATTTTAGAAATGTTTAACTGTCTAGGTGCATTGCATTCCCAATGTGTGATTTCCTATCTATTAAATGTTTTAAACTGACAAGGGTGTTGTCTGCCTTTAGTTTAGTTAGGTCTTATAAGGTGGTTGGTTTTGTCGGAAATCTGACTTCTCACCCCTACTTTACAAGATCAAAAGGAAAGGTCCCAATGGCTTCAGAAGGCAATCTCCACATCGTTAGCACTGAGGATAGCCCTGAGCCGGTTATTTCACAACCAGAAACAGCAACTGCCGAAGAAAACAAGATGTTATGGCTCCGCATGTTGGAAATGTGGGATGCCTGATCCAACAATAGAGAACCGCCAAGCACTATCTCTGATTTCCCCGAACTGGTCCTAAGGACAGTTGGAACCACTAACGTACCCATGGAAAATCCATTTGTCCTATTTGGGCACCCCTCTACTCATCTTTTCCCGATATGCATTCTGTGGTTCGCCCCCAGGCACCGTTCTCTAGAGCACCGTCAATAGTAGTTTCTGCACCACCGGTCTTTACTATGGCACCACCATCCATGCCTAGGCCATGCTTTGAGTCCTCGGCATTCACTTTTTAGGGTCTGCAATTTCAGCCGGATGTAACTCATGTTACTCCAGACTCATACGCCCCACCACCGCAATATGAATCTTCGATTGAACCAGAAAGGGGATAAGGAACCCTGAACAAGAGAAAATGGTTCGGAAGATGAAAAGCCTAGATCAAAGCCTGAAAAACATGCAGGGCCTAAGCGGCCAAAAGAGTGTCTCATACTCCGACCTGTGTACGTTTTCCCATGTCCACTTACCAGCGGGCTTCAAGATGCCAAAATTTGAGAAGTATGATGGGCACGGAGACCCCATTGCTCATTTAAAAAGATACTGCAATCAACTACGAGGGGCTGGTGGAAAGGAAGAGTTGTTCATGGCATATTTCGGAGAAAGCTTGACCGGAATTGCTTCGGAGTGGTACATGGATCAAGAAATTACTCATTGTCATGTGTGGGATGATATGGCCCGAGATTTGGTTTGCCAGTTCCAGTATAATATGGACATTGCTCCAGATAGAAATTCCTTGTCTAATTTAAAGAAGAAACCATGGAGAGTTCCCGCGAATATGCTATCAGATGGCGCGGGCAGGCTGCCAGAGTAAAACCGCCTATGGATGATGCAGAAATGGTCACAGTTTTCTTGCAGGCCCAAGAGGCCGATTATTTTCAAAACATGATGTCCGCTATGGGCAAACCATTTGCTGAATCGATCAAAATCGGAGAAATGGTGGAAAACGATTTGAAAACTGGCAGAATATTGAGTCAAGCTGCCTTGAAAGCCACCTCCTAAGCCATCCAGAACAGCTTAGGAATCCTGGCTAGTCATAAAAAAAGAGAGGACGGAGCTATGATGGCTTCAGGATCATGAGGGCCTCGTCAATCATTCGACCGCTCTTACATGCCTCCCAAAGCTTCACGGCATTATTATCCACACCAAGATGCTGCCTATGCCATAGCACCGCCCCACTATACGGTGATGAATGCCCAACCTTATGCCCGGCCACAGCAACATTATAATCAAACCCGAGCTCCACTTCCTAGAAATAACCATCCCTACCAAGCTCCATATAATCCCCGTCCTCCACAAAACACAGACAAACATAATCAACGCCCTTGTGAACCTCCCAGGAGAACCAATTTTACCCCCATTGGTGAATCTTACTCCAGCCTACTCTAGAAGTTGATCCAAATGGGTCCGTTGCAACCAGTACCCCCAATCAGTAAAACCCCGGGATCAGTATTCGGGAGCAGAAGGCCATGATACAGAGGACTATTGGACCCTCAAAAGGGTAGTCGAAAGCTTGATAGACGAGAAAAGAATTGTGCTAAGGGACGAAGAGATCCCTAATGTCACCAACAATCCATTACTAGCTCACAATAATGGGCCGGTCATTGGAATGATTTACAACGACGAGGAGTTCGATCCGTCGTTAAAAGCTATCATTGCCATCGCCGATTCAGGGACAAGGCCCAAAGTGATGGCAAAACAGGCCAAAACTGAGGGGAAAGTCATTCTGGTTCCTCAAATTGTTGAAGTAAAGACTGGAGCAACATCTGCTAAGAACAAGGTTCTCTATGTTCCTAAGGCCCCGAAGAAAGAACCGCTCATCTTGAAAACTCCCAGGGAGTTCAGGAAGAGAATGGCACGCTGAGTGTGTCAAGAATGTATGTGCCAAAGCGGACCTATGTGGCGCGTGAGCCCGTAATTTCACCAAGGCTGATTGAGCCCGTGGTTATCAGTCGCGCACCACAAAGTCCCATGAAGGACCCTACTGCAGGCCCCTAGAACTACAACAGAACCATATTTACCTACAAGGGGAAAGAGGTCATCGAAGAAGTGAATGAAATGAATAAGTTTGGGGAATACCATAACTCAGAAGAGCTAAAAAGGTTCAAATTGAACGAGGATAAAAGGCTGTCGTCCAAGAAGCCGTTCAACAATGAGGAAGCGGAAGAGTTCTTCAAAAAGATGAAAGCTTCAGAATACACAACAGTTGACCAACTCCGGAAGGCTCCTTCCCAGGCTTCACTCTTATCTCTGTTGCTGAGTTTGGAAGAACACCGGAAGGTGCTCCTGAAAACACTCAACGAAGCATATGTCCCGGTTGATACTTCCGTCGAACAATTGAAAAGAATGGAACAAAGATTATTTGAAGTCAAACAGGATTTCCTTCAGCCATGATGACTTGCCCCCAGAGGGAGCCGCCCATAACAAGGCCCACAACTTAACTGTCAAATGTGAGGGCTATTATGTAAAAAGGGTAATGTTAGATGGTGGATCTGGGGTTGACATTTGTCCTCTCTCAACACTACAGATCGGAACGGAAAGAATTGGGGCAAACAATGTCTGTGTCCGGGATTTTGATGGGGTCAAAAGAGACACCATAGGGGAAATTGATCTAATTCTAACCATTGGCCCCGTGGATTTTGAAGTAACTTTCCAGGTTTTGGACATGGAAACCTCATATAATCTCCTCCTGGGAAGACCCTGGATTCATATTGCAGGAGTTGTTCCCTCCACCCTCCATCAAATGATTAAATTTGAGTGTGATGATCAAGAATTTGTTGTCCACAGAGAAGATGAGCAGTCCATCTACAAGGACCCTTCAGTCCCGTGTCTGGAAGCTAGAGAAGGTAGCGAACATATCATATACCAAGCTTTCGAAATTGTGGTAGCCAACCAATACGAAGAAGGGTCCCCGTTACCTCAACCTTGCTTATCTAACGTTGCGATCATGGTTGCCACTCAAATGATTAGACATGGGTATAAGCCCGAAAAGGGGATTGGGGTGTCTCTACAGGGTATCACCGAACCCATTATTTCAACTACCAATGAAAAGTTTTTCGGTGTGGGTTTTTAAGCTACCGAGGTCGACAGATAATGGGCCAATAAGCGCAAAGAAAAAGTGTGGGTCCTGTCCTAGCCCATTCCACACCTCGCCCAATCTTTTGTCAAGCCAAAGTGTGTTGAAGAATAAGAAGAGGCCTTCACAGCCGAAGAAATCGATGACATTTGTGAATCTCTGAAGCAAATGTTATATGAGTCGCACATGGTCCACCCCAGGGAAGGCACGAAGAGTGCCGAAGTGCAGTATATAAGACAGGATGCCAAACTCCAGAATTGGAAAGCTACCCCATTCCCTGTCAGGCAGGAGTCCCGGTAGTCTAGTCTTGCTATCTCTTCTGCATTACGAGTTATTTCAGGGTGTAACTCGAATGTTTTTACTTTATTTTCATTTAGTTTTGATGTAAACCCTCGTATCTTCATGAAATGGAATCAATATTTCATTCGTCTTTTTCCTTTTGTCCTGATCTTGCTATTTTTCTTATTTTTTCCTTTTTCAGTTCTAATAATGCAGATTTAAATAACATGACATGCTTGCAGACTTCATGCTTAGATCCTAGAATGCCGTCTAACTGCGAAATAATGAACCAAGAATCAGAATATGATAAGGATGAGGCTTTTAGGGAAGTAAATCAAGGATTGGAACAATTTGAGAATAAGCCTAAGCCAAACTTAAATGAAACTGAACCATCCAACTTAGGCAGCGTAGAAGAGATCCGAGAAACCATGATAAGTATTCACGTTGAGGAAAGTACTAGAGATGCATTGATTCAGCTCTTGTTTGAGTTCAAAAACGTGTTCGCATGGTCCTATAATGATATGCCAGGGCTGAACGTTGATCTGGTGGTATATAAGTTGCCTTGTATCCCGGCTATCCACCCGTCCAGCAAAAGCAAAGAAAGTTCAAAACAGACATCAGGGACAAGATCAAGGAAGAAGTCACTAAACAATTGAAAGCTGGTGTGATCCGAGTGGTCCGATACACCACGTGGTTGGCTAACGTGGTTCCGGTACCGAAGAAGGATGGGAGAACCCAAGTGTGCGTTGATTACCGGGATTTGAACAAAGCAAGTCCCAAGGACAACTTTCCGCTGCCAAACATTCATATCCTCGTGGACAACTACGCTAAACATGAAATACAGTCCTTCGTGGATTGATGCCGGGTATCACCAGGTCCTGATGGATGAAGAGGATGCAGAAAAGACGGCTGTCACCACACCGCAAGGCACTTACTGTTACAGGGTGGTCATGCTATTTGGTTTGAAAAATGCCGGGGCAATCTACATGAGGGCTATGACAACCATCTGCCATGACATGATGCACCAGGAAATTGAGGTATATGTGGATGATGTGGTCATTAAATCCAAAACACAGGAAGGCCATGTGCGAGATCTGAGGAGATTCTTTGAGCGTCTGCGTAAGTATGATTTGAAATTGAACCCAACTAAATGTGCATTTGGGGTTCCGTCTGGAAAATTTTTGGGGTTCATAGTCAGTCGCAAAGGCATTGAGTTAGACCCGACAAAGATAAAGGCTATTCGGGATTTGCCACCCCCAAAGAGCAAGAAAGAAGTTATGAGCCTGCTAGGGAGGTTGAATTACATCAGCAGATTCATCCCCCAGCTTACTACCACTTGTGAGCCCATATTCAAACTGTTAAAGAAAGATGCAGCTATTGAATGGACAGATGAGTGCCAAGAAGCTTTTGACAAAATCAAAGAATACTTGTCAAACCCACCAGTTCTGGTTCCACCCGAGCCAGGAAGACCTTTGTTCTTGTATGTGACATTCCTGAAAAATTCTTTTAGCTGTATCCTGGGGCAACACGATGTGACTGGGAAGAGAGAGCAAGCCATATATTACCTAAGCAAGAAGTTCACCAGTTATGAAGCCAAATACACTTTGTTAGAAAGAACTTGTTGCGCCCTAACTTGGGTCGCCCAGAAGCTCAGACATTATCTGCTGGCTTACACCACATATCTCATAACCAGGATGGACCCTCTAAAATATATATTCCAAAAGCCGATGCCTATAGGAAGGTTGGAAAATGGAAAATCCTGCTCACAAAATTTGACATTGTCTATGTCACTCGCACGACAATAAAAGCCCAAGCCTTGGCAGATCATCTAGCTGAAAACTGGTAGACGATAAATACCAACCTCTAAACACATATTTTCCAGATGAGGAAGTGAATTCAATTGAAGTAATGCTGGAGGATGCCAGTATTTGGAACATGTTCTTTGATGGAGCTGTAAACGCAAAAGGTGTCAGAATCGGAGCAATTCTGATTTCACCTACAGGGCAGCATTATCCGGCAACAGCCCGGCTTCGGTTTTTTTGTACAAATAACATAGCCGAGTATGAAGCTTGCATCTTGGGCATGAACATGGCAATTGATATGGATATAGAAGAATTGTTAATTATGGGAGATTCCGATCTGATCATTCGGCAAGCCCAAGGGGAATAAGAAACTCGAGACATCAAACTCATCCCATACAAGCAACATGTGGAAGATATTAGCAAACGTTTCAAGTCTGTCGAGTTTAGATATATTCTTCGATTCCACAATGAGCTAGCAGATGCACTAGCTACTTTGGCCTCAATGCTGCCGTACTCGGGTAATTGCAATATTGACCCGTTGGAAATCCAAGTCCGAGAAAGCCATGGTTATTGCAATACAATTGAAATAGAGGCGGATGTTCAGCCATGGTACCATGATATCAAAAGGTTTTTGAAAACAAAAGAATATCCCGAGCAAGCCAGCGGAGATCAAAAGAGAACTATCAGAAGACTTGCAAGTAATTTCTTTTTGAGTGGCGAGGTTCTATACAAAAGAACCCCAGATCTAAATCTGTTAAGATGCATAGATTCCCAAAAAGCTGAAAAGATCATGAACGAAGTGCATTCAGGAGTTTATGGGCCTCACATGAATGGATATGTTCTTGCAAAGAAAATTCTCCGGGCAGGTTATTACTGGATAATCATGGAAACAGATTTTTTCAATTTCGTCCAAAAATGCCATCAGTGCCAGATACACGGCGACTTGATTCACGCACCGCCTTCAGAGTTACATCCTATGTCAGCACCTTGGCCGTTTGTTACTTGGAGCATGGATGTTATTGGGCCGATCGAGCCAAAAGCTTCAAATGGGCACGGCTTCATCCTGGTTGCCATTAATTATTTCACGAAGTGGGTCAAAGTAGTTACCCTCAAAATTGTCACCAAGAAAGCAGTGGTAGACTTCGTGCATTCTAACATTATTTGTCATTTTGGTATTCCTAAAACTATCATTATAGACAATGCTACAAATCTGAATAGCCACTTGATGAGGGAGGTATGCGAACAATTTAAAATCACGCATCTTAACTCAACCCCTTATCAGCCAAAAGTTAATGGAGCTATTGAATCGGCGAATAAGAATATCAAGAAGATCCTCTGGAAAATGATTCAGTGTTCTAGACAATGGCATGAGAAGTTTTCCTTTGCACTATTGGGTCGCACAACCTTGCGCACGTTGATTGGAGCCACACCATACTTATTGGTTTATGGCACTGAAGCCGTAATACCTGCAGAAGTTGAGATTCCCTCTCTTCGAATCATTGTAGAAGATGAGATCGAGGATGAAGAATGGTTCAAAACCCGTTTGAAAAAAATAACTATGATTGATGAAAAGCGAATGGCCACGGTTTGCCATGGGCAGTTGTACCAACAAAGAATGGATCGTGCTTATAATAAGAAAGTGTGGTCCAGAAAATTTGAAGTGGGCCAACTCGTTCTAAGACGTCTTCTCCCATATCATGAAGAAGCCAAAGGAAAATTTGCTCCAAATTGGAAAGGTCTGTATATTATAAGAAGAATGTTGCTAAAGAGAGCGCTGTGTTTGGGAGATATGGGGGGAAATGATCCCGAGACAATTGTCAATGCAGAAGCAATCAAAAGGCATTATGTTTGACCCCCTTTTCACAACATTAACATTCTCTGGTTGGGAGGACGAAGGCTTTCATTCTCGCTACCCAAACACTATCAACCCTTTGCAAACCCTTTGAGCTGGTCACCTTTTTTTTGATTACCCTCTTTGGAACCTGAACATGTTATTAACAAAAAAAAGAAGAAGAAACAAAAAATAAAGAAAAAATAGGAAAAAGAAGCAAAAGAAAACAAAATATTTTCTTTGATTACCCTCTTTGGAACCTGAACATGTTATTAACAAAAAAAAGAAGAAGAAACAAAAAATAAAGAAAAAATAGGAAAAAGAAGCAAAAGAAAACAAAACAGAAGAAAAATAAAACAAAAATTCAAATAAGTGCATATTGCTGGAACTACGTTTGACTTGATTCCGAAAGAATACGTAGGCAGCCTCTCTCTGGGGTTCAGTCACACCAGATAAAAATCCACATTCCCCCAAAAGTGAAAACTGGGGTAGATTTTACAATTGTTCAGCGACAATTTCACATGAAAGGCTCCAAAGCTGTAATTCAATCCAAATCTTTTTACCTAAATCCTTTTCAAGCCCTTCCGATCAATCAATGAGAATGTTCAAAGAATCGAAGAATACAATCACTTAGGTCTGATGCAACCAAAACGAGAGAAATAAAATGAGAGAGTTTTATTTGTGAAAACCCTCACGGGCACCATAGGTGACGGCAAGCAGAGAAAATGAAAATGAGAGTCTTGTTAGTGAAAACCTGCAAAGGGCACTATAAGGCGATGGTAAGAAGAGAAATGAGAGAGGTCAGCTAGTGAAAACCCGCAAAGGGCACTATTGATTGAAAAGAGGGTCTTCACAGCTATTGGTATCCACACAGTCTTAGGCAAGGTTTCTCGGTTTCGGGAAAAAGTTGTGGTGAATTTCTGAGAGTCAGACGGTTTACACAGATCAGGCATCTAGTCTAAAAGACATGTCATGTTCATTGAAGTCTGCACGCACTCCAGATAAGTCCTTTTCTTCCCCAGAAGGGATACCTCTTGTCCAAATTCATTGTCTATTCCATTGTTTGTTTTTCTTCGAATCCCTTTCGGTCTAAATCTGTTCGAAAACTAAGGCAAAGAAGGTATAGCAAGACTGAGTTACAGGGTTCTCGTTCGATACAAGCTAACGTGTAAAAAAGGCACCCAACCTTGGCAGGGGCATCAAGTTAATCCCGACTGTCCATGGTGGCTGATGCTTTGAAATCAAGTCTCTCGAAAGAAAGAAGTCAAATTGAAGTGCCTATAAGGGCGAAAGTGAAGTTGAAAGGTTGAGTACCGGGTGACTAACATATCTTGGTAAGGTTGAAAAGCTCAAAATGCCCAAGTACTCTGAAGTTAAAACTAGAAGAAAGAAATCGAATGCCCACAAGGGCGAGATAAAATTGAAAAAGGGTAGGTCCCATGCGACCAACTGTCATGGTAAATTTTGGAAAAGCAAAGGTTCTCGGGGGCCAGAAATGCAATTGATATCCAGGAAACAACTAATTGCGATTTGAAATTGTCATCAATGATCCGGCCAATATAAGTGATTGAAATGCGCAAGGCCGCAAAACCAACCACCGTTTCAAACTGACAAATTGTTCTTTGTTTCAAAAATAGAAACAGGTGCAACCCAAAGCCAACCTCGCGAGAAGCAAGTGCAACCAAAAGGAAACAGCGTGGGAGCTAAAAACAGCTCTGCAATAGCAACAACTCCAAAAAGGAAGTCTTCTTCAAATCCTTTCTCGCATTTTATATATAAAAAAAAATTATGAAAATGAAAAGAAAAAAAAGAAAGAAAATTCAAAACCATGGCAGTATAGGGTCTCTAATCCCTTACTGTATTTTCCAACATAGGGTCTCCACTCCCTAGTTGATTTTATTTTTAGACATAGGGTCTCCTCTCCCTAGTCTCTTTCCCAACATAGAGTCTCCAATCCCTAGTTGATTTTATTTTAGACATAGAGTCTCCACTCCCTAGTTGATTTTATTTTAGACATAGGGTTTATTTTAGACATAGGATCTCCACTCCCTAGTTGATTTTATTTGACATAGGGTCTCCACTCCCTAGTCTCCTTTTCCAACATAGGGTCTCCACTCCTTGTTGATTTTATTTTAGACGTAGAGTCTCCACTCCCTAGTCTCTTTTCCAACATAGCGTCTCCACTCCCTAGTTGATTTTATTTTACACATAGGGTCTCCACTCCCGAATCTCTTTTCCAGCATAGGATCTCCACTCCCTAGTTGATGATACTTCAAACAGAGGTCCTCTACTCCCTAGTCTCTTTTCCAACATACGGTCTCCATTCCCTAGTTGATTTTATTTTAGACATAGGGTCTCCATTCTCTAGTTGATTTTATTTTAGACGTAGGATCTCCACTCCCTAGTCTTCTTTTCCAACATAGGGTCTGCACTCCCGAGTCTTCTTTTTCAGCATAGGATCTCCACTTCCTAGTTGATGATACTTCAAACAGAGGTCCTCTACTCCCTAATCTCTTTTCCAACATAGGGTCTCCATTCCCTAGTTGATTTTATTTTAGACATAGGGTCTCCACTCCCTAGTCTTCTTTTCCAACATAGGGTCTCCACTCCCTAGTCGATTTTATTTTGGACATAGACTTTCCACTCCCTAGTATTCTTTTCCAACATAGAGTCTCCACTCCCTAGTTGATTTTATTTTAGACATAGGATCTCCACTCCCTAGTTGATTTTATTTTGGACGTAGGGTCTCCACTCCCTAGTCTTATTTTCCAACATAGGGTTTTGCTCCTTAGTTGGGGACCATTCTGACAATCAGGGTACATCATTCCCAAAGAATCAAGTTTCACCGGGTACACCATTCCTGACCTTTATTTCTTTCAATAATGAAGTAGTATAGAGCTTCAAATAACTCACAAAATTTTCTTAGTGAAAACTGGGGCAGAAAAATTTCGTTTGTTTGTTTATTTTGGTGTCTGAGCAGGTTTTACCTTGGGGCATAGGGTTCGAGATGATCAGAAGAAGAAGTCTCAATCCAGAATAAGAAAAAAAAAAGAAGAAGAGGTGAATCCAAAATACAGAAGCAGATAAAAGATGCAGACTGTTCAAAGACATGACTAAAGTCACAAGCATTGTAATTCCCGTTTTGATCACACGAAGCTGTAGAAGAATGAACCAATACCTGCAGCTAGCGAGCATCAAGGTTCAAATCAGAGTCTGCATGAAGGATCAACCAAGACTCAAGATCAAGTTTCGAAGACGTATAGATAAGAATCTTGTAACTCGTGGCTGATAGGTTTGTTTAGCTTCATTTTCATTTTTGACTTTGGTGTAATAAGGAGTTCAGCAAGCGACAACAGCAGCAACAGTAGCAACAACAGTGAAATCACAGCTTCTCCGGTAGTCACAGCTACCAAAACTTTCAAAACTACACTGACTTGATTCCTTTATAGGTAAGGATATGTAGGAAACCTTTGAAGCAAGGTTCGGTCAAACTTTTTTTCAATTGCTTCACATGGAGTGTCAAACGGGCAAAAATTGCTCGTAATTGCTCACTTTATCTTTGCCCGAAAACTCTGCATGTTCTCGAGCAAAGAGGGGCAGTTGTGAGCACGTAATTTTTGCCCTACGAAAATATTCCTACAAAATCTACAAAAAAATAACTTTTCTTATTGATTTTGATTTTTGTAGAATTTTAGAAATTTTGTTTCTGCATTTAGTTACATTTTTGTGCATATTTAGTATTTCAAAATCATGAAAAATACCACAAACAAATGTCAAACTCTTCATTGCATAGCACTTTAAATTTTATTTGCATTTTTAGGATTTAATCACATGCAAATGGCTTAATTGATAAATGAAAATCACAAAAAAATATACATTAGCTTTAATAAATTAGTTTAAGTGTCAATTAGGTCTTTGTTGTAAAATAAATACAATTAGAAACAATGTGGTTATTTCTGCAAAAACTAAGGAAGAAATAAAGAGGCTGGTTTTGTTAAACTGGGCTAAGAGCATTTTTGTTTAGAGAAGCCCAAACAACTGAGACGGCTTAAGCCCAGAAACTTTTCGCGATCCGTCCAGCCCATTCCCTATACCCGGTCTGCCCCATCAGTGACCAAAATGACACCGTTTTGGTCACGCTCAATCACGACCGTTGATCGCCCCTCGATCCAACAGTGCAGAACTCATCACTCACCATCCTATATATATGTCCGAACCCTCTTTCCCCCTCGATCAAACCCTAGAGACGCCCTTCATCTCTCTCTCGCCCTCGATCTCACAAGTCGCCACCGAGAATCGCCTCATGGCGGCGGCCCACCTCCAATCCACCCCAAATCACTCCCCCATAGCCTCCCTCGTCTCCTTATCCCTATACTAAACCATTTTCTCCAAAAACCCCTACAACTTCGCGAATTTCAAATCTAAGAAGTTGAAAACCCTAAAATTCGCCATTATTGATTCTTAAGTTTTCAGAATCGATTCGATTCGAAACTCACATTAATCGATTGTTCTCAATGGAGACCTAAAACCCGCTGGTTAAATAATGTACCCAAAAGCCTATGGTAAGGTTCATCCATCTTTTTTTCTTTCTTTCTTCTTCTCCTTCTTCTCTTGTTCTGTTTCTGTTTTTTTTTTTAGCATAATAGGTTTTAATAAATAACCAGTTTTTTGTTTGCATGTTAGGATTACTTAGATATTTGCATTTTTAGTGTTAAAAATCATGTTTTTTCTTTTCTTCATGTTCGAAATTGCTCTGCACTTTATGTTTTCGGAGTCAAATGAGACCTGCCTTGGTTGATAAGCAGGCACGTTAGTTTTGTGTCCATAAGTGCACACTTAGGTGGGTCGGGGGTTGTATTCGATAATTAAACTTAGGGAGCCTTAGGAGTAAAAATAAAAGAAGAGGATTTGAAAAGAAAGGGTGTAACTGCCAACAGGATAGCTGGCAGTGTTGGTTATGAAAATATTCCTTCTCTTCTGTCAGACCCAGATTTTGCGCTGAAAATATTCCCCTTTTCCCCATTGGACTCTCTCGAATCCTGCCTTCAATATATAGGTACGCTGATAGAGCAGAGGGATATACACGCTGACCCCTAAAAAGAAACTACCTGGAAAATTGATAGACATAGGCAGAAAAAGAAGAGAGAATTCACTGAAATCCATAATCTTCTCATTCATCTTTTCTCAATAAAGAATACTTCAGAAAGTTTGAATTCAAAGCTTTAAAATATATCAAAAGGTTTTCTCGTTGCTTAGTTTTCATCTGGTCTTTATTTTGGAGGTTGATTTCTGCCTTTACTCATTACTGTTGTGCTGAGTTGCTGTTGATTTCTGGGCTGTTTGTGTCACTTCATCACTGCTAAGCTTCATCTCCTGCTTTTCGCCCTTTATTTGGTCTTCTGATTACTGTTTCTCTGCCTTTAAGTCTATATAAACTTACCTTTAGCACTCTATCGCACTTATCAATAAAAACTTGAATTGTTTTTACTATGATATGTTAAATTCCATCATCATATTCGACTATGACTTTGCTTGGTACCAGTTTTCTATCTCTCTGTTTGCTTAGATGAGTTGAATGTTGTGATTGAGCTATCTGCTGATTTACTGCTTGTTCAGTCCCTGTTTGGCTATCTTTAAATGCTATATTGAGTGAAGGTTGCTTATCCTTTAATCTGGAAATTATCTTGGTAGTTGTCCAGTTAAGCAGTCATGTTTTGGGGGATTTGTCTAAGCTAAAGTCAGTCAGTATTCAAGTTTGATCACTGGTTGATCAAACTTGAATACTGAGAGACTCCATGCAATGCTGTAATGTATGGCTTATGACTTCATTCTTCTACAAGCAGTGAAAAGAAATCTGGAATGTAAATATAGGTGTATTCACATAGTTGTCTTAGTCGTAAAGCTGTATTTGATAGGAATAGCTATTGAAATGTACTAAGCCTAATTCCCGTATGATTTGAATTCTTTGTCCATTATTATAGTTAAGTATACAGCATTACGAACAACATATGTTTTGGAAGATGTATTTGATAGGGATAGTCACTATAATGTACTAAATTTCCTTTCCAGCAGTCTTGAATTCTCTGCCTATCATTATATTTAAGCATATAATATCATGAATGTCATAGATTTTGCTTGAACTTGTAATATTTGCTGGTATCCTGATTTCGAGCCAAATTGCGCCTAAAAGCAAAGCTGGACCGATTAGTTTACCACAAATGTGGTATGTAGAAGTGTAGGCGATTTGGGCTTCAATCAAGAGCCCATTAACACTTCAGATGGCCCATAAACAGATTGAATATGGGCTGTTGATTTCAATTGGTCAAAATGGGCTCGCAAAGACACTTAAGGCTTCATGTTTAGGCCAGGTCTGTCCATGCCCATTTTGTTTCACGAAATGGGCTGACAAAAATATTGTGGGCTTCACATTTAGCCCATGCCAATTCATACCCAGTCTACCTCGCGAACTGGACTGGCCCATTGCACTAAGGGCTTCGCGATCAGCCCAAGTGCTTATACACAGTCTGCCCCAACGTAACCAAAGACGCAATCTAAGTTTTAAAATTATAATCATTCTAGTGTAATTAGCAAATGAATCTGCCAAGAATCCCAAAATTAATCCTACAAATTTCCTGCAAGTTATGGCCTTACAACGAATTACCGAGTAATTAGAAAAATATAGCTCTCAAATATCGTAGTTTGCTTTAGGCGCGTTTAAATAAATCATCATGACTAAGGGTACGGTTCCCATGGCATAGTCAATGATACATAAATCCCAATTCAAGTGTGTTTCACGTGACTTGATCACAACTTCGAATGATAATAATAATAATGTACATGTTTTAAATAGCGGGTGCGTCTCACGTGACGTAATTTGCAATATGTACAAAAACGATAAGTGTGCCACATTGCGACATATACAATTAAACTTCATAAATCCTAAAAAGCAATTAAAATTCTATTAAAAGCGGTTAAAGAGTTTTAAAATGCACAATAGGTTCTAAGTATATAGTAAATCAGATAATCAGGCCAATTATTAATAGTTGAGCGACCATGCTGAAATTACGGAATTCGGGATTTTAAAATAAACGGTGACTTGGAACACCATAATAATTATTTCAAGTGGCGACTCTAAATAAATAAATAATCTCATTTCGAATAATGTTATTTAATTGGAAAAACTCCCATATCCCTCGGGAAAAAGTAGGTGTGACACTCAAGATATAAATTAATATCAAATTTGTGTCATCTTTTAAGTTTTAGATGAGTAAGTTCACACAATTCAGTTACTACATCTTAATAGCTGCCAAATTTTCAAGTGTGTTCTCCAAGGCCTGAACCGTTCTACAAACAGGCCACTGTTACATGGATATGGCATATCACAGCGTGAACATAATCAGATTGCAGCAGCTCACTTTCCTTTATCAACAAGACTCAATATTTGACCTTTTTTCTGTTAAGAGATACCATTTTATTTTTACCGCAAAACAATTCGGTAATGTTTCTACTAACCAAATTTATTGTTTATTAGCTACATTACTTGAATTTCTAGCAGCATGCTATGTGATACTCACACAGCTTGATTATGCTTTTATGATTTTGCGACCAAATACTTTGTCAGTTTTATGGAAAATTGTACCAAACTTGGACAGCAAATTACAATAACATATTAGCTTAATTTAAGATTAAAAAGCTCAAATAGCTCCATTATTGCGGTCTCGCAGTATGGTCCAT
This sequence comes from Nicotiana obtusifolia, assembly GCA_002018475.1. Classification (NCBI taxonomy): domain Eukaryota; kingdom Viridiplantae; phylum Streptophyta; class Magnoliopsida; order Solanales; family Solanaceae; genus Nicotiana; species Nicotiana obtusifolia. Next base: position 152,739 of record MCJB01014003.1, on the reverse strand, counting down.
CCTTGACAGTCATTTCAACACAAAAAAAAAAGAGGTTCAGAAAGTTGCACCGAGACGGGAAAGGTGAATTGGCCATAAGAATTTCGGACTCGGGAAATTAGGCAGAAGAAAATAAATACATGACGAATCTGCTAGACTGTAATAAGGAAAATTTCATGAAATTGACAATTATAGTGTTTTACAACAGAGAAGACAAAGATATATACATCAATTTGGGCACAAAATTTAGAGATGATATCCTACAAATTTTCCAAGCTGTTAGCTGGATCATTTATTCAATAGGAAAAAGGTACATAAATCTATGGTAGCGGGGGCCAAAATTTGAATTTCCACAAATACGAGTAGTCGGCTAAGAAACACATATCAGAAGCATAAGGTCAGAAACCTTCGAGAGCATGTAAATTGTGCGAAATTCTACCTTTTGGACTCCATTACTCCATCTTGTGTGTCATAGAACTATAACTATGACTAATTGAATTTGTAGATTACCTTTCTACCATTTTGCAGACATGCAAAATGCATATCTTTCAACTGAAGAGTAATCTGCGGAAACGTTGTACTTTACTAGAACCATTCAAAGACTTCGAGTGGCCATTGGATGAAAATTTGTCCTTCAATGTTCTCCGCCTTTTTCTTGACCGGATCAAAAAATCTTCAGTGTCTAAAACGTAAGAGACCTAGGGCATCCGGAACCACAAAACAGTTAGCAAGAGAGACAAGGCTCTTCAATTTGTGTCTATTATTAAGGATAGCTATATTACCTTTGATGAACTGCATGCTATCTTACATTCTAGACCATTAATAATTTGAATTCCTTCCATAGCTTCACCAGGAAAAGTCTCATCTCCAACTCCATACTTCCGCTTGTTTCTGCAAGATACGAGCAGCATTAACCTATGATATAAAATATTCAAGAAAGCACTCTCTGTTGATATACTACCTTGTCAAGAACACCCCTGGGTTCTCCTTCTTATGAGGAATAACAGAGAGGAGTTCATTGCTCAAATAAGCTGCAAAATTCGGGTCCATTGACACAGCAGACATCTCAGGCTTATCATGAACATAGTCCATGAGTTGTATGGATAGACGTGTTGGTGTAGAGGACTGCAGTGTGGAGGTCATTCAACAATTAGTTTAAATAGAAAAAGGGAATGCTAGGTTCTATATTGGTCACACATAACATAGAAGGAAGCAAAGATGTCACAAAGACTTACACATGCTATTCTGTATATGCTCTCTTCATGAAGAAGAACACGCACATTTTCATGGTAAACTACATCCGAAAATGTGCTAGATTTTCTTGAGGTTTCATACGCATACAGTTGGAGAAGTTTACTTTCCAACTCATCAGTTGCAATTGTCTGTAGCTGCACGAGATGCAGAACAAAATTTTAAGAATTGTACAAGACAGCTGCATACACCAAACAAGGAGAAAGTGAAAAAACACAAGCATTTACCTGTTTGACAATTTTGTATATCAGTTTGTCTAAGGTGAAGAGAAGATATGACTGAGCTCCAATAATAGCTCGGCAATCATCCTCAAACTTTGCATTGTCAGAAGAACCATCCAGCAGATTATAAAGTGCACTCATGAATCTGAAACATTAAAGAGGAGCTTAGCCTAATTAAGTACAGATTAATCAAAATGAAATGGAACACGAAACAAATCACTCAAGTGACCTGGCATATGATTCAGTGGGGTTTATAGCATTTGAGACTCTCCATCTGTGTTCAGATGATGAAGAATGCAATTTTGCTTTCTGTAGTCTTTCATACAACGTCTGTAGTTAAGAGAAGAAACATTAATGTTGCATCACCTGAAGGATTTTTACTACATGATATTAAATAGCCTTACCTGGTGAAGTCTGAAAAGCACATAAAATGAATCATTTCCATAAAATATACGTGATTCCTTCTCCCTGTCATGAAATATAGAAGGGACTTGCTTAGTGAGAGGCCTGGATGTATGTTGAAGACGTTCTGAAAATGGCATAACAGCACCATCTCCTTCAGCATCATGGACATCAGCAGTTCCTTCCACCTCTCCTTCACTCTCTGCCTTGTTATCATTCTCATCATTGTCCCCATCTTCTTCACGCTCTTCTTCGTGAGAACCTTCTCCATTAGCAGACTCACTACCTGAAACATCACAATTTTCAGAAGCATTCTCACTATCCTCTGATGTCCCGTGAGCACTTGCTTCCCCTTCATCATCAGCATCATTCTCACATCCTCTCTCTCCACCACGAACTACTTCTCTATGTCCACTTTGGTACAGCTTACTACTTGAACTTCCCTTTAAACTATGTGATACATTTGGACCACCTTCATTTGATGGTGTAAAATTATCCTCAAAATCACCGTTTGGAGTTAATTCGCCCTCTTCTCTCTCAAGTTTACATTTTCCTATGGGTTCTTCAAGACATTTCTCAACCTTGACACCTTCTGCTTTTGGGTCCACGAACCCTCCATCCTAAAATCATGCGGCAAAAAGGGAAAAAAAGTTAGAGATGGGGGGCAATGACAGATATACTGCAAGCTTAACTAGTATCTGATTGTGGTTTTCTTTTAGTTGTGTCTGTGTGTTTTGGGGTTTTCTTGGGAAAAGGGATACTTGTGCACTCTCAATGTAATCTGATTACACCCACACTGCAGACGGTTTCACATCCCAAAGGGATACTTGTGCACTCTCAGCTTCAAGTTTAGAGGCACTGCAAACAGTATCCAATTAAAAACAAGCCCAAAACCACTTCAATAACGGGAAACCTCTGTATGCACCCCCTGGGCCATGTCGTGGAGGTTGCAGTGGGTGGAATAAAGATGTCGCAAGATAACCATTTAAGTTCTTAAAAAGCTTTTGTTCCACTAAACAAAAGTGATTCATAAGAACTATCCAGCCTTGTAGAGATACTGTCTAGTAAAGGTCCTAACTTCTCTTTTCAACAATATTTTTGCATTCTCAATTCTGCAAAAGCCTACATGTAGGCATATAGTCAAGATTCACTATATATTCCAGAGGCAAGATCCATTATATATCTCCATGCATTTAGTGTTTGGGCATTTTCACGGGTCAGTGTTGGGTGGGTATCTAAACAGCTCAATTTGGGTTGCTATTTACTTTGGGCATAGACCAAATTAGCCGACCAGCAAAATTGCCCAACCCCTAAAATTTTGGGCAGGTTACTTTCGGGGCAATTTCGCCACCCCTAGTCTGCACCTCAAAGGAGCAAGAGGCAGATAAACACAATTCACAGCATGATCTTAAAAATTTCCTTCTTTTGGTGTCAAGATTTTTTGCCAGTGGTTTATCTAAAGACCACCTCTTATTTCCTAATTGTTCGGTTTTTGGGAATAGAGCATGGGTAAGAGGTTGAAGAAAGAGAACAAGTGCCAAGGGAACTTTTTTTTCTTTTGGTTGTGGGGGG
>MCJB01014003.1:122406-133974 GCA_002018475.1 Nicotiana obtusifolia | reverse complement strand
CATAATCCCCATAGCAAGCATGTAACTGCGGCTGATAATTGGTTGTGCACTTACTGTGGTCAAACGGTTCATTACAAGGACTCTTGTAAAACTAAAATTCAGTCTTTACAGAAAAATAAAGTTTTTGTTGAAAAGAGGCCTACTGTTGGGGAACTTGGTTCCCTAAAAGAAAATATGTACTGCCTGCATGGGTAAAAAGAAGTTTGATCTGCCCGTTCTATCATTATAAGGGACCAAGCTAGCTTGAGTTCCTAAGTCTAATCAATGATTTCGTGTGCAGGCTGAAGTGAGAGGTAACAACCAAAATATGATACATGGATAGCGGCTGCTCTAAGCATATGACTGGAAGAATGGATTATTTCCTCTCACTCTAGGGTTTTCAAGGTGGGAGTGTGTCCTTTAAAAACGGCATGAAGGGCTATATTCTTGGTGTTGGCAAATTGGCAAAACACTCTCCCATGCAATTGAAAATGTATGTACCATGTGAGTGGCTTTAAATATAGCTTGTTGAGTGTGTCTCAAATTTGTGATAAGGGAAAATGAAGTGAAGTTCTTGTCCAAATCTTACACTGTCACCAATCTCAAAATCGGTGAAGTGGTGTTGATAGCCAAAAGGTTCAAGAACATCTACGTTGCAGAGCTTGATTCACTTAATGGTGGTGATCTAATATGCCTAAGTGTCATTGATGATGATGCTGAGTTATGGCGCAAACGACTGGGGCATCGAGTTTTTATTTACTAAAAAAGTTGGTTATGGAGGACCTGGTTCATAGGTTGAAGCAGTCAACACCACCTGCTACTTGATTAACAAGTGCATGATCAGGTCTCTTCTGGAGAAATCTCTATGTGAATTGCTCAATGGGAGAAAACCCAAGCTGACTTACCTGAGAGCATTTGGATGCAAAATGTTTTGTTCTCAATAATGGTGGCAAAGAGTTACATAACAAAGAAGATGAAGATGGAGAATTTACAAATGCTCCTGGTGAAGCTATAGATATTGCAAATAGAAAGACTGATTTGATGTGTCAAGTCAAGCAGAGCAATAAAGAAGATGCAGCAGAATCTCCAAAAGGCACAGAGGAAACCTCGGCTGAAGCTGAACATAGGGTTTCTGAGCAAAACAAAGAAGTGAAAGTCATAATCCTGTTGATGTCAATGGTGTTTCAAATATGGAGGAACATGTTCCTTCAAATTACGAAGTTTAAGTACTTCAAGGAGCTGCTGAAAAGATTTGAGATGGAGAATGCTAAGACCATTGATACATCTATTGCCACTACTACTCGTTCTGACATGGACGAACCTGGTTTCCCTGTCAATGAAAATATGTATAGGGGTATCATTGGATCTCTTCTGTACTTGATTGTTAGCAAACCTGATATAGTTTTAGTGTTGGGTTGTGTTCTGGGTTCCAATCAAGCCCAAAAATCTCACTTGAAGGCTGCCAAAAGAATTTTGAGGTATTCTAAGGGAATGTAGGACCTGGTCCTCTTCTATCCTTCAGGAGATAATTTTAACTTAGTTGGATATGTTGATGCTGATAATGTTGGATACTGGTGGATCGAAAGAGAACATCTGGAATGACACATTTAATGGTGTCATGCTTGATCACATAGGGTACAAAGAAGTAAAACTCTGAAGCTCTTTCTACTATTGAAGCTGAATATGTGGATGTTGCCTCTTGTTGTGCTCAATTGCTGTAGATCAAGCAACAACTAGAAGAGTTGGGTGTGTTTACAGATTTTATGCCATTATAATACAAGTGCTCTAAACATTGCAAAGAACCCGGTACAACACAAAAAGACAAAGAACATTGATGTGCGATATTACTTTTTGAGGAACAATATTGAAAAAGGGCTTATTTGTATGAAGGTTTGCAAGATGAAGAATCATGTAGAAAATATCTTCACCAAAGAACTGAGCAGAGAACACTTTGAAAGAGGTCGTCTAGAGTTGGGTTTGATCAAGCTCAACTAAGGACCTGGTCCCTCGATGATTGGCTATGTAAAGAAGGAAAGGTACAATGCTAAAAAGTATTTTTCTAGTGGCATCTAATTGAATTCTATATCATTACAGGTATACATACATAGCAGTTTCAGGAGAAAACAAGTATGAGTGTCATTGCACTTCTAGGAGTTTTTGCTCAAATTTTCAAAAACCGTCAAGGAACTTGGTTCCTGTGACTTAGGTTAGTAGTCTCTTCAATACTTATATGCCTTTTTAAACCGCTGAAGTGTCATGTCATTAATTTATTCCTGCCTCTCTCTTATTTTTGAATTCCAAAATGTTAAACATTTCTAAATTGACCCGTTGCCCCAAAAAACCATTTCCTTCTCTCACATCCAACCAAAACCGATTCTTTTCTTAAAAAACAAATCAACCTTATCTCAAAAAGAATCTTTCTCTCCAAATATGCCAGAAGTGAACCAACTCTATCATCTTACAAAATTCTAACTTCATCTGAATCGAAACCCAAGAAGTCTTTGGTAGATTTTGATGGGACTTTAACTGAAAAGGAACGGGGTAGATCTATTATTCTAGAGCGCGAGGCTGAAATTGTTGTTGGGTTTGTATTGTTGGGTTTGTAGAAGCCTTGAAAGATGGAGAAATTGGTGGATGTGCTGGAAAAGGGGGAATTGAATGAGGGACCTGGTCCCTCAAATCCTTCTTAGGATGTTAATTCTGATGATGATCTTTTTCTCTTGAGTTCTGTGCTTAAACAAACCTCCGATCCAGTAAAAAGGATTGATGAAAAATAGACTGATTGATGATGAAGTGGTGTGTCCTGTTGATGTGGTGATTGTGGAAGAGAGAATGAAGTGGAAAAATCTTCACTTGTGAGAAAGAATTCAAAAAAGAAATGGAGAAAAGAAATTTAGCTGAGAACGATGCAGCAGATGATAAGAGCGAACAAATTGAGAAGAAGAAGAAGGAGACATGGCCGCTTAGGGAAAGAAAGGGTAGTGTGAGTGAGGAACCTGGTTCCTTACAGAAGCAAAAGGTTGAGTTATCGGGTTTGGAGACGTAGAAGACTCTGAAGTCTCAAAAAGTTCTGTTAGGCAGAGTGTTGATTCTGATATTGCTGAAAAATTGAGGAACTTCTTGACATTGTTGAGTTCCAAAAATAGAATCACCTCTTTCTTTCTCCTAAGTCCCAAAGTTCATGAAGAAGAAGTAAAAACTTCTATGTTGTATGTGATACTCTAATACTATATGTGCATGGGAGTGAGTTTGTTTTTAGTGAGGATAAGCTTGCGGAGATTCTAGGTGATCTGATTGACGGTTCAGCCTGCTCGGATAGGTAGAAAACCAGATCCCCTTGGACCCTTGGCAGAATAAAATGCTAAGTTGAAGGGTGAGAATGAAAGATTGAGGAACCAGGTAGAGGACCTGAGAGAGGAGATGATTATTGATCAAAAGATTGTGAATGAACGAATGGACAAGCTCATCAAAGCCTTAGCCCCTTACTTTTCTTCCTGCCCAGTGATCCTTGTCTTTCACTCCTTCTAAATTCCCTTGAGTTCCTATCTTCTTTTGATCCCTATGTTTGATGACATTGGTACTTTAGTTGTTTAAATTTTCATATTCTGTATTGTTGAAACTACTGTGCTTTTATTATAATTACTCTACTATGGACAATCACTCTATTTTGTGCAATGACATTCACTTGTTGTTCTTGTTATTATTTATGTTGTGTTGCCCAAGTGGCATGAGTTAATGTTGCTGAACTTCTTTTTGGTCGTGCTTTTTCTGTTATTCTTTTCAATGATGCCAAAAGGGGGAAGTTACATATGTGTCAACAGGGGGGAAGAATAGAATCAAATTGATATGCTATATTGTACATGCAAGAAAGGTTTTGTACATGAAAGATAGGAGATGCTTCACAGGGGGAACATTGCTGATAACATGTTGATTATAGGTCTGATCCGTAGGGGAACATGTGAGGAATCTGGTTCTCAATGGGAACATCAATTTTGGGTTTGTCATCATCAAAAAGGAAGAAATTTCTCTAAGTTACGATGTTTCATGTTTTGATGATTTGTCAAACGTTCTCAAGAAATCAGGTACATATGTGATCAGTACATATAAGAAATCTGATTCTTAGGGGGAATATCAATTCTGGGTTAGTCATCATCAAAAAGTGAAAAATTGATAAGTTATACTATTTTGTGTTTTGATGATTTGCCAAACAGTCTCGAGGAACTGATTGTGATCAGTTCCTTTGTTCTGGTTCTTAGGGGGGATATGGCTGATTCGTAGGGGGAGCAATATGGAGATCTGGTTCTAACGGGGAATATTAATTCTAAGTTTTTCATCATCAAAAAGGGAAAAATTGACAAGTTATGCGTCTTTTGTTTTGACGATTTGACAAACTTCATGAGAGAAACAGATCAGAAACCTAATACAATTAGTTCCCTTGCATTCAGAGTAACTAGTTAGATGTCTGGTTCAATTCTCAATGAAATCAGATAAGGGAATATCAGAGGGAACATATACGGATTAGTTCCCCTGGTCGTCGTACAGTCAACTCTACAGTTGTAAAAGTTGTTGCATTGTACCGTCTGGCAGCAGTACAACAACACAGGTGTAGCTTGCTAAGGCCAAACTAAAGGATACTTTATTGCATCATCCTTGATGACATTACACACACATATTATCAACATGAGGCAAGGGATTTCATCTCTCTAACACTTGCAAATCAAAAGATAATATTTTTTCAAGTGCTAGCCTCCACCACTCTCAAGGAAAAAGCTACTGCAACCTCAAGGACTCGATCCAAAGATTGAAGATATCTTAAGTCCTTAGGTTTGTTGAGTCTTTGTTATTTTGTTCTTCATTTGTAATCCTACACTACTTTCAAGAAGTGTCTTTTTAGGTTAGATTCAAACCACTGTTTGGTTTAGTTTCTTGACTAGAGTTAGTCAAGGTTTGTTGCTTTGTAATAGAGTTATTGCAAAGGGCTTAAAATAAAGTTATTGTAAGATGTGAGAGATTAAGAGTTTAATTCCTAGATTGCAATAGGTTGTAATATGAAGTTTGCTCGGTTTAGTGGAGTTGAAATCCTACTAGGGTAGGTCGTGGTTTTTAATCCCTTGAGCAAGGAGTTTTTCACGTAAATATCGCGTATTTTTTATTTACTGCCGATTTACTGTGGGAACAGACAGAGAACCTGGTTCTCTATACGGTTTGGTGGACTCTAGTTTCTATCAAATATTGATACAAAAATAATACAACTACAATATCATACAACTTAAAAATAACTTTTATAACTGTAATATAACTTAAGTATAATTTTGATACATACATGCAACTTGATGTACCGGGGAATTTCGGCACATTTTGATACTACTTGCTTAGATTTTAACTTGTTTTACGTGCAAATTCCCTCGATTCTTATATAATTTTAGTGTATTTGCAGTACATCAAGTGTAAGGACCTAAAAGCACGAAAAAGAGCTCAAAAAGCCAACTAAAGATAAGAAAAGAATTGAAAAGCATCGCGGAGGTGAATATGCAGTCGCAAACATCACATGCGAACCACATATTTCACAATAAAATCGCAAACCAAGACAGACCTCTAGGCATTTTCATGTCAAGAATGTGGTCGCATATGCGACCGCATAACTAAGATGCGGACAGCAGACATGCACTTGGGAATCGTAGACACAAGCAGAGTTTTGGGTGAAAGTCAGGGTAAAGAATGCGATCACATATGCGATCGCATAATTGGTATGCGAACCGCAAACTCAACCGCAGATCAAGTATGATGTTTATGGCTTGTTGGATTTGCGATGCAGAAGGTGGCCGCATTTCTTCAATGCGGACCACGAATACAGAATGCGATGACGGCAACAGCGCCAAAATTTGAATGGACTACAAGAACAGTACCCCCATATTCTCGACAACATAAAAGTGAGAAAATGGGAATATTTCACGAGGGATCCTAAAGAGTACAACGAGTCAATGGTCCGGGAGTTCTATGCATCCTATGGAGCTTCAAGAACGGCGCACCACAAACGTAACAGAATATTTACTGGCATAGTACAGGTTCGGGGAAAGAGTGTGTTCTGTAACAGCGAGCAAATTAATGAAATCTACTTCCCCGGGTGGCAATCAGGCACAGCCGAGTACCATGCTAAGTACTCCAATAGAGAGAATGAATGTGGGTGGATAGCGTCCATTGTTGCAAAGGGGACTCCTGCTTGGATAAACCCTGGAAAGAAGATCTATAAAGAGGATCTCACAAGGGAGGGAAAATTTTGGCTGAGCTCCGTCACCTCCCATTTAATATCGTCCAGAAACGAAACGGATATAAGCATTGAGAAAGCACTTCTCATTGCGTGCATTATGGCCGGTATAAAAATCGATGTGGGGAATCTAATCTTCCAGGAGATTGGTATCCGGGCAACACAGCATGCCACATCACTTCCATTTCCGAGTTTGATCACAGCCCTTTGCCAAGCTGTGAACGTGCCTCTCATGCCACAAGCGGACAAAATCGGAAAGTCAACGAGGGATATAGATATCACTCGTATCAGTGATTCTGCTGCCCCAACAGAGACCCCACTCTAGGACCTTGACTCCAAGACTCCTATACCTCCCCAAGATCCAGAGGCCTCCACTTCTGCTGCAGAGCCTGCATCCCCGTCCACCACGGGCCAACCTTCGTCGACACTGTCAGCCCTTTCAAGACTTGGTCTTATTGCACAACATGCCAAAGCCAAAGTGGACCAACTCTTGAAAACCCTGCCAAACCTGATCAAACAAGCCTTGACTCCAATAGAAACGTCAGTGACCGCTCTCCAACAACAACAAACACTATTTGGGGATCGCTTGCACAAACTTGAGTCCAGGGTTGAACAGATCGAGAGAGATGAGGTAGGGGTTTACCTCAGCTAAGGGAGGAAGTGAAATCTATGAAGACCGAACTCCAGAAAATGCAAAATTTGGAGTTCGAACTATCATCTCTCCTCCCCAAAGAGGGTGACCAAGGTGCAGACATTGCTGCACCAGACCTAGGTTTGGACTTCACTGCTCTAATGGCAGACATTGCACCTCCGTCTGCCAAAGTGTCTCAACCTCCAGCTCCTCCGGTACAAGTTGATATTGATGATGAGGAGACATCGGGACATTCATCAGAGTTAGAAGGAAAAGAGACAGAGGATGAAGACTCATGGTCCGATGAGGATGACGACCCTCAGGGGAAGGGCAAACAGATTGCTGCTCCAACAGTGGAGGAAGAGGAGCACGCAAACATTCAGCGGGCCATACAGCACTCGCTAGCATATGTGGCCGCCCATGTAGATCCATCGGCCACTCAGCCATCAGTGGGCGAAGCTAGCAGCTCAGCAGCCCCAACACCAGCTCCCGTCCAGTCCAACAGACCTCCTTCAGATGCACCGGGTCGAAAGGCTACTGATTCCCATAGCACTAGTTCGCCCCAGGGAGCCCCTTGAACTCTAACTTCTTTCCTTATGCATTGGGGACAATGCATGATTTCGGTTGGGGGTGGTAGCCTTATCTGTATATTTGATCTGTATTCTTGTATGCTTTGCGACATTAGTAACTGTAAAATATGTTTTAGTGTTTAATGATTTCTGTATATATGTTGTAGTTAATTAGTAGAAAATAAAGTAGTATTTCTTTGCCAATAAAATTCCCCTTGTTTTTTTTTTTGCCGGGTTCTTTTTCAAGGGTGTAATAGTAGAACCAGGACAGTAAAATGAAACATGTTGAACGGGATGCTGTAATTGTCTAGTATCAAGCATGTGCATCTGTGTATAGATTATACCCTGTTTAACAGATCAACTGTGTGAACTTGAGACTCACTCTGTAACTCTAGGTCTACCTAGAGTCATGTATTTATATATGATGAAAGCCTTGAATTGCCAAATGTTAACTCTAAAGTTGTAAACTATGTTAACCAAACAGTTTGTGTGCCATGTGTGTGAGCTCTTTGTATGAATAGTTCTTGTGTTTGCTTCTGCCATCTAGAACTTGCTCGGTTAGTTTTTCGACGCTTATTATAATTACACTGAGTTGGAGAGAGGATCTTAGGCATTATTTGTTTTATTTATGAAACCTCTTTAGCCTTTTTAGCCTACCTGTGCATAAATAATATCACTAGTACCCTATTTGAGCCTTTTAACCTTTTCTTTGGCCTCCTCATTACAAACCTTTCCCTTTTTGTAAAACAATTATCTCTTTTGAACTCGTTCCTCCTTGAACATTGAGAATGAGGCTAAAAGCCTAAGTTGGGGGTGTGGGTCAAAATGAAAATGGATAAGGTTATGCAGTGAGGGTAAGAGCGTATACCTCAGAGTGCTAAATGTCAATTTATGAAAGCTCCAGAGAAAAAAAAAAGAAAAAAAAAATAGTTATATATGTGTATTTATAATGATGGAGCTTTGAAGGAAATTAGAGAGGTATTTAAGGTGGTTCCACATTGGGAACTAGATGCCATTGAGGCTATGGGGTTTGAAAAGAAACAAAGGTGTAAAAAGAAAGAAAAATGTAATTAGTGTTCAAGGAGGATGTAGTCACTCATATCTAAATATTTATCCTACCCGTCCTTAAACCTACATTACAAGCTTAAAAAGTCCTCATGTGATCTCCAACCGAGTGTTCTTAAAAGTAGGTGACGAATTAAAATAAGGGCAAGCCTATGGTATGGTATGTGGTAACACTTGAAATTTTATTCTGAGAGTGAGTGTATTTGCACATTAGTCCCTTTGTGTTGTTACGATAAATATTGTGAGTTGGGACTTTCTTTCTGGTGAGGGCACATGAACTGCGAGGTTGATAAATAGTTGAGTTTGAGTAAAGCATAAGTGCATTCAGCTGAAGGTAGCCTTTAGTCACATTGTTGAGGTTCAAAGTTCACAAGCTGATTGGTTTTCCTTGAATATACTGATGATTCAGGGAGGGTAAAGCATTCAAAGAGGTATGCTTGAAATACTAACAACAAACACTGTCCATAGTCATTATTGTTTCATGTTTGGTAAATAGAATCTAGAATAGGATAGTGTCGTTTTAGTTGCTTGAGGACAAGCAAGAGTTTAAGTTGGGGGTGTTGATGTGCCGGGGAATTTCGGCACATTTTGATACTACTTGCTTAGATTTTAACTTGTTTTACGTGCAAATTCCCTCGATACTTATGTAATTTTAGTGTATTTGCAGTACATCAAGTGTAAGGACCTAAAAGCACGGAAAAGAGCTCAAAAAGCCAACTAAAAAAAAGAAAAGCATTGAAAAGCATCGCGGAGGTGAATATGCGGTCGCAAACATCACATGCGAACCGCATATTTCACAATAAAATCGCAAACCAAGACAGACCTCTGGGCACATTTTCATGTCAAGAATGCAGTCGCATATGCGACCGCATAACTAAGATGCTGATCGCAGACATGCACTTGGGAATCGCAGACACAAGCAGAGTTTCGGGTGAAAGTCAGGGTAAAGAATGCAATCGCAGCGATTCCCAAGCAGAGTTTTGGGTGAAAGTCAGGGTAAAGAATGCGATCGCATCTGCGATCGCATAATTGATATGCGAACCGCAAACTCAACCGCAGATCAAGTATGAAGTTTATGGCTTGTTGGATTTGCGATGCAGAAGGTGGCCGCATTTCTTCAATGCGGACCGCGAATCTAGAATGCAATGACGGCAAAATCCATGGGTGAAATCTACGACGGACGTGTAAGATTTGCGGACCACATTTCTGTTATGCGACAGAAATGCGATCGCGTTATTGACATCAAGGGCAAATCAGTCCGAATTTTGCCTTGATTTTTGGGCCTCTATAAATAGGTTTGATAGGGTTTTGTGGGGACTATCTTGTCAGAATTGAGAGCATAAAGTACTAAGCTTGGGTTATTTGATTTCGGTGAAGCTTTTTGGATCAATTACCTTCTACTTTGTAAGCTTATGACAATTACTATTCTTTTACTTTCAGTTTTCAGCATGAGTAGCTAATTCTAAACGCTAAGGTTGTGAACCCTAGATGAGTATGATGCTATTGGGATTTTGATATTGAATACAGTTTCAACGGTTGATTGACATTTGTTTACTTCTTATTCTTTAAAAAATTGTTGCAAACATTAACAAAGACTCAAGGCTTTAACCCTTGTTTAATAAAATCGCTTAGGAATAAGTGGGTTTTAATTTGGCATAGATTGATTGTTCTTAATCACAACTCTTTTGTATTTGGGAAAATCATAAAGAGAAAATATTACCTAACTATTGAAAAATATTGGGTAATCAATTAGGTATCAATTACATATCAAAAGTTTCTTCCGTTGGAAATATAGAATATTGATATCGCTAGTATTATACTTCATCAAGGGGGACACAACCTTGGTTCCTTTAATCATATTATTTATATTCATAATATTGCAATTAGTTTTCGTTTAAACTCAAATTCAATTCATACTTCTGTTACAATTACGGTGTAGAATTACGACTGTAGTCGAGTACTACACTAATTAAGTAAACGTTTCACACCTATTCCCTGTGGGATTCGACCCCAACCTTGTTGGGTTATTATATTTGACACCGACCGCTTATACTGTTTATTAAGGTGTAATTTGAGCGTATCACAACTTTCATGCAATATTCATACAAAAAATAATACAACTACAATAAAATACAACTTTCATACACGTTTCAATTATAGTACACCTTTAATGTAATTTTGATACATAAATACAACTTTATATAAATGAGAGTATTTATAGCTTGAATACAAATTCATACAATGATTCATATAATATACGACTTATTTACAACTTTCATTCGATAAAAAAAATACAGCTACAACAGAATACAACTAAATAGCGTTTTCCTATGATTTTTATACAACTTTAATATATCTCCTTTCTTTTAGAATTTTTATCTGAAAATTCATCCAAAATCAACTCTAATTTTCACCAAACACCCTCAAAATTGAGATATAAACTCCAAAAGATATTCCCGATTGTTTGCCACAACGCGCAATCCAAATAAATAATAATTTTAAAAATTCAAATTCAAAACTAAAATTTTAAAACTTTTTTATGGCTGTCAATATCTGGTGAGGCAACGGCGAGGACTGGTTAACTAATAACAGGCGGCGACGTCAAATTCATTATTGAATTCTTTGATGAAGAAAAGAAAAAGGAGATGAGGAAAGAAAAGAGAAGCTTAGAAGATCTAAAGAAGAAAAAATAGCGCACAAGAATGAAAAGAGAGAGAGAGTGAGTGATGAAGAGGGAGAGAAATTACTTAATGTATGGATTCAACTACCAAATTAAACGGCTACAATTACGGATACTCAATTAATTCTAATTTGTATAGAAGTAATACATTGTTTATCAATTTGTAATTAAGTTAAAACATCAATAGTGAGGGTAAATAAGTTTCAAAACTAGTATGGCTAGGTAAATATCTCTTATCACAATAAGCAAGATATGGGTCCGGATCTATTACTCCCTCCATTCCAATTTATGTGGTGGCATTTGACTTGACGGAATTTAAGAAAAAAGAAAGTCTTTTGAAACTTGTGATTCAACACAAGTTGTAAGTGCACTGGGGGGG
>MCJB01014003.1:75997-122386 GCA_002018475.1 Nicotiana obtusifolia | reverse complement strand
GGGGGGGGGGGGGGGGTTGAAGTTCCTGTAATTGATCAAAATTCAAAGTCAATCTAACATGTAAGTGCAGCGAATCGGCGTGATCAGATTGGACGCGTACCATTGCAGCCTATAAATATAGTTCACTATGATCTTGCCTTTTACAAGAATTCGACAACAATGGCAAATAAGGGGAGAAGAAAGAGAAAAGATTTATTTCATGAGTCAATGTTGCTAAAAAAAATCAACAATTTCTATAATTCTAACACCAAAACTTACTATTAAAGAAAACTTCGCAGAACAAGCTACTACTTATTTATAAAATTAGCTCAAGTACATTTTTTAGCACTCGATGTTATCAGTTACTATATATTATTAAGTTATTCCAAACAGGCTCATAAGTAAAATAATTTGTCAATGTATAACCACGACTTTGAATATCTCATAATTGTAATCTCTAAAATGCATCCTTGCCAACGGCTACTGTAATGTAGTTTTAATATACAGCATGAACTTTTTTATGACGTAATATTTGGTTATCAAAAAGAGCCAATCACTTGCTATTTATAGACTTACAATTGAAAAAAGAACGCATTTTTTTTCGACTGTCGGCACGATTTGTTTAATCCCACCAGATTAAGTTGTTAAGCTTTATTAAAGTGGAAATTAATAGCACAATAAAACAACCTTTATCCCAATTTCCAAAACTACAATCTCAAAATAGGCATCTGGGAATAGATTTATCCATGATTTTTCGTGGCTTTATTGAATTAAGAATTGATATAAGGTTTGTTGAATGTTAAAACCCAATAATGGTTCGGTTGCTTACATTTGGAGTTGCTATAAAAGCTAAGAAAGGAATACTAGTACCAAACGCATTAGCTGTTTTTTAAATTATTTTCACAAAAATTCGTGTAATCAAAGACTCATTACTTTTACTTGACAACCACATAAAAGTGCCTTAATAATTGGATAGTGCTGCCCCTTTCAATTCCTTTTCTCTCTTTTTTGGTCAAATTATGGTGTTCCTCATTTATGTATAACTTGTCCCTCACTTGAAAATTGAGGACTGAGAATCCTAAGTGAGACAAAACATGATCTAAAACAACAATGACAAAAACATGATTTAACACAAAAGGTAATATATAAACTATTAAATTGTACTCTAATTAAGTCAGACAGTAATGGCAATTATCCACTTCAAAATATGCATATATGATATAACAAAGCTTTGATTTTGGGTTCAAAATTAGCTAATGTAGAATGTCTGAAACAGTCCCACGAACCATTTAACTATTGAAATCGAAAATAATAAAGCGTCATGCAAAAATCAACAAAGAAAATCTTGGTGACAACAAATCAAACAACATAGAAAAATCTATTAAAAATAATTTAATATGGTTTGATCAAGTGATTTACATCAATCTACTAATATAAAAGAGAGAGAAAACTTATTGAGAGAATAAATTCTCTCCTTAAATAAAACTCTAATAAGGACTACATTGTGAATGCAATAACAAAGAATATTCAAATATGAATTCTTTTTTAGGGAAAACCTTAATATTAACGATCATAATGGGGTGACTTCTTTTTATTTAATCCGCCTCGTGTTGGTAAGGGTTTTGGCACAGACCTTACATATTCAAAAAGTAAAAACATAACTAAAGATGACATAATTATTTTAATTTTGGATAAACATTAATTTACAAGAATTTAAAGTTAAAATAAACGATATACATTATTATCATCGGAAAAAGAATTTCTAACTTGTCTAACCATAAAAGTAGGAAACAATGGGTGTTTCATGGCTTGATCTACTAGAAATTCTTCACTTAGAACTCACAAACTTGAGAAGTCACAATCAGGATAATGAATCACTAATGGGGTTCAATCCTTGTGATGGTCCACATAGGATAAACATGAACAAGAGCCAAAAGTTCATTGAGTACAAAAAGAGAGACTTGTATAGAAAAATAATGAAGCCTACAAAGTCCATGAATTAGTGTACACAAGATAAGCTGGAAATATAGGGACTTGTCATAAGGCAATTGAATGGAGGAAATTCTAGAGAGGCATGTGACTTTTTTGTAACTTGTGATGACCAAACATATTTTCCTAAGGGGAATATCATTATCACATTTTTGCTTGTTCTATTGACATTGATTTTCATTTTGTGTCCCATACTTTCTCTTTTGGCTTATCTCCTTACCCAGGTTGAGATTGCATGTGCTAGTGTTGTCCCCAAGATAGAAGAAGAAATGCATCAAATATCATATATAGAAGCATTCAACATATGCTTTGGGGTTGGTTGTTGTTCTTTGACTTCGAATTATATATACCGATAATATAAAGAGTTGCTATATTATTACTGCAAGTTAACTTATTCTAATAGATTCTTCTTACGTTTTGCAAGTTATTATATCAGACAGGCCGCTATAAAGTGTTATTACTTATTATTATAAGTCAACTTAATATAATCGGATAAAAAAACGTTTCAATACATTGTCGGTATGTAGAAAAAAAATTCTTTTTTTTTCTTTTCTTTTGTTTTTAGTGTGATGGTCATGGCGCCTACAATCTTAGACAAAATGTTTCCTATTTATTGAAGACACTGATGAGTCAAGCAGCATATCTTATTGAAATATAGGTCCACATAATACCATTTATTGAAAGAATTTATAGTTGGGTCCTTTCATTGCTGATGCTATTTTTCACTCCGCATCTCCAAATTCTCCTCTTCCCCTCGCCCCNACCCCCCAAAAGAAAGGCTAGCAATACACTGGTCCACACAAAAAACTTATTTTTATAATACAAATTACAGGACAAACTTGTGTACCTCATGTTGATATAGTAGTAGCGCATATCGTTTCTAAAGATAGGAATAGAATAAACTTCAAAAGCTGGAATAATATACTTTAAACTTCATAGCGAGAGTTAATCAAAGAAAGATAAGCATTGAAAAATTCCCTTCTCAAATTTAGATTTACTAAATTTAATGTATTCTTTAGGGGGGGAAGTTTGATGTATAACTGGCGTGTGAGTAAAAACAATTCGTCCAAATAATATTGCACTTTGGAACAAGCAATATCAATTTATTCACATTACAATCAAGTCAAATTTATAGCTTATAAGTCATAAATTTTCTATTACAAATATAATGTCTAAACAAAAGTTTCTTATTTCGTCCAAACAGGTAGTTAATATTGTAGCTCCGCGTCTAAATGATGAACCTAACTTGATAAGCACTAGTATATATATCCAAATTCAAAGAAAGTTGTATAACTTGAGTTTCTGAACATTTTTCTTCAATCACAATAAGAAAGAACCAAGGATTTGAAATTTTCGGATTTTGATGGCTCCTGCTTGCCATCGAACCAACAATTAAACTTATGTTATGGTACATTCGTCTCTAGACCACAATGTGCCTGTTATAATGTATATAGACAACCTTATCTTACATTTTTTTCAACAGATTATTTGTAAGATTTGAAAGTGAACTTTTTGATCAATTATAATAATTTTATCATTGTACCAAAGTTCTTTCTTGTGCCTAAAATAGGATGTTGTAACTATTTTTCTTTTTATTGTTGTCAGCATTGTTTTGCCAATTAATGTGTAAAGAAGTTTTCGAGAAAATCCTAGTGTTTTGAAGGAAATCAGTTTAAATATAGAGTAGGACACTTAAAATATGCTTCCATATCTTTGTCCAGTGCACCTATTCCTCGCCGAAATTGTTTTAAGGGTCGGCACATATCCAGTTTTCGTCCTTTCAATTCAAAACGACTTAATTCTGGTTGGTGGGATTTGAACAATCAAATCCTTTGATTCTGCAGCATTTTCTTTTCCTACTTTTTTTTTTTTTTTTAATATTCACCTTGTTACAAAATACTTGAAGATTTTTATTTGTTGAAATTTTAAATTCTATGAGGAAAAAATGGTATAATTTTTTGTTTATAGTTACTGAATATTTAGATTTTAATATTAAAAGATAAATTAAGCAGATTTTGTTTAATTAAGAAATTAGTTAGCTAATTCAAGATAAGAGAAAAGTGAATTGGAGGAGGATTATTTGAAGAATTGTTGGCAGAAATAGAGTTCCGCATTCAAAAGTATAACCCAATAGTCAATTAAAAAGTTTCAGAACCATGAGCCTTAGGATCAAATCTCAACAGAAGTATAAATATTATGTAGGGGATTTCTTTACATCTATTCAAATGTTAATGAACAGAATTATGCCATATATATATATTCGGACACCATAATTATAAAAAAAATAAAAATAAAGTTGTTGTTTGAGCATTATGTTTTCTAGTAAGAGGACAAAATAAAAGCCAGCACACAAAAGTCTGGAACATTCCAATGAATACTTGGTTTTTGGTTTCCTTATTAGTTTTAATTTTTGTTTGCTTCTACTGCTCTAACACTCACAGTTGGAATTAATTAGTTAGTACATCATATGAAATATATAATATGTTTGGTGAGCATCAAAGCTGTAATTGATTTGAATTATTAAAATGAACTTTGAGTGTTTGACAACTAATACATTGCTATCAGAATTTTGATTAAAGCATATTCCAATGGAATAAAATCCTCATCAGTTTTTCATTTTCTTCGTGTTAGTGCTTCGCCTGCGGGCTGTGTCAAAGAGGAACTTACTACAATGACTTGTTGATAGGCTTAGACAATAACCCAAGTTCTTTAAAAATAATAAAAACAAAAGGCTGCTGGAACTAATGCTTGAATCTAAAATTCTTGAAAACAAGGGAACAAGCCATATTTTAGTCACATGGTGTTAATTATGCGTTTGGCACGATTTTTTTTCTTTTTTTTCTTTTTCTGTAAACACGTGATTTTTAATTTATTTTTTGGTGTTAGATAAGTAAATAAAAAATATTATTTTAAAAGTATTTATATATAATTTTGACAAATACTATAAAAATGGAGGGTCAGAGGGGCGAGGAGAGGTGGGGTGGAGAGGTGTGACCCCAGTAATGGAGTCCGGAGCTAAAGTATAATTTTTTTGGACTCAAAGCACTAAAATAGGTGAAAAAAATGACATGTGGCCATTTTATGTATAGCGCATGGATTGCATGCGATATACCTTAGCGACATATTTGTCCGTTAAGGTATAGCGCATGCAATCCATGCGCTATACTTCTTAATTGACTGACCCACAGTAATTGGTGAATATAACGCACACATTTACAGCGCTATATATAGCACATTTAATTAATGTGCTATACCCTCCAATTATTGTACCCCCGCACAACCTTTTTGCTTATTTAAGGAGCTTCATTCTTTCTTCAAAAATCCATTCCGCAAAATTCAGTCTTCTGCATCTTATTTATTTTTCTTACTCATTCCAAAATATTTATTTAGTTAACTTTTCTACATTTCACCATAATGTCTGAAGAGCGAAAAATTAAGGTTGCATTATATTGGGGGAGGGGGAGGTGAGGTTGTCGTGGAGAATAACTTAGTACACTATAGTTGTTCTCTACAGTGTATTGTTAAGTTGCCACTTATATTGGAGTACGATAGATTGGTATCGTTGATATGTAAAAGAATGAGTGTGAGAAAACTTTCGGTTAATATTAAAGTAACCGAAAGATATCCATATTCTCTTACTCTGCAAGAGGTTGCTTGTTATCTGAGTTTAACATCGAAGACGATGAAAATCTAAGATTTTTTGAGGACTCCGGATGAACACCGGGAACTTCTTGTGATAAAAATACTAGAAATGTACGTCAAGTCTGAAGACGTTCACAATATTGAGATTCCTCAAAATAGGGATAACCCTCTATCATCGGGTGGTGTTTTTGGAGCAGTTTTATCCGAACAGGTTCCGTTTAAAAGAGTCTACCCAGATCTAAATTTATTTCCACGGGCGAATGAGGACCGAGGACATAATATCTCCCCAAGTTTACATAATTCACACACTGAGTGGTAATTTTCGTTTGTCTTAGTATGATTTTTTTATGTATCATATTCGTACTAACACTCATATATTCCAAAGGGGGTACCGGCAAGATTTAAATTTTACAAGTTATGAACCAATCAACTGTTGAAATATGCCCAATTTTGGTGGTTTGGATCATGGTGGTCCATCCAGGAGTCATCAACAACTCGATAATGTGCATCATGGGACATCAACAGATTATGAATTGTAAGTTAAGAGATAAAGTTAATATATAATGTTGGGATGACTTTGAGAAACTCATTATTTTATTGGTTGTGTAGTGAAAACGAGCAACTTGAAGGTCCTGTCCTTACTCAATTGCCCGAAGACGATATACTTAATCAGGATCTGGCAGATGCATAGAGTCAGGAAGATGATAGTGATTATGACAATAATGTTAAAGAGTCTGAAGATGATACATCCTTCCCTGATGAGAGCGACGATGATGAGGAAACGCGCTTTGCTGATGAGAATGAGAATGAGGAACCTGATTTGCCGAGGGAGCATGATGCCACTAATAAACATGCTCCATATATGCAAACTCCACCTCCCATTAGACCTAGAGAGTACGAGTCCCATGTGCCCTTTCATTCAAGGGCGATTCCTTACCTTGATTAGTTGCCCAATATGCTGGATATGAATGCCCTCACAAGGGATCTTGATGATATTCAGACAGCAATATGGGATGAATCTAGACCAATGGTGCTGTCAAAGAATATGGATTTTGCTGATAAAGCGCGCTTTAGTAGGGGGTGCGAATGTACAGCATAAAATAATATCGTGAGATCGAGGTTCATGATTCATCTCCGGAAGTATATAAGGTTATTTGTCGTAGATGGTTTCAAGGTTGTAGATGGATGCTACGTGCAAGAAAGTTGAAAACAAATATGTGGATTGTGGAGAAATATATTGGCAACCACACTTGTGATATGGACACATTCAGTGGGAGTTATTTTAACTTGACTGTTGACTTGATTTCACATATTGAATCGTCCATAAGGTACAACATTAAAGAATGTATAACATCTATCCACCAGGTATATGGCTGTACCATTACCAAAAGAAAGGCATTTCTCGGGCGTAAACGTGCATTTGAGATTATTTATGGTAACTGGGATAAGTCATTTCCCGCTCTACCCAGGTACATGGCTGCTTTGCAACACTTTAACCTCGGGACTGTTGTTAAATGGAAGTTTGAGCGGAGTCCGGGAATATCAGAATTCATATTCAGATATGTGTCTGGGCATTTAAATCAGCCATTGATGATTTTGTGCATTGTCGGCGGGTAATCTCCATAGACGACACTTATGTCTATGGAAATTATGATATTAAGATGTTGATCGTCATTGTAGTAGATGCCAATGGAAGCATATTTCCCCTCGTATTTGATATTTGTGCCAATGAAATTCAAGTAGCTTGGACATGGTTTTTGAACCACTTGAAAGAGCACGTTGTTAGACAGAGTTTAGGCATTTGTCTAATATCTTATCGGCATGGTAGAATTTTATGTTCTGTACAGACTTTGGAAGCATGGAAGGAAACGCATGCTTACCACCGTTACTGTGTTAGGCACTTGAAGGCCAACTTCCAGCGAGCTCATCTAAATAAGAACTTACATGATTTAATGCAGATAGCCGCAACAGATCATCAAGAGTGTAAATTCAGGAAGCAAATGGAATTGATTAGGTAGGAAGACCCAGAAGCTTATCGTTGGTTGATGCGACATGAGCTTGATAAGTAGACTTTGCATAAGGATGGTGGTAGATGATGGAGAATTTTGACAACAAACGTGTCAGAGTCTTTTAACGGGTTGTTGAAGTCTGCCTGTGGATTTTTTGTCACTGCCATGGTGCGGATGTCATTCAAGCAGATGGCAGAGAGGTTTGTTGAAAGATCCGAAGTGCATCGTCCTTGTTGGAAAGGGGTGTTCAATTTATGCCACGGCCAATCTAACGATTTGAGATATATAGGAAGCAAGCATACTGACATACATATTTGCAATATTGCAACGAGCGAAATATCTTTTAAGTTCGCACTGGTCTGCATCAAAATCGCGGTAATAATACCCACACCATTAATGAATCCAGAAGATTATATTCGTGTGGGAAATGGTTGATCTATCACTTGCCATGCTCACATGCCATGAAGTGTTTTCAACATGCTGGTTTTGCGGTGACGAGGTACGTTAATAAAGAATATAGTGTTGCTGCATACATAAACACCTATAGTGGCCACTTCCAATCAGTGGGTGCTGAGCATTATTGGCTGCCGGAACCATTTAAAATGGTGTGTAACAAGGATTATAAGCGGCACCGACAAGTGAAAAAAAGAACACGGATACAGAACCAAATAGATGTTAGTGATGTCATTTATACGCGTAAATGTGGTATATGTTCCCAAACAGGACACAATCGCCATAAATGTCCTTCAGTTGGTTTGGGAAGCGTTGGTAATTCAGCTCCCGGTGGCAGTTCATCCAATGTGCCCAATTTTCAAGGATAAACTTAGTGATTTGTTATAGTATTTTTGTTGTACTAAATGTCTGTAATAGTGCTGTTTGCAATATTTATGAAACAAAATTAAGTTTTCAATAGACTTAGAATTAATTGACATTTAAAATTGAATATTCAATACAACAATTAAAAATAACTTCAAGAAATTTAAAAACGATTTTCATTCACCATTATCGTCACTGTCTGGCACTATTTCATTGTCATTGTCATTGTATTCATCTTCTTCGTCAACTCTTGTACACATCCGTCCAGACCGAGGGCATCAGAATCTAGGCCCCAGTTGACACACATTTCTCGTATCTCATCGCTATCATTAATAAGACCACTTGCCTGATTTCTACAACAATATGGAACTCCTGCGTCCAACGTCTGCGGTAAAAACTTAGGCAGTCCCCCTAACTCGACAACTGTTAGAAATACTTGATAATCAATGTCTCTATGCGATTTTTCATTTTCTAATAAATCTTAATACTGACTCTACGTTCCTTGAAGGTAGTTAAGATTATCCAGTGGATGATGAATGACTAGTGCCTTTTCTATCTCTAAAATCTCCTTTATCAAATGCCGAATCAACTCAGGTTCATCTTTGTGTGTGTTTTTTTGGAATGTTGCACACAGTGCTTGTTGTACAACTAGCCCATGCCAATGGCATAGTACTTCATAATCACACCTTTTTGAGTAAAGGGGAACCCGTTGTAGTTTTTCACCCCAAATTCGCATACCTTCAAGCTTTGTAGAATGTGCTTCCCCCTCAATAATGTGCCCTGCAACTTTGAGATCGGTGTGTATATTGATAGGCTTATTTTCCAAGGGACGTAGAACACCATACCACTTGTCATCCACCCAATTAGTATAACAACCTAGCATATTTTTTTCAAGGTAGGGATCGATGTCGTGTTCCATGTGGACCTGTTGAACTACCTTCATATTTTTGCCTCTTCTTAAACCACTTATTAAATGTTAGTGGCATTTCTGAAATGGACGTTGTAATGGTCCTTGAAATGGTTTTTGAATACTAGAATGTTGGTTCAACTTAAAAACAACTAAACTGGTGGTCTCCTAATTCTTTAAAAGAGCTAAGAATGGTCTTCCTAAGATAAGGGGGACATCTTTGTTCTCCTCCATCTTCACCACTATGAAATCTACAGGAATTACAAACTTATCTACCTGAACTAAGACATCTTCCACTATCCCCTTGGGTATTATAGTTGTTTGGTCGGCCAGCTGCAAGGATATTGGTGCTGACTTTATCTCTCCAATCTCATTCTCCAACTTCCTGTAAATAGACAAAGGCATTAAATTAAGTGAGGCACCAGAATCATATAAAGATTTATCAAAGTTAAGAATGCCTAAACAGCAAGGTATAGTAAAACTCCATGGATCTCCACAGTTTTGTGGGAGTTTGTTTTGCAAGATTGCGTTGCAATGCTCTGTGAGCTTGACCACCGAGGTCTCTTCTATCTTTCTTTTCTTTGTAAGGATCTCCTTCAAGAATTTTTCATAAGCTGGCATTTGGGAGAGCACTTTTGTGAATGGTAAATTTACATTGACCTGTTTCAGCATATCCAAAAATCTCTCAAACTGCATGTCCAGCTTTTCTCTACTTAGCTTTTGGGGAAAAGGCAGCGCAGACATATGCTTGCTCGCCTCAGGATCCTCCCTTCTCAAATTTCCTTCTTTCTTCTTTTCGACATCATTCTTCAGGTGCTCTCGCGCTCTTTTTCATGTCTCATATCTTTTTGGATTGGGGTGAGATCTATCGACTCTTGCTCACTTCTCAAAGTTATAGCATTTACTCTCTCTTTGAGATTTCTTTTTGTATCAGCCGGAAGTGTTCCTGGGGCTCTCTCAGACATTAGAGTAGCTAAGTGCCCAACTTGTTTTTCTAGTCTTCAAAAAGATGTACTCAATACTTTGATAGCTGCATCATGGGCATCAATCCTCTCATCTGTCTTGATAATGAAGGTCTTCATAATATCTTCCATACTGGGTTGATCCGACTATGGAGATTGATATTGTTGTCTGCTGATATTGAAAAGTTGTAGCTCCTTGTTCCCGGTATCTGGTGTTGTTTTGTTGCCATGCATTTGCAGTACCCGCAGGTGAACTTCATGAAAATCGGGGGTGCCTCTGACCCGTTGCATTATAGTTTCCTACAACATTCACTTCCTCAGTTGAGGCTTGACACTCATGGGTGGGGTGTCCTCTTCCACATATATCACAAGCTATGTGGTGTACATTTTGCATTGAAGCTATAGTTAGCTTTCATATTTCTTTAGCCATAACATCAAGTTGTACTTGCGTAGATGTAGTAGCATCAACTTGGTGAACACCAGTTGATTTTCTTCTTTCCACACTTTCAGAGGGCCATTGATTAGTATCTTCGGATAACTCATCAAGAATTGTAACTATTTCCTCTGGAGTCTTCTTCATAAAAGGGCCTCCAACCGCATTGCTTAATGTTCTACGCGAGGTCAGTGTCAATCCATCCCAAAAATCTTGGAGTTGCATCTATAGTTCAATTCCGCTATGTTGACACCTTCTAACTATCTCCTTAAACCTCTCCCATGCTTCAAAGATAGTTTCATTCTCTTTCTAGCAGAAATTATGAATTTCTGTTCTAAACTTGCCTGTCTTGGCTAAGGAGAAATATTTATCAAGAAATTTTTTGGTCATTTCCTCCCATGTTCTAATTGATCCATTTGGCAAGCTTCGAAGCCACTGCTTCACATCATCTTTAAGTAAAAAGGGGAATGCCCTTAAATACACTGTATCTTGTAACACCCTATTATATTGAAAGGTGTTCATAATCTCCTCGAAGTCCATCAGATGCGTGTTTGGATCTTCGTTCATCTTCCCTCTGAAAACGCAGCTATTTTGAATGGTTTGAAGCAAACCTTGCTTCAACTCGAAATTGTTGGCTGCAATTGGAGGTGGTCTAACACTTGACAATGTAGACTGGTCTGGCATAGTCACCCAATGCTCTACCAGGCCTTGATAGCGCATTCTCGAACTGGTCTTCAATCAAGGGTCGATTAAGATTGAATCCTCGACCACTATTGTCTTCGACAGTTTCCTCAGCAACTCTATGGGCTGCCTCAGCAGTTATCCTTGCAGCTGCCTCTACCTCATTGTCATCGTTATTAACTATGCGTTTCTTGGGTTGAAGGTTGCCCCAAGAACCTTACGGTGAACTCTTTCTCCCTCCTTAGTTGCCGCATGTATTTTTTGCAATTCTGGTTTGTAAGGTATTACTTCTTTATAAGAAGATCGTGTCATACACCACGGACATAACTTGTTTCCTGCACACAATTAAGGAACACCAAACGTAAAAGGAGGAAAATAAAATAAAATAACATAAGTTCCTGAATTAGCACTGCAAACTATTTCTAACATTATTGATTGCCAATCCCCGGCAACGGCACCAAAATTTGACGAGTGCAAGACACATACTTAAATTGTGCTCGCTAGTCAAAGATAGTATAGTATAATATCGTGTTTGTGGGGATTAGATTTAAGCAGTATTATCATAGTTTGTAGCTAGATTGCTATCCAGGAAGATCAATAATTGAGATTTATATGATTAATAATAAAATTTAACTAAGAATCTAGAGTTAATCGATAAATGACAATCGAAGCAAGGACTAAACAAAGGAAGATATCAATGCAGGAAAATAGGATTTTGATAGGATATGTGCAACATAATTGTCTGGTATTTAACTCTAGATAAGTCACTTCTAATGTCCAAGTGAGTCTCTCGAATTTACTTAATTATCATAACCATTGTTTAGTAGAAACTCTTCTCTCGATTAAGTCTCAACCTCACAATATGAACCAATTTAAGCTCTGTGAAGATATGCAAGAATGTGTAGTGGATCGGTCTTTAGGAAAACATCTTTTGATTATTCTCCTAACTAGATTTAATCAAAACTAGCCTCTTTCAATTACTTAGAAGAATCTATGAATTTATCCAACAATATAGTGCAAAGATATCATAAGTTATGCCTCTTTCGATTACAAGAACAGGTGAATATAGATGCAACAATTACATAAAAATAGAGTTATAATCCCCAAACAATCATCAATACACCAAATCCATCAAAACCCAAAAAACTACTCTATAGACATGGAGAAGTTCTTCACAAATATAATTAAAGTATAGGAAAATATAGATTCAATCCAAACTCGGATCGTGAGTGACGAAGGAATGATGAAATCCTTGTGCTTGTGTTCTTCCCAAGCCTCCTTAGGTCCAAAATTCTCTCCTCCAAGTTCAGATGCCCAGTTTTTAGGCCAGCTGGGCTTCATATAAATCCAAAAGAGTCCTCTCCGAAATTACAAAAACAGTCTTGGGAGGAGTTTTCGGAGTTGGACGTGCGCGACCGCGCACCTGGAAGTGTGCTCGCGCACTTGGTCGCACATTTTTCAAACTGTTCTGCCCCAAGTGCGCGCCCAAGGTGCGCTCACACACCTGGGTGGTATCAGTTAGGAATTTGGAAAATTTAAAATATCAAAGTTGTAGTCCTTTAAATAGCTTTCCAACAATATATTTTGGAGCTCAAACGGATTTTTGAGAAAAACGTTATGTGCATTTTATAGGACAATGCGCAGTATGCCTACTCGATTCGTCGTTTCGTTCTTAAAGAGCACTATCATCCGTTGATCCCTGAACACGATCGCCACTTAATCCTTGGGTTTTACCTCAGACTTCAAAGCTTTCGAATAGCTTGAGTTCATTCCATAACAACTACATAGATCGGAATCACTCCTACAAGGAATAAAACACATAATTAGTGCAAAACACTAGGGATTAAAGCTCCAACTCAATTAAAGTGCAGTAAATTAGAGTGCAATAAGCGACTAAAATACAAGATTATAGCCTACCATCAGCTATACCTATCTGTCATGATCCTAATTTTCCTTCGAAGGATGTCGCGATGGCACCTAGTCTCTACGACTAGGTAAGCCTAACAAATAACAACAACTCAGCACATATATACTAACCAGTAATTGAAAACGACTGAATAATAGATAAAACCTTGTGAAAACAAAATCTCATACACACACCAAAACCGGTGGAACTGATTCATAAGCTTTATAAAATGTAACTAGAGTACTACTACATCATTGTCCGAATGGAAATACAACACTAATGAAAATAAGGGAAGGTGGCTCCGAGGCATGCGGACGTGGAGCAGGCATATCTTGATGTCTCCGATAAAAGCAGCTGGCAGGAAATCTCTATTGACCGGCACGGGTGGATGTACCTGGATCTGCACAAAAAGATGTGCAGAAATATAGTATGAGTACACCACAACGGTACCTAGCAAGTATCAAGCCTAACCTCAGTAGAGTAGTGACGAAGCCAGGTCAAGACACCTACTAGGATATGAAATAGACAGTATAAGAATGTAATATGGATAACGAAAAGTGAAGAATAACTTATATGGAACAAGATAATAGCAGGAACTAGTACCGGAAGTTAACAATAGAGATAACATAAAAAAAAAAAGCAACTAAAGTGCTAAATGATCATGTACGGACTACAACTGCTAGAAAAATAAAGAATGAAGCAACAAGAAATATTCTTTCCACAACACTTTGCAACATGAAACAAACAGCAAGAAACAGAACGAGGTACCGCCTCGTGTATAATGAACTCAAACAAAGGTACCACCTCGTATAATCAAGAATCACAACCGAGATACCGCCCCGTATTCACATTTCTCAATTTCAATGACAATCTTTCCATATACCACCGCGTGAGCCTTACATTTAAAAATAGGTTTTGAAGTTAAGATTTTTACACTTTTCTCAAAAAGTCAACAAAAGTCAATTCGGGGCCCCCCGATCAAAACTCGGGTCCAATGGTAGATTCCGTCTACCCATGACCCCACAAGTTCAACTATGTGATTAGTTTCAAATCCAAGTCCAAATCAACTCTCAAAACTCAATTTCTTATTTTTCAAAAACTTGACAAAGCTTTATAAATTTCTACTTTAATTAACATGATTTTGATGTTAAAATCTAAGATACATTGAAGAAATATGATTAGAAATAGCTCAGAATCACTTATCCAAGGTTTGTAGGTGAAAATCCCCTCTCAAAATCGCCTCCTACCGAGTCTAGGGTTCAAAAAAGAGAGAATGAACTCAAAAACCCGGTCTTCTAGATATTTGATCAGTTGCACATATGGCAATTGCGACACGGGTTCGGAATTATGAACCCTCGCAATTGCGAATAAAGCCTCGCAATTGTGGCACTGAAGGTTTGGGGAGCTCTTCGCAAATGCGAAGATGGGATCGCATTTGCGACCCCTGTTGCCCTCGAAATTGCGACAAGATCATCGCAATTGAGATCTTAGCCTATCTCAGAAAGCCTTCGCACATGCGAACAGAATTGGCCTACCTTCGCAAATGCGAACTCATACCTTGCAAATGCGAGATCTGAGGCCTGTGCAGAAAAACCAGCCACATTGATTCCAACCATACTCCGCTAATCATCCGAAACTCACCCGAGCCCTCGGGGGCTCCCAAACCAAACATCCACACAAGTCTAAAAACATCATAAAACTCGCTCGTGCAATCAAAACACAAAAATAACATCTAAAACGCCATAACGGACCTATTCCAACTAGGTCTGAATCCTATCAAATCAACTCCAAATGAGCGTTAAATTTTGCAAACAAGTACTAAACACCATAACGGACCTATTCCAAGTCCCAAAATCAAATTCCAATCTTGATAGCTAAAAGTCAACCAATGGTCAAAATTTTCAACTTAAAGTTGCCCAATTTCGGCAAATCAACCTACAGACTTCCAAAATAAATTTCGTGCATACGCCCACGTTCGAAATCACGATACGAATCTATCGAAGTCATAAAAACACAGTTTCGGGGTCATTTTCACAAAAGTCAAAGTTTGGTAACATTTTCAATTTAAAGCTTCTAAGTCTAGAATCAAGGGTCCATTTCAACTCAAAAGCTTTCTGGAACGAAACAATCAATTCCGCAAGTCATAAAAGCACAAACACAAAAGTGCGAAGCAATAAAAGAGGTAACGGGGCACAATTACACAAAACGACCAATCAGGTCATTTCATTCTCCCCCTCTTAAAGCAAACGTTCTTCCTCGAACGTGCATAAGGGCATACCTAAAGTGGTGAATAAATGAGGATAACGACTCTGCATGCCGTGCTCGGTCTCCCAGTTCGTCTCCTCGCCGGATGACCCCTCCATTGAACCTTCGCTGAAGCAATATCCCTTGACCTTAACTTCCGGACCTGCCGGTCCAAGATGGCCACCGACTCATCAACATATGACAAATCCTTGTCCAACTGGACTTAGCTGAAATTTAACATAAAATACAGGATGAACTGCAGGTAGACTAGGTGGCAGTGCAAGCTCTCCAATCCTCTCAAGAATCTCAAAAGGTCTGATATACCTAGGGCTCAACTTGCCCTTCTTCCCGATCCTCGTAACACCTTTCGTGGGCAAAACCCGAAGCAAGACCCGCTCCCCAACCATGAATGCAACATCATGAACCCTCCGATCCGCATAACTCTTTTGTCTAGATTGGGATGTGTGAAGCCGATCTTGAATCAATTTAACCTTTTTCAAAGCATCCTAAACCAAGTCTGTACCCAATAGCATAGCCTCACCCGGCTCAAACCAACCCACCGGAGACTGACACCGCCTCCCATACAAGGCCTCGTACCGAGCCATCTGAATGATCTATTAGTAGCTGTTGTTATAGGTAAACTCTGCAAGCGGAAAGAACTAATCCCAAGAACCCCGAAACTTCATCACACACGCACGAAGTATATCCTTCAATATCTGAGTAATGTGCCCGAACTGTCTGTCCGTCTATGGGTGAAATGTTGTACTCAGCTCCACTCGTGTGCCTAGCTAAAGTTGTACGGCCCTCTTGAAGCGCGATATAAATTGTGTACCTCGGTCAGAGATGATGGACACCGGCATACCATGAAGTCTGACGATCACGAATATAGACATGAGCCAGCTGCTCTGAAGAATAAGTAGCCACCACTGGAATGAAATGAGCCGACTTGATCAACTTATCCACAATCACCCATACTGCATCAAACTTCCTCCGAGTCTGCGGGAGCCCAATAACAAAATCCATAGTAACCCGCTCCCATTTCCACTCTGAAATCTCTAGCCTTTGAAGCAATCCACCTGGCCTCTTATGCTCATACTTCACCTGCTGACAATTTAGGCACCGCATCCGTAACACACTGTCATCCCCGGTAGTTACCTCCTTGGCATCGCCGTGCTGAACCGTGTCCTTCAGGACAAGCAAATAGGGGTCGTCATACTGACGCTCTCTGATACGATCATATAGAGAAGACAGAGAAACCACACAAGCCAAAATTCGACTCAGCTCCAAAAAATCCAATCTAACAAATTGGTTGGCCAAGGCCTGAAAATCCAATGTTAATGGCCTCTCCGTTGCCGGTAGATATGCTAAACTACCCAAGCTCTCCGCCTTTCGACTCAAGGCATTGGCCACCACATTAGCCTTCCCATGATGATATATAATGGTGATATCATAGTCCTTAAGCAACTCTAACCATCTTCGCTGCCGCAAGTTAAGATCCTTCTGTCTGAATAGATGTTCTAGACTCTGGTGATCGATAAAGACCTTACAAAAAATACCATACAAATAATGCCACCAGATCTTCAATGCATGAACAATGGCTGCCAACTCCAAATCATGGATTAAATAATTCTTCTCATGAGTCTTCAGCTGTCGAGACGCGTAGGCAATCACCCTATCGTCTTGCATTAACGCCGCGCCAAGGCTAACACATGACGCATTATAATACACAGTATAAGACACTGAGACCGTAGGCAATACCAACACTGGGGCTATAGTCAAAGCGGTCTAGAGCTTCTGAAATCTCTCCTCACACTCATCAGTCCACCTAAAGGGAGCACCCTTCTGGGTCAATCTGGTCATAGGTGCAGCAATAGATAAGAAACCCTCTACGAATCAACGGTAATACCCTGCGAAACCAAGGAAACTTCAGATCTCAGTAGCTGAAGAAGGCCTGGTCCAACCTTGGACTGCTTCAATCTTCTTCGGATCTACCTTGATGCCCTCACTCGATACTACATGACCCAAAATCGCCACCGAATCAAGCCAGAATTCACACTTTGAAAATTTTACATACAACTTCTTTTCTCTCAAGGTCTGGAGCATGGTCCTCAGGTGCTGCTCATGATCCTCCTGGCTGCGGGAGTACACCAAGATGTCATCAGTAAACACAATGATGAATGAATCAAGATAAGGCTGGAATACACTATTCATCATGTGCATAAATACTGTTGGGGCGTTGATCAGCCCAAATGACATCACGAGGAACTCGTAGTGACCTTACCGAGTTCTAAAGGCAGTCTTTAAAATATTCGGATCCCAAATCTTCAGCTGATGATAACCTGATCGTAATCAATCTTGGATAACACTCTGGCACCCTGTAGTTGATCAAATAGGTCATCAATGTGTGGCAACGGATACCTGTTCTTCACTGTAACCTTGTTCAACTAACGATAATCAATGCACATGCGCATACATCCATCCTTCTTATTCTCAAATTAGACTAGAGCACCCCACAGTGAAAAACTAGGCCGAATGAATCCCCTATCAAGCAACTCTTGTAACTGCTCCTTTAACTCATTCAGCTCTGCTGGGGCTATATGATATGGTGGAATAGAAATGGGCTGAGTGCCCGGCAACAATTCAATACCGAAATCAATAATCCTGTTGGCGGCATGCATGGAAGATCTGCTGGAAATACATCTGGAAAGTCTCTCACTACCGGAACTGACACAACGGTAGGAGTATCAGCATTAACATCCCGCACAAAGGCTAGATAAGTATTACACCCCTTCTCAACCATCTGCTGAGCCTTTAGAAATGATATAGCCCTACTAGGAACATAATCTAATGCACCCCTCCACTCTAACCGTGGTAAACCTGGCATAGCAAGTGTCACAGTCTTGGCGTGACAATCAAGAATAGCATAATAGGGCGACAACCAATCTATGCCCAAGATAACATCAAAGTCTACCATACTAAGTAACAACATATCAACTCTGGTCTCAAAACCACCAATGAAAACTAGACACAATCGGTACACACGGTCCACAACAGTAGAATCTCCCGCACATTTAGACACATAAACATGAGAACTCAAGGAATCATGTGATATACCCAAATACGAAGCAAAGTAATATGACACATATGAATAAGTGGATCCCGGATCAAATAAGACTGATGCATCTCTATGGAAAATCGGAACTATACCTGTAATGATTGAGTCTGAAGCAACTGCCTCTATCCTACTCGGAAGAGCAAAGAATCTAGCCTGGCCTCCCCCTCTAGGGCGACCTCTACCTGTCCGTCCCCCACCCCTAGCTGCCTGAGTGGCAACTGGGCAAATATCATGGCCTGAGAAGTCTGCAGCCTGACTGAATCTGTGGAGCCTGATTAGTCTAGGAAGGTGCACCCCTCCTGAGTCTAGGGCAGTCTCTGACCATGTAACGGATATCACCATACTCAAAATAAGCTCTTGGTGGGTGTAGCGGCTAGTATTGGCTCGAGCCTATTCGACTGGACTGACCGCTGAAGGCACCCTGTGCAGAAGGTGCACTAGAAAATGGCTAAGCAAAATGTGCAACCTAAGACCTCGGAACAACTAGAGTACCAAAAGACGCTGGAAGTGCTGAATGAACTGGACGGCTCACATAGCCCTTACTATGACGGGTTGTAGTTGCAGCGTGACCACCTCTAAATCCCCATGTGCCACGAGGCTCCTTGGCCTCCCTATTCTCTCGATCACAATCTCGCATACCCTCCAACCCCTAGTCATGTTGAATCTAAATACTCTAGTTGAGCCCCTCAATAAATCTACAAACTCGCTCCCTGATCGTAGCAACCAAGGCTGGTGCATGCTTGGACAAATCACTGAATCGGACAGCATACTTCAACACTGACAAAGTACCCTGGCGCAGCCGCTCAAATTCCGTGCGTCAAACATCCCGAAGGGCCTGAGGAACAAACTCTCTCATGAAAAACTCTGAAAATCAATCCCATGTAAGTGAAGCTGCCTCAGTTGGGCTACCGACCTCGTATGCCCGTCACCACTGATATGTCGCTCCCTTCAGTTGGAACGTAGTAAAAGTAACTCCACTCGTCTCTACAATGCCCATAGTGCGGAGAATATGGTGACACTCCTCAAAAAAAACATGTGCATCCTATGAAGCCAAACTAGTGAAAGTAGGAGGGTGGTACTTCTTGAACCTCTCGAGCCTAAGCTCCTCCTCCTCAAATGTTGCTGCCCTGACCACGGGCTTAACTGGAGCAACAGCCTGTACCGGTATAACCTCTAGGACCTGATCAACTTGGACCCACTACTCTAGGGTACGGGCTGCGGGAGTCTGTGCTTCTCCCCCAGCCTGAGATGTGGCTGGTGCAAGTGGGATCAACCCCGCTTGAGCTAAGGTACGGAACATGCTCAGAAATTGTGTGAGGGTCTCCTGAAGTGCTGGGGTGGCAATAGGCACCTCGGGTGTCTGACCCCCGACTGGAGCTACTAGTGGATCCTCTGTCGCAGCTGGGGCAGGTGCTCTAGCTGCACCTCGTGCCCATCATCGACCTCTGCCCCGGCCCCGGCCCCGGCCCCGGCCCCGGCCCCGGCCCCGGCCTCTCGCAACTCTAGCAGGGGGCGCGGGTGTCTGATCTTCGAATCCTGCTGTGCATGTACTCGCCATATGTGAGAGAATAAAAAGTAAAAGATTTAGTTTTCGAAATCAACCAATTCGCACGATAAGGAAACAAAGAACTGAAGTTTTCCTAATAGTTGTGTAGCCTCTCGAAGATAATCATGGACGTCTCCGTACCGATCCGCAAGACTCTATTAAACTTGCTTATGACTCGTAACACCTATGAACCTAGAGCTCTGATACCAATTTGTCACGATCCCAATTTCTCTCTAAAGGATGTCGTGATGATACCTAGTCTCTACGACTAGGTAAACTTAACAAATAACAACAACTAAGTAGATATATACTAACCAGTTACTGAAAACGACTAAATAATAGATAAAACCTCCTGAAAACAGAATCTCACAAATACACACCCCAAAACCGGTGGAACTGAGTCATAAGCTCTATAAAATGCAACTAGAGTACTACTAAATCATTGTCAAAAAGGAAATACAACACTAATGAAAATAAGGGAGGGTGACTCCGAGGCCTGCGGACACTGAGTAGGCATACCTTGAAGCCTCCGGTAAAAGCAGCTTGCAGGAAATCTCTATCAATCGGCACGAGCGGACATACCTGGATCTGTACAAAAAGATGTGTAGAAACATAGTATGAGTATACCATGACGGTACCCAGTAAGTATCACGCCTAACCTCAGTAGAGTAGTGACGAGGACAGGTAAAGACACCTACTAAGATATGAAATAGACAATATAATAATGTAATATGGATAACGGAAAGTGAAGAATAACTTATAGGAACAAGATAATAGCAATAAATAGCACCAAAAGTTAACAATAGAGATAACATAAAAAAGCAACTAAAGTGCTACAATGATCATGTACGGACTACAACTGCTGGAACAATAAAGAATGAAGCAACAAGAAATATTCTTTCCACAACACTTTGCAACATGAAACAAACAGCAAGAAACACAACGAGGTACCGCCTCGTGTATAATAAACTCAAACAGAAGTACCATCTCGTATAATCAAGAATCACAACCGAAGTACCGCCCCATATTCATATTTTTCAATTGCAATGACAATCTTTCCTTATACCGCCGCGTGAGACTTACATTTGAAAATAGGTTTTGAAGTTAATATTTTTACACTTTTCTCAAAAAGTCAACAGAAGTCAATTCGGGGCCCGCCCGATCAAAACTCGTGTCCAATGGTAGATTCCGTCTACCCATGGCCCGCCGCGTGAGCCTTACATTTGAAAATAGGTTTTGAAAATAATTTTTTCAAAATAGCTACACGCACTTTAGCCCAACTTATGACACTGCGTGGCTTCACATAGTTCCCCTACAATCAATCACACACATAAGTCCCACCTTATACAGTCGCATGCGCATCAATATCATATGACAATAACAACTCGCACCACAAGTGTCCACATATCACAACTTTCCAACAACAACAATATCAATGGTTTTGCAACAATATCCCACGACTCCACCACAACGTATACAAGAATATCAAGAATAACAATGGATGAGAAATGCTCAACACTAAATGACTCAACGATGAGAAAATAATATATAACCACGATATTAGATAAGACTAACTCACAATAAAGGAAATATTACTCAACATTGAGTCTCAAATAATGGAACCCAACAAGCAAAGGGATAACATGAGCAATTAAATCGAATAATGATAATTAACAATGAAGAGATAACATGTAACAATAAAGGAGATAACGAGTACAACTAAAGCATGTGAGCAATTTAGCAAGTAGGATGTAGAACCAATACTAAACAAGTCAACTAAGGCATTTAAGGATAGTCTAACACAATTAAGGATAATTTGACTATGAGAATTTAGAACATAATAGGACATTTCAATTAAAGCATGGAAATAGTCTAAGTAACCTAACCGGTCAAATATACGTGCAACTTGTGTACCCACTCGTCAACTTGCGCACACGGATTTCACTTAGCACAATTGAATCAAATAATACCAATCATAAGGGCTAGTTCCCCCACACAAAGTGAGGCAAGACACTTACCTCGACTAGGTTAATTCAACACTCGAAAATAGCTTTTCCCTTAGAATCTGCCTCCACAGGGCTCAAATCTAACCAAAATTGACTCAATATCATCAAACAATACTACGGAATTCAATTGCAATAGATAAAGTTAAGATTTTTACACTTTTCCCCAAAAGTCAACAAAGTCAATCGGTGCCCACCTGGTCAAAACTCCGGTTCAATGGTAGATTCCTATTCCCATGACCCCACGAGTTCATATATGTGATTAGTTTCAAAATCCGAGTCCAAATTGACTCTCAAAACTCAATTTCTTGTTTTTCAAAAACTTGACAAAGTTTCATAAATTTCTACTTTGATTCACATGATTTTGATGTTAAAATATAAGATATGTTGAAGAGATATGATTAGAAGTAGATTAGAATCACATACCCAAGGTTTGTAGATGAAGATCCCCTTTCCAAATTGCCTCCTACCGAATCTAGGATTCAAAAATGAGAGAATGAACTCAAAAATCCCGTCTCCCAGCTATTTGATCAGTTGCACATGTTGCAATTTCAATGTGGGTTCGCAATTGCAAACCCTCGCAATTGCGAATAAATTCTCGCAATTGATGCAGTGAAGGCTTGGGGAACTCTTTGCAAATGCGAAGATGGGATCGCATTTGCGACCCCTGTTGCCCTCGAAATTGCAACAAGATCATCGCAATTGCGATCCTAGCCCATCCCAGAAGGCCTTCCCAAATATGAACATTGGGTTCGCAAATACGAACCCAGCAGACTTGACCTACCTTTGCAAATGCGAACTCAGACCTCGGAAATGCGAGATCTGAGGCCTGTGCAGAAAAATCAGCAACTTTAATTCCAACCACACTCTGCTAAGCGTTTGAAACTCACCCGAGCTCTTGGGGCTCCAAACCAAATATCCACACAAGTCTAAAAATATCATAAAAACTCGTTCGCGCGATCAAAATAAAAAAAAATCTAAAACTGCGAATTAAACTCTAAAACGCATGATTTTCAAATAGATTTTCAAGAACTTCTAAAATTACAACTAAGCGTTTGAATCCTATTAAATCAAATCCAAGCGACACCAAATTTTGCAAACAAGTAGGAAACGCCATAACGGACCCTATTCCAAGTCCCGAAGCCAAATTTCGAACACGATAGCTAAAAGTTAACCTACAGTCAAACTTTTCAACTTAAAATTGCTAAATTTCGGCAAATCAACACAAATCAACCTACGGACTTCCAAAATCAATTTCGAGCATACGCCCAACTCCGAAATCACGATACAAAGCTATCAGAGTCATAAAATACAGTTCTGGGTCCATTTTTACAAAAGTCAAAGATTGGACAACATTTTCAATTTAAAGCTTCTAAATCCAGAATCAAGGGTCCAATTCAATCCGAAAGCCTCCCGGAACGAAACTAATGAATCCTGCAACTCATAAAAGCACAAACACACAAGTGCGAAGCAATAAAAGGGGTAACGTGGCGCAATTACACAAAATGATCTATCCGGTTACACTATCTGTCTTTTCAACTTCAGGTATAACGCATCTAATATATGCGTTATAGCTGTACTGTACTTTGATCGACTTTTGAAAATCAGGTATAGCACATGGATTGCATGCTCTATACCTTAACGGACAAACGTGTCATTAAGGTATAGTGCATGCAATCCATGCGTTATATATAAAATGATCACAAATTATTTTCTTCACCTATTTTGTTGCTTTGAGTCCAAAAAATTACACTTTGGTTCCGGATTCCAGAGTGATGGGGGTAAGGGTGAGAGGGGTAAAAAGAGGGGGTACGGGTGGGGAGTAGAGGTAGTGTTAGAGGGTGGAGGTGGGATGGAGGTGAGGACATGGGCCCAAGGAGCGGTGGGGATAGTTGGTAGAGGTGTTAGGGGGATGGGGAGGAGACAATTGGGGTGAAACGTCACTTATGGATTTATTTTCTCAACTTTCACCAAAGTTACCTTATTTTAAGAATTAATACAATAAAATTTCCTTAAATTATCACGTTTCTGTTAGTTCTTTACTTAAATTATTTGGTATACCCAAAACTCTTCTGAACTATATTGTTCATATTTATACTCCCTCGATGCATACCTGTCATAAAATATGTAATAACTTGCTTAGGAATGTGTGATGGCTAAAAAAACCATCAAAATGGCCCATCTGACATACTGTAATGGCTAATTTGCCTAATCCTCTTTTAATTATTATTTTTTAAATATTCTCTTCATTTCCTTATATCCATCTTTCTTCCTTACATTTTCACTATTCTTCCTTAGTTTTCACCTTTCTTTTCTAATTTTCATCTTCTTCTTTATTTTTTTCAACTTTTTTCTTCAGTTCTCCATGAGTTTCATCTGAAAAAATTTCTCTCTTGTTTTCTCTAAAATAATTTATTTCTCTTTCTTGCTTTAGTCTTATTTCATATCTTACACATATTTTTTAGTGAACGTCCATTTAAATCTTCTTATTAAACCCATCACCTTGTAAAGAATAAAGCTGAATCTCTTGAACATTGTTTGTGTAATCTAGAATTAGAAAATATAGTTGCTGGCCAATTGGTTCTTTATTTGCGAAATTTTATTTTGTGTAATCTTGTTTATGTAATATAAGATGATTTTCAGAAATACAACACTATATGCCGTCATTTATTTTTTTATTATGCTGCCAAGTGAATATAAGTAAGAACTTATTAAATTATTTTCTAGTATAAAGCACAACGATAACTAAACCTAAAATTAACACATTATATTAGATATTATTTTGGCCAAAACTCTAGAATTAATCAGTCATCTACATCATAAATAAACTACATAAAAACTTAGTACAAATCATAAGTTAATACATTTAGACAGAAGCATCTCTAATAATGTAACATTGGGTTTAATATATAGGAAAGCATAATTCAAGGGGATATGGGACACCAGCTAGGTTAAGAAGGTAACTGAAAAAATAATGATAGTTTGATGTTTTTAGGTTGAGTTAAATAGCCACATGTAGTGCCACATAGCACGTTTTTAAATAACTAGGAGCGTGTACCAGACGCACATCTAAGAATGCAACGAGGGGTTTTAATATGAAGTGCAATATATTTCAAAGGGGGTTTTAGGATACCCAATAGTTTAAGTAGAAAACTGACAAAAACGTGATAGTTTAGGGGGTTTTAGGGTATTAAATTTATTTTTGAAGAACCTGTTTCTTGACGAAACAAGATATAACTGGAAAAATATTTTCTTCCATACTAAAACACCCTATATATATATATATATATATATAT
Source organism: Nicotiana obtusifolia (assembly GCA_002018475.1). Taxonomy (NCBI): domain Eukaryota; kingdom Viridiplantae; phylum Streptophyta; class Magnoliopsida; order Solanales; family Solanaceae; genus Nicotiana; species Nicotiana obtusifolia. Next base: position 96,858 of record MCJB01014003.1, on the reverse strand, counting down.
ATATATATAGATATATATATTAAGTATTAACTAATTTTTCTCAAATCAATTTGTCTAAGAATTTTACAGCCTCATATTTTTCACATTGCATCCGAAACTTAAAGCACAAGAGTGTAATATAGTTATTACACTAGCTAGATAAGGCGCAAATACTAAAGCTTATGGCACACTATTTACAAACTATAAAAAAAGGAACTACGGATTAGTCTGGAAATCTTCCTAAAATCCATTTAAAAGACAAGTACTTTTGAGAATTCTTAACCACCGCAAATTAAATTGCATCAAATTATAGATGTTCAAATCGTCACAACTTGACACAATTTGACAATGTTATTGTCGATTTCCATAATAAAATCGTCGCAAAATTAACTTTTTTTTTCAAACACTTTATCTCTTTCCCCGTAAACTTTTTCGAAAAAAGAAAAAAAAAAAAAAACTTCTCCGAAAATTGTCCAGATAGGCTTGAAAATGTCACACTTTAATTTCTAACAGGGCGGCTCAAGAAAATTAGGGGCCTAAAGTCACTTTTTAATCAAGGGCCTTTCAAAAAAATCATCTATATATTTTAATAACTTGATATCAAAATAATCTTTGATGTTCTAATACACTTGTTGAAACGCTTGAAACCTGAGGGAAAAAAAAAGAAAAAAAGAATGCGCATATAGTTTTATTCAATAGTACTCTTCAACTCTTATTTTTATAGAAAAAATGAAACTCTTTTTTTTACCGAAAACAATATAACTTATCGGAAACTTAAGCTTTTCTGTAGAAACCAAGAAAGTGAATATAAGAATTTAGTACCAGTTTTCTGATGAGAATAATAAAAAATAAGACTTGGACTATTAAAGATACCAAAAAATAAATTCTAAAAGTTTATTACATATTTTTAGTGAGAAATGTAAAAGGAGAATAATATAGGTACCTCACTAGTGATGTCAATCTTTAGACCCTCCTACCTCCAAAGATTGTAGTGAGATGTATATGATCCAACTTATCTTAATTAGATATATTGGGTTCGATCCCTGTGAATAAAAAAAGCCCTCTTAAAATATATTCTCTCTTTTATTAGGCCTTATGCGATACGAATCCAAATTAGCTGGGATCTGAATACAAATATGAATGAAAATAAAAAATTAAGGCCCCCAAAAATTTGGGGGCCTAAAACTCTTTTTGGTGGCTTGACCCTTTGGCTGCCCTGATTTCTGAAATTAATTTTTTTTTTTTTGAAGAGTATTTTTATTCTTGTAAGATAGAAATTATAAATTTTGAAGATAAAAGAACCAATCTAATCTATGTGATAACAACAGTACATTACAATGTGCCAAATAATGTTCCAATTCCCAATCAAATCCAAAAAGTGTCACATGGTTTCAAACCCAAGGGGATTGTCCCTATCTTCTTTCTAAAAAAGGGAATATGTACATAAAACCATTACTACACTTTCATCAACGTTTCACATTTTATCCTTTCTTTTAATTTGTTCTCCTTTGATTCCTTCTACTATGATTGCATATTCTTTTAGCTCGGATATATCACGGGACTTTTCTGTTGTTTTTCACCAACTTGGGCTTTATTTCATTTTGGTTAAAAAACTCAGAATCTGTTATAGGGTATAGAGTAGTCTAGTACCCATTTTTTTAACTAGCTCATAGACCTTATTTTATCCTCATTTACTATGTTCACATGCACAACAATCTTTCCTTTATTTTCTTCTTTTTTAGGAAAGAGTTATTTTCCTATCTCAAAAAAGGCTGGATATATGAAATATTTAATCAATTGGAGAGTGATGGTATCATATATCAAAGTGATTCTCGTTCTTGTAAATCAAAATGTACATTACATTAATTAACAATTGTTAGATGCATCTGCCAAAAGTAAGAGGTCTCTGTGACATGCACAGTCGTGTCTCACAAGAGTTTCTCAGACGAAGAATTTGGACGATAGACACATAGTCGCCGTTTTTACGTAAAACTGTTGACGAATAGGTCACAGAGTGTCTTAGACAAGGATTAATTTTGACAAGGCACATACTCATCGTTCTCACATATATAACAACTGTTAACAGACAAATTAGTCAACAATAAAAATTTGTTAGTATATTGTGTTCATAAACAGAAAAATTAGAAAATCAAAAACGTTAGTTTAGAGAAAAAGAAAAACTAGAAATGAAAACTATTCCGAATCCATAGCTTTCTTGTGGGTCCTTAATGAATTTAATCTCATCATTGTTGCTCAAAATATTTGAATTAATTCTCCTACAATTAAATAAAAAACTACTCAGTAATAATGACAATGCAAATTACAAAACCTCAACGACACTCAAATGACTGAGCAAATCATTCATTGGACACTTACATTTTACTTTTGAAAAGTCAACGAAAATGACGAGAAGAGAGGGAGCGTTTGCAGATTTCGATAAGAAAAATGAGGTCAGACCTCTGAATTTAGAGGCTTCGCGTTGGAATCGAAAGGGTGTGAAGAAGCCTTTTTGAAAATTAAACAAGGTTGTGTGTCTGTTCGGGAGAGTACCATTATGTCCATAAAATTAAAATTAAAATTACCGCACAAACAATAACGAAAAGAAACAGAAAAGGATAAATAATTTTGGTTCAAAAAATATATTAATCAACAAGATTATTTGATCAAATCCAAATCCAAGACGAGTAATACTTGCTTTCTTTTCAAATTTTTTAAGAACTAAAAAATGTATTTATATGTAAGCACAATATATAATCTTCCTCTTCCTTTCGAACAAGGAACAAAGTTCTTTAACAAAAAGAATCTTTTTCAATATTTCATTTCCTCCATTTGTTTTTCCTCCTATTTTCATTCACTCATCAACACTAAAACCCTAATACAATTCACGCAAGAAGCAGGAACGGGAATATTTATTTCGAATAAACGGTCTCAGGAAAATGAAAGCGAAGAGAATTTAGGCCTTTATCTACTTCTATCTAATATAGGACATTGAACAAGGTCCTATATATGCTATCAAAAAAGAAAATTTTAATTAGATGTTGATCCATGGAGTTGAATCTTATAGTAATATTTTTACTATTGGGGCTATAGATTGCACGTTTGACCACATGATGGCAGGAATACAAGTTATAGATCATTTGCAGAATCATGTTATCACAGGATAACATTATTCTCCAATTTTTTTATCTCGTTTTCAAGTGCCAACCAATTATGAAAAAGTTTTGCTTGGAAACATTCACTTTATTTGCAAATAAAGTGTCCGCCAAGTCGATATTTAAAGTTTATGTATTTTAAATTTGTTATCAAATTTATAGATCTTTTGATTATTAAGTTTGTAATTAAATTTTTATATGTATTTAATAAATTTTGAAATATAGATATAAGTTTTAAGTAAAAATTACTGATATTATCTGAACTCGTAGATAAAATTATTGCTCCGCCCATGTCCATGTGGGATAAGCTAGTATTTGGAGTGAATTTAAAATTACGCTAGAAATTAATTAAAATTTACTGTTTGTGTTGAGTAATCTACTGAAATAAGTTCGTATCAAGCGCACATTAGTACCCAAAGGACAGACAAAATTTGTAGCGCTTTTCTTTTTTGTTTGAGCAGAAAATGCAAAGGAAGATAGTATCTAGCCACTTCACTCCCTATCTTCGAGGTGTCTTTTTTTTTTTTTTTTTTTCATTTAAACTGTTAACCTATAATCTATCGCTGCATCATGTTTTAATTTACGTAAATTAATAAACCTATTCTCTATTTGGTTTAGTTTTATCAAAATTTAGTAAATTTAAATTTCTTATTTTATTCTCAATGATAAATTTTATATCCATACAAATATTACATAATATTTAAAAATACAAATTTAAAGATTTTTAGGCTCACACAAAATATTATAACATGCTTTATACTAACTTCATACCCCAATTAGGTAAGTTGACATAACTTGAACTGAAGTATATTTCTCAAAAAGAAAAAAGAAGCAAAGGGGAAGAGTGAGAGAATAAAAGAAGCGATCCAGTTATAGTTGAATGAATTTGGATCAAGGCATGTGTCAGACCACGTGATTGCCTGTTGCTTGAAGACTTAAAGAAATCTGGCTCTCCCATATCATCCTCACATGCCAATCACTCACTTCTTCTCCCTCTAGATTTACTCATCATTTACTAGGTTTTTATTATTCAAAATCATCTTTTTGGATGGAAGGAGTTATATAAATGAAAACTAAAGAGACTATTTTTAAGAAATATCTGAATATATATATATATATATGATAATCATAAAAGGTTTTATACTATATTATTATATAGAGTTAAAATTAGTAAGTGAATCGATCGGCTTTTTACATTTTGAATCAAGCTTCGTACAATACTATTCATGGTCTGTCTTTCTCTTCCTTATTTTACTATATACTGAGTTCTCTTTTCAAAACATGACACTTGCTATGGGAATCTTGGACTTGAATGTGCTCCAACATGGCTAAATTAAAATCAAATAAAGTGGAATCTTGGAAAACAAGACATTAAAGAAAAAAAACAAGATTGTATGAAAATGATTAGGCATTTCCGATAGACCATGTTACGAACGGAATATTTGTAGGGAACCAAGCCTATATTTTTGGTTGAAAAGTGTATTATTTCTCATAATTGCAGGGTTTTTCCTGTCGTAATTATTGAACCTTAGCTACTAATTTGTCAAATACAGAATACTAGTATTTTGCATGGAGATGATTAAGAGATTATCATTTGCTAATAGTTAGGCACCCTTTCGTTAATAGGAGCCACTTTAAGATAACGTACATTGTTTTGAACTATAGACTTGCTTTATTCAAATCAAAATTAAATAAGAATAAATGCTAATGTCGTAAATTAATGATTAAAATATCAGTGGCAGGACAAGTTATTATCTGTGGGAGCAATGTGCATATATTTATGAGAAATAATTGAACTGTCGTCGTCTAGTTTTTTTCATGTGCTGTAGACTTATTAAAGTGAGTTGGCCTTGTTTATACTAGTCGCTACTATTATGAGCAAGACGACCTACTATGCTAGATTCATTTTCTTCACCTATTATTTAGTGAGAAGTAAAATAATGCACTCCAATCATGAGACATACATTGTACTGCCCCTATTAAGTGGAAAAACCTAATGCATATATATTTGCATAATGTGGTATAAATATTAAGTTATATATACTAATTGTATTAGGTATAGTTATTATTATTAGTGTAATTTAACTTATAATAATTACTATTAGTCATCGTTTTATTATGTTCTCATTTAATATCTATCATTAATACTTATACTAATTTTATATGTAATTAACTTGATCGTGTAAATATATTGAATACAATCAATGCATAGAATTTTAACATCCTTAGTTATATTACTAATCTTATAATGTGCTGATGGTTAAAAGTAAAAAGTATAAAAGCTTATTTCCTCACTGAAAGATTTAAGCCAAACTCATAGACGGTTCTTAAGCTTATTCAATTTTTTTTATTTTAACACTTTATCTCAGGATCTTTCCTATCAAACACTTAATGTTAGTAAAAATGTACCAACATCAAGTGTTCTATATGAAAGACCTTGAGATAAGGTGTCCAAATGGAATCAAACAAGCTGAGGGGCATCTATATATGAGTCTTGACCAAGATTTTAGTATTGTAACTTATTTGATGTACAGGATTCACCAATTCAGCGTCCGAATTTATATTAAAAAGTTTGTAATCTTTCTTGAAAAGGTATCATCCATTTCTATTTCAAGACATGAATTCTATCAATTTTAAAGTTAGTTTTAAAAAATTTACTAAGAGTTTCGTCATATTAGTTCATCCAGACCATACATAATGTGTATTTTTATGCTTCAATTGTGATCATTATGTTACACTTACAATTATCAAAGTTGAATTATTGGGAAGCAACCATTCAATTTAATTTTTTTTCCCCTCATAATTTCAACTTAGATTGTTTTTTGCAGTCCGTCTTTTGTGGGATTTGCTTCGGCCCCTCTAAATACTGGATCCTATATGCACTATTATGGTAAAATGATCAATCTTGTTTGTAGGCAATTGCATGTCTGTCTTTTATGAGTACCATTGTCGTACAAGTAAATAATGATTAATCTTATTGGAGTATTTGATTTGATATGGGAAAGTTGATTCTATTTTAGATGGTAAAAAAATAGACCAAAGTTTCCTCCAGTGGTGAAGAATATACAGTAACTGTGATGAATTAATATCTACTGATGTGATAGCACAATCTTTGTGACATTGAAAAGAAGATTCAGTAGGTACATCATAACACTAATTGGATTGGGATTACTGTAATTCCAGTTACCACAACTCCTACAAGTTCAATTCTGATCAAAATTGTTCAATTGGTAATTCTTGGTAAAACTCAATAAATAAATATTACAACGCTCACAGCCGCAGTTATTTTTTCTATTATTTGAAATGATAGAATTCCAAGTGCATAGTTTAAAACATCTAATTCTTAATATAATTTCAATTATTGATTGTTGAATGTTTGAAATAAAATATACGTATCTAAAATGAATCACATTTTTTACAATTAGAAACTTTTTTTGAAATAGTAAAACAAATTAATTTATAAATTACTCTGTTAACCTTCTGCAGAAGATAAGAGTACTTTATAGGCTGATTTTCACGAAAAAACAAGATTTATTGGTGAAGGGATTTTATAAATGGGCTTGGTTTTTGGAGGGAAGCTGTTTCCCAATACTCATTCCGATCAGGAAATTAGGTCGGATGAATATTTTTAGAATCACCATTTTATATTTTAATTTTGTAGAAAATTTTGATAAAATAGTCTCGCTGTCATAATTTTGAAGTATGCTATCATAAGTTTTTGAATATGAAAATTTCTGCGATTGCCATATTTTGTAATAAATCCTAGTTATCACCATATGAATTATTTTGGTGATTGTCATGTTTTTATGAAAAATCTTGATAATCTCCATATCAAAATTTTAGTTACTTTTAGGAGCACTTTCTAAAATTCGAACAAAGGATATTTTTTCTAAATTTTTCTTATCGGGGTTAAAAAAATAATAGTAACACTGAAATATCTTATTATTTATGTTCCCCCATTCTGATTTAAGAAGGCTAGTAAAAACCGTACAAAACCACATCGCCAGAAGAAAATGTAATTAAGAAAAACTCCTCTGTAACTAGCAGAGCCCTCCCGCAGATGATAAATCACTCCCTAACTTATCGCACTACTCTTTCCCACGTTCTCTCTGTAACATATAAAACCAGCTCCATTGACTCCTCATTCACACTTCCCTTACCTTTTTCCCTCTCTTTCCACCACCACCACTATAACCGTCGCCGGCGGCTCAACTTCCGTTGCGTTACTGTTACCTCACTAGCGACGGCATATTCTCCGGTTTTCCGCCAATGGCGTCACAGAGACAACCTAGTGATCTCAAAAATAGAGTGAATACTTGCCTCAATAGATTATCCGACCGTGATACTCTCACTGTTGCGACGAATGAGCTCGAGTCAATAGCTAGAAATCTTAACAGCGAAGGTTTTAGTGCATTTTTGACTTGTATTTCGAGCACGGACTCTTCTGATAAATCTCCGGTGCGCCGGCAATGCGTTCGGCTTATCGGCGTACTCTCGGCTTCTCACGGAGACGCGCTTTCACCGCATCTCGCGAAAATGCTTTCCTCCGTCGTCCGGCGACTTCGTGACCCTGACTCTGCAGTTCGTTCGGCCTGTGTAGAAGCTGTTTCGTCAATTGCTTCGGAAATTACTCAACCGCCGTTTTCGTCTATTTTGAAGCCGTTAATAGACGCTATTGTGCACGAACAGGATAATAACTTGCAGATCGGAGCTTCCCTGTGCCTCGCGGCAGCAATTGAAGCATCACCTGATCCGGAGCCGGCGGAGCTGAAGAAACTGCTGCCGAAGCTCTTGAAATTGGTGAAGAACGATAGCTTTAAAGCCAAACCGGCGTTGCTGTCGCTCATTGGTAGTATTGTGAGTGTTGGTGGTGCTTCGAGTAAAAATGTGTTGAATAGCTTGGTTCCGATTACCGTTGAGTTTCTGAGCAGTGATGATTGGACTGTGCGGAAAGCCGCGGCGGAGACATTAGGAAGATTGGCTGTGGCCGAGAGAGAGTTGTTATCAGAGTTGAAGGCTTTCTGCATCACGTCATTGGATAACAGAAGATTCGATAAGGTACAAAATACAGTAGAGTGCAGAAAAATCCAAAGAAAATAATAGCGTGCTGATCGTTTTTTAAATTTTTATATTTTTAAATTTTAAAAATTTAAAAGAAAAGTTGGCTTATTAAATGCTGCTTTAAATCTACAGGTGAAGGTTGTGAGAGAGACGATGAATCGGGCGTTAGAATGGTGGAAGGAGGTTGCGGGTACTTCAGATGATGTTTTGCCTCAATCACAATCCAAGTTTGCACCAAAAGGTAACATTTAATAAATGCTAAACTTTTATGTGGGAAATTAATTTTATCTTTTCCATTTTTCTTGGCAAAAAGGTTGCGGGATTAAGTTATATAGTATTTTATAACATGTCAGTTATCATTTTCATCATATTATCAGTTAGTGCTTATCAATGAATTAACTATAATTAATAAGTAATTATATTGTGGTAAAAAGTTTGACACTGTCAAGATATAAAACTTATTCCGTAAATTAAAAAAAAAAAAAAAAATTTACCTGAGAACCTGGGTATTTAATTTCCCCTAGTTTTCGTGTGGTATTATGTTTTAGCAATATTTCTCTTTCCTTCTAAGCAATCAGAGAGATGAGAGGATCGATAATGGCTAGTGATATTAAGAGAGTCAGAGAGCAATGAATAATACTCAAATAGGATCTAGTCTCGAGTTTATTAGAGAGCTAAGTTTATAGATAACTGTATGGTGAACTTTCTATTGCCAGTTGTTTGACCAAAACCAAGTTGTCGAAATTATAAAAAAAAAATAAAGATAAAAGAAAAAGAGTATTAGTCACAAATGAAGTGATGTAATCATTTTAAACTTTTTTTCCTTGATCGTGACTTAAAATGTCATTTTAATAATCAAATATGAAACTTTTTTCTATTTTTACAGATTATATGTGATGTCACTATAATTAGGTGGAAGCGTAGTGCAAGATACATAATAATTATCCATAGTTAATAGCTTAAATATTATGGACGAGAGACCCATGTCATATATTGTGTAAACACCAGTTTCTTGGAATGGTGACTGACTGAAGTGGAATCTGAATTCCTCAACGCTACGGAAATATTGGCTTAAAAGGAAGCTTTCTGAAGATTGTCGGTTGATAGAATAAAAGTGTTTGTTGATGGGGTAAGAGTTAAATCGGCGGTCGGTATGGTTACAGATTGGAAGATGATTACCGAGCTATATAACCATTTGACTATCCTAGTCCCCTGTAAAATTTCGAACTTGTGAAATGCTTTCCTTCTTAAAAGTTCTTTTTTTAGTTCAACGTTTTCCGGACGAAACGCATGTTATTACTAATTGATCACATGTTATACACATTCTTAGAAACAGATCTTGTAAGATGAGTCCAGGTCCAGTGTATCTTGGGCTTTAACCATTTGTTTCCCGTTTCCTTGTCTGAAATTTTCAACCCTTTTTTTCCAACCTTCGGTTTTATTGTACTTTCAGGCTATTTTCCTTTGTCAAATGTTGAATCTTTGTCTCCTAATCCTAATTGCTAGTACTAATTTTTTATGTCTACTGTTATTTAATTGTATGACATGTTAGTACAAGAGATTGATGTGGGTTCGTCCCCTATATTTTTGCATCTTTAGCCTCTTATTGTAAATGCAATACATTATTTACCTACATTGCCTAAAATTACCATATGAGATGACAAATTTACAGAATGTAGTATGAATCTGTGTCTCCAGATTGTGGTAGTGGTGCCTGTTCTCCAACCCCTTCCAAAAGTTCAAGTGATACAGCCAGAGAGACCCATCATCCGAAGAAAGCAACTCCCCCAAGCAAGTCACCTGCATCCACTAGTTCTTCCTCCATCACCTCCCAGAAGAACAATTCTATTAGGTTCCGCCGCACAAAATCAAATGTCATAAGCTCCTGTAAGCTGGATTTAAGAAAATCCCCTGATGCAAAATTGAAACGGACTATTTCACTGGCTTCTTCATTGGAGGTGGATAATGAAAACGAACAGAAGAGTCAAAATCTTAGAGTTCAAGATTCAGCAGATACAGTTAATTGTAGCAGTTCAAACTCAGAAGTAAACTCAACTCTATTTAACAAACCACTTGATGGAAAGTTCCATAGGTATGGTAATTCACGGTCAAGTTCTCGGGTTGTTCCACTGTGTGAGGATTACAATTATAATATGGATGTACCTGAGGGAAACATCAGTGAAGATGCACTCTTGAGTCATAAAGAGTATGAGAATTTCTGTTCTATCAGCGAACAGCTTGTTCAGATTGAAAATCAACAGTCCAGTTTGTTGAACCTCCTCCAGGTACATTTCTTCTCCCCTCCGCTCAGCACCCTTCAAACGTTGTATTTAACTTCTGGTCCCCATTTAGTTGCTGCCGCATCCTGCAGTCTGAATTATTCAGAGTAATGAGTTATATTCTGTGCCAAGAGACGCATGCTGAGCTCCGCCTATCTCTTCTTCATTGCAGGGATTTATCGGCAGCTCACGAAATGGAATGAGTTCCTTAGAGAAACGTGTAAATGGGTTGGAGAGATTGCTTGACGAAATGCAACATGATTTGGCAATAACAACAGGGAGGATATCAAATACCGATCTTACAGGAAGTACATGTTGCATGCTCCCTCGTGCAGAATTTTTGAGTCCTAAATTTTGGAGAGGTTCAGAAGGGCAAAATTCAGATTCAAGAATATCTTTCTCCACCGGAAGCCAGACTACCACCGTGTATAGCCTGCCAGATACAGAAGCTACCACCAAAATGTTGAAGCAGGAAAATTTGACAGGCCAGAAGCAGAATAAGAATATATCTTCACTGAACCATATGGGTGTCATTCAGAATGAACATAACTTATCATTACATTCTTCCTCCGGTAGAAGAAAAGAGAGAATAGCTCGAGATGGTGAAACTGCAGGTTTTTGTCATGTTGGTAGGCTTGACGGCACTTCATTTGCAAATTGCATACAGCAGCAAACTTGAGCACTAGGTGATTGTTTTTCTTTAGCTCGAAATGATGATATCTTAATTTCTGCCATCCATCTCTTTGTCGAGCTTCTTTTCTGCTGTTGTCTTCATATTCTACTAGATTTTCTCCTTCTCAAGATACCAATTGTTTGATTCTTGAAGACATACTTGCCTGTTGTCTCTAATCATCCCAACAATTAGAAGCTTCCTAGTGATACTATAAGTTTGACAGAATATTTAATGCTGTCATCTTTTAAGTTTCTTCTTCCATGCTCCTTTTTGTATTTCTTAGTTGTCAACATAGTTTCTGCATTTAATGAAAAATTGATCCGTCGCTCCTGGCTATTTACATCTAGAAGGGACGGTGTTCTGTTTCCTTGAGCACAACTTGGACTCGGATTTGTTTGCGTAGTGTATAATAACTCTTCACTATGTTATTTTCCAACTCTTCAACGTAATTTGACGGCATTTACTGGTTTCCTCATTGGTTCTGAGTATGAAAATTTTGTTTATGTTTGTCATTTTTGTCCGCGCATTGATGTCCATAATGAATTGAATAGTTTTTCCTGTTAATCATCGAAAGGTTATAATTTCCTCGGAACCCATTTATAAAGTTAAAACAATCTGTCAATCATATGTTGAACTTCTACTTGCAATGGAACTATGAAGCATTACAACTATACTCGCAGCTCAGAGGGTTTCTCTGCGTTATAAACTAATAATATTTCATTCTCTTAGCAGGTCGTGCAGACAAAAAAAGCTTGAGTCTCAATGCTGAACTATTTGGGTAGAGAATCTTTATTTGATCTGAATCCGGGTGGATGGTTACTTGGAAAGATCAAAGCGAATTGTTGTGAAGAAGCCCAACGGATCAGAAACCAAGCCAAATTTTCAATATTTATTACCTGGTCATTTGGGATACATTTAAGGGCTAATGAGTTCCATTGTCGGCAAGAAAAGGGGGGAATCTGTACAGAAGCTCTGAATGTTAAGCTTATCAATTTTAATCAATGCTGTTTATTCTAATTTATTCTGTTCTGAGGAATAGCTAGCTGCATAAAGTTTCTTCCAAAGGTACGCGCGAACGTAAGTCTAAAGTCATAAGCAACTTCTTGGAAATGATATATCAAATACTGGGTCGAAAAGGAACTGTTGATAAGTCAAACGAAGACCTGCTTTGTTCCCTGGTTGTTGAAAAAGTATACCTACGCGTCTCGAGTCAAGTAACCAATTTCTCACACGATGTGGTAACTGGTAAAGTCCTTACTAATTCGAACATGTTGACAACGGAGAATGCGGAGAAAAAATAATTTTTGATTTTTATATAATATAAATTTTCGATAAAAGATGTTCGATTGATCACCCTCCGATATATGTGGCTATGCCACCGGGAGAATGTGAAAGTATGGGAAGGGAGAGAAACGTGCACCATGTATTACGATATTACATGTAAAAGTAGGAATAACTTATCTATAAGTGTTTATATTATATCAATGAATGTTACATGCAATATATCACATGATCAATGATAAATTTGAATGTATTCTGACCTCAAGTTATACTTAACCACTGCAAATTTCTCTGCTTTTATACAAATACCAAGTGAGTAAGTTTTTTCCTTCAAAAGTTTTGCAAGTGCTTTAACTAGGACTGATAGCCTGTTCGACCAAGCTTCTCTGCATCTTAAAAATGCTTTTTTTTTCTTTTTAAAAAGTATTTTTTTTTTCTCAACTTAAGGTATTTGGCCAAGCGTTTTTAGGGGGAAAAAATGCTTATGAGAAGAAGCAGAAGCATTTTTAGAGAAGCAGAAAAAAGTAACTTTTCCTCAGAAGCAGAAGCAGTTTTGACTTTTCTTCTTACCAAAAATACCCTTAGTAGTTTTGAGATTATTTATTTATTCATATAATATTAATTATTAAGTAAATCTCTTCGTGTCCTTATTTGTAATTTGATACTTAAAAATACTTTTTGAAAAACTTGGCCAAACATAAATTATTGCTCAAAAGTGTTTTCCAGATTGATTAGTCAAACACAAACTGTTTCTCTCCAAAAATACTTTTTCAAAAAGTACTTCTCAAAATAAGTAGATTTTTTCAGCTTGGCCAAATAGACTATGAAATTGAAAAGTCAAGCATTAGAACGTTGTCCCTCTCCTTCTTTAATGTGACTTCTCTTCCATTATCTTTCCAACTCTTTCTTTCCGCGAATCTCACCAATTCTCAAACAAAAGATGAAATATTTTAAGTGAAATATTTTAAGTAAAATAAAACTAAATAACTCCATTAAAATATCTAATACTAAGTGATAAAAATCATTTCTCCTTTTAAATAATATTAGTTATAGAGTAAATTTGTACATGTCTTCATTAGTAACATGACACTTGAAAATAGTTTTTCTTCAAAGATTGCTAAACACAAATTGAATTTCTAATACTAACAAAAGCTTCTCAAATGATTGCACAAATACAATGTCAATTTGTTACATTTCTAAAGTTCTTTTGAAAAAATATTTTTAACAAAAAAATACTTTTAGAAATAAGAAGATTTTAAAAATTTGCCCAACAAAATCGAACATACTCTCCATTTCCTAACTTTCGAAATAAAACTAACCTCGAAGTAGAGGGAAGTTCAAAAATAGCAATTTTAGGACCCCTATTTAAGAATAGTTGAATTTACAAAGTTTTTACAGTTTAGCTACCTCAGAATCAACTTCAAGTTGTTGGATCTTAAATTAAAATCGTGGGTTTAAGATTAACCCAAAGGTCTAAAGTTTGCCATAACTGTCTAGTCTTTAAATAGTTTTTTTTTTTTAAATTTAATAGTATGTTTTAAGTAGAGGCGTTCAAAGCGGCAACCTGATGTCGTTTCACCCTCGAAATATACAACAATATGTAGTGAGTGGTCCACTCCAGTCTCATGTATGTAAAAAAAGGGTGAAATTCAAAAATAGCCAGATTTATAAGTGGTAATTGAAAAACAGACACAGTTTCAAAAGTAATTGAAATTTAGCTACTTTTCACGTAACGCTAAATTTGAACGAAAACACTGTTCAAAATTCGAAAAATATTCCAGCATAATATATTGGACTTCCAGTATAATATACTAGAGTTCCAGCATAATATACTGGAGTTCCAGCATAATATACTGGACTTCCAGCATAATATACTGAAGTTTCAGTATAATATACTGGTCCAGCATAATATGTTGGAAATTCATACATAGATGCTCCAATCTCCAGTATATTATGCTGGAACTTTTCGTGTGTTGGAGTTCCAACATAATATGCTGGAAGTTCATACATAGGTGCACCAGTCTCCAGTCAGTGGCGGATACACATGGACACTTGTGGGTGCTTAAGCACCCATTAACTTTGACCATATTTAGTAAATTACATGGGCAATTGTATAAATATTTAAATAACTTTTGAATTAGCACCCACAAGTAAATTTATTTTTCCTCCTTTTGGAGTCTCTATCGGCGAGCACCCATAACTTTAAAATTCTGAATCCGCCACTGTCTCCAGTATATTATACTGGAACTTTTCGTGTTGCAGCAAAATAGTGGCTATTTTCAATGAATTTAAAAATGGTGGCTATTTTTCAATTACCAGTCTAAAAACTGGCTAGCCCGTGCTATTTTCACAAAAATGGCTCAACTTAGGACAAAGATTGGCCCAATAGTATGATTATGATGCATTGGACCTCTTGGATTAATGGACTAGGGCTTATAAAAAGGCCACAAGTTTCGATTTTCGAGTGTCAACAATTTGTAGTATGAAGATGAATGCTAAGCATACGTATAAAGTAAGGTATTCCTAAAATAGGAGGCTAATAAATTTATGATGGGCAACTATTCAAGGTTCGTAATCAATGCTTTATTTTGTAAAGTTAGGAGGCTTTCAAATTTCGCAAGTTTTCTGGCCTTTGTATAAACCTCTAAAATTCTCACACTTGGAAAGTTGGAATACCCCAACATTCATTCTGTTACATTTGCTAGGTTAAGAAAATTAGGTGATAAAAGATGGGCGGTATATGATCTACTTTTGTCATTTGGTCAATCACTCAATTGGTGATACTTTCGTTAATGAACAAATTTATTAAGAAATCTTGCATTAAGTGTTGCCGGGGCTAATAACGACAAGCGGTCTCATTTTTTTCATATACATACTCAATATTTTTATTTTGCTTAATATCTATAAACACATATCTAGTACTCCTATAACTTTTCGCCAGAAGTGGATTTTAGTTTTGGTGTTTAAAAGGCGAAAAGAATTTCCAAAGGCAAGAGAAAAAAAAATATTTTAATTTTTTCACACGATTAAGAAGGTAGTAATAAAGGTCCAAATACACATTCATATTAGGACCTCAGTATTGTGTTTTCATCTTGTTCTCACTTAAATATACAAGTACCATGAAGGACATTCTGGAATATTAAAGTTTTTACATTCTTAATCAAACATTTCGAATTTGAGATATGGAAATAAAATTCTTTTGGTAGGAAGTGATTAAAGCCTTAAACCCAAATAAGAAATTCTTTATGATGCAAATTAAAATTAATTGGATTATTGGATTTCGAATATGATTAAACCAAAAAAGAATCGGAGGGAAAAAAACTGTTGCTTTGACATTTCAAAGTGAAGCGAAATTTTAAACAAAAATCATGAACCTCACTCATCACATGCACCATAGTCATACATCATAATTAACCATGCCATATAGGGAAATGACCGTTAAACACTCATAAATTCAAGCACCAATAGAGAAAAAGAAAAAAAGGTTCAGTGGAATTATTAGCTGTTGCTTCCTCTTTAGTCATAGAATTTCTGGCAAGAGTCAACCCCTTCTCCTTTTATCCTGGAAATATTATTTAAATTTTTACCACTAAAAATATTTCTAGCATAAATAATTAATATACCCGTATTTAAAAAATATATACTCTATTTGTCTTAAATTATTTATCGTGATTTTTAAAAATTCAAATTATTTACCATTTTAGAAGTTCAAGATAAGATTAATTATTTTTTATTTATTTTACTCTCAATAGTAATTATTTTTAAAAATGTAGATAGCACATTAAGGATCGTGTAGAAAAAATACGATAAATAATTTAAGACAAAAGTGTATCTGTGGAGGAGCTTTATGGCATTGGCGAATCAACAGTGAGCTTTGTGATAACACATGGCTGACACACAAACAATTTTCTATTATAGTAAAAGTTGTGTAATATTATTTCTAATATTAGAAAAATATAGAAATCATTAAAAAGGGGAGACAGTGGCATGCTTGTGCCAGAAGATGTTTACAGCGAAAGGTGGTGTAGCCTACTTGGATTTTGAGCAACCAAACACCTATAGCCACATAGCCGTTCACCTTTTTCTTAAACTAAATTATAATTATAAAAAGTTATATGAACCACGTAATAAAATATAAAATAATTGTCCATCTATTTTATTTTACGTGACACTTTCGTTAAAATAAAAACTTATTGCCATCAGATATTTAGTCTAAAACGATGAAAGCAAAACACATATTTTATCACTTAATTATGCTTATAATAAGTATTCTTATTTTAATTTTTAATTGTTAAGTTTAAATTGCATTATTTAATGTAAACACAAAGATAATATAAGTAATAACCCTCTTTATAATCTAGTCTAAAAATGTTGGTTTGTAATATTTCCATTCAAATTATAAAATCTTTGACCATTGAGCTTGTTTAGGGATGTATAATCTATATCATAGTTACAAGAATTTTAATACGCGTTTCCAAGACCTTGGCACAAATCTCTCACAATTTCAATTTTGATTCACATGGTGTGTGTTTTCATATTACGATTTATGAACACTATTGTTATTGTTGTTGTTCTTATAATTATTATTATTATTATTATTAATTATTATTATTGTTATTATTCAACAAAAAATAATTGTGGCCCTGTCAAGGAATAAGTCTCATGAAAGACGTAATAGGACCACACAATCAACGGAGAAAAATTAATTTATTTCTTTTCGGAAGTAAAAAACAAAAGGAACGTAGAAATGAAAGAATATGCATGAAGATAAGCCTTTAATTTAATTAAGAGGATTCTTTGAACTTTTGTAGAGGGTTGCGTCTGATACCTTCTAATGCCAGCAGCATACACCGGATATGAAATAATTAAATTCTAGTAGAAAAAGGAGAAGAAAGGATAGACATATATCAATAATTCCCAAAAGAAAAATAAATTAATTATAGCTTCATTAGATATAAAATAAAGTGATAAAGGTGAGAGTACAAGGGGGAGGGGCCGGGAATTGCTTATTTAAAAAACAAATTATAAGTTGTTGACTAGTTTACCAATTAATCGACTGAAAATAAGAACAGGATAATAGTAAATATGGAAATAAAATGCAGGAAATAAAGATACCAGAATTTTTATACTGGTTCGAATTCAATGTGAATCTTAGTCCAGTCCCCTTGGGTTGCAAGAGTCTTCTCTTTCAGTAATCGATATTTCTTGAGTACAGAATGGATGATGTAGCTTTACACCAATAACTTAATCTCTATGTCTATTTTCTTTTCTTGATATAATGCTTCACCAGTGTTTATCTCTTTTTCTTCTCTCACTAATTACACAGCAAATTTAACATAAACTACAATGCTTGTTTGGAGTAGAACAAAAAGAGTGGAGATGGTTCGTTCAAAGAATGCTCTTTTCAAGTCCGGAACATCTGTATATATACTTTCCATGAGGCCTTCGAGAATCTTGAGAGATTGCGAACTCAAGGGAGTTGATCCTTGAAAGGAATCATGAATTGATTCTTTCTAAGAATAAGGTCAAATTCCCTTTGATCTTCCTTGATTTATGATCTTTACGAGCTTTCCATCCGCTAAGCATATCTTTGTGTTACTTGAGGCATATCCGCTGGATCCCTTGATTTCTGGCTTCATTGGTTTTCAGTGATCTCGTTCCCCTTTGATTTGGGGTCTTCCAGTAATAGTTTCCGTCACTCGCTGATTGATTATTGTTGCCCGATCTCCGCTGCTTTTTCCTTTTTCATTACTGACTATTGATTCTTTTCCTTGTTTGCTTTTGGACTCTCCATTAATAGATTATTTCCTTGTTCTATTCCTGACCGGTATTGCTTAGCTTCTTATATCCTTATTTCTTGTGATCCTACACCAAATGAAATATATTATTTTTCATAATTGAAACTTATAATTAACAAAAAGGCTACACCTAATCAACAGCTATTAGTCTTAAAAAGCAAATTAATATAGCTTCAAGCTTCTACAAAGTGGAGAAGGAAATAATAGATCTCTTATTTGAGAAGTAATCTCAGCTTAATTAACTTTTTTTACAGGTGAAAGTGTACGAAAGATTTAAACTGCATATGTTAGGAAAGACAAATAAATTTTTTGGGAGAAGTACTACAAGTGTTATAGTGAGAACAAGAGTTGATATTGAATATGTCATTTGTTTCTCATAACCTAAAATTTAATCGTTTGTTCCATCATCGATTTTCCTAATATTAATTAAACGCCCAAGAATTATAATTATTTTTTACAATTTAGGATAGGAAAAAGATTTAAAGTTGTATGTACTATTCGAAATTGTTCAATTTATTATTCGTCAAATATTTGATCAGTTAATTCTTTATAATTAGTAAATCGCCTTGTATTTGCTCTTGCTATTGATGGAGCTCCAACTCGAAATAGCCGGGCTTGACATATCCAGATTCTTCGATAATAAAGGTTTAAATTTACCTCTCAATTTTGTACTATAATTTAAAATTACCCTCTCATTAAATTTTGTTAGGGTTCAAAGGGAAAAACAAATTTTTTTTTTCTTGAAATCCAAGGTACTATTAGATCAAAGCATAGCGGATGACACATTTACTCAATTTTTCGAACAGTAAAAAGAAAAAATTGATCTTCTTATCAGATAGGTAAAAGTATAATAATCCAAATAATTGTGAATAGACAAGATAAGGAAGAAGGTAGCTGGTCCAAATTGGCAACTTTAGCTTTTCTTGTTCCTTTTTCCTCACGTTCTTTTGTTCTCGACCGGCTTAATATTATTTTAAAATGAAAAGAAAGGAATATAGTAGTAGATAATACTCCAAATAAGTAAAATAAAAAATAATCTTACAGAAGCTGGAGCCTTGAACTTGGAAGCAACTGGTTGGTTTTGGGAAATAACAAGGCAGAAAATAGACCCATAAATTATTCTCCAAGTGGTATGAGTATATTATTGGCAATGTATAAAGCTAATTAAAGATAAAGCTTTTAATAACAAATCAATGGAAAGTTCCCAGCAGGTTGGCTGCGCGTGTCTTCAAATTCTAACAATACTTCAATCTGTTCCAAAAGATTTGGTTTCCCAACGTTTAGAACCGATGCGATTAATTTGGATTTGCATCGTGTAAGATCTAATTAAAGACAAGCGCTCATGAACATGATGTTTTTATTTTCAGTGCTCGAAATAGAAATAGTCAAAAAATTCTCTCCCCCTTCGAAAAGAGGGTAAAAAGGAGGGAAATGAGGTGTTTGATATTAAGAATCATGTACTTTTCGTAATAATAGAATTATAAGGTACAAACTTAATTAATCAAATAAGAAAATAGTAGTATTATAAAATATAATACTATACTTTTGATAAAAATTGGGTAAGATATTTAAAAATTTATAGTTACTCCCTTCATTTTTAATTTATCTGACACACTTTCTTTATTAGTTAAAAAGAATAACACATTTCTATATTTGAAAATTATTTAACTTTAACCTTTCTATTTTACCTATTTTACCCTCAACAAGAAGCTTTCATAATCACATAAATATTACGGTCCCATAAAACTTTTAACCTTTATGCTTTAAAGACCAAAAAGTTCCAAAAAATATTTTTAAACTCTGTGCTTGAAGCAAAGTATATCATATAAGTTGAAATAGAGTGAATAAAAAAGTTTTTCTCCTTAAATAGTACTACATAACAATGAAAGATAGAATGCTATTCTCATAATTCATGAATGAATGACGTATTTGTTTAGATAAAATCAAGTGTGTAAATAAATTACTTCAAGCCCTGTTACTGCTTTAAGAGATTGTAACTGAAAAATACTGAAATTGGAGGTTTGTATGTCAGATATGTGTTAGATAATATGCTTGAAATAGGTATTTCTAAATTTGAAAGTGCACCAAATTGGCTTTAAAATTAGAGTAATCTGGTATGCTACTAGCTTTCATGATTTAACGTTTACTAGACATACTGATTGTCAACCAACCAAGTAATCTATATAACAATTAATTAATTATTAGAGACTTCTCTAATTTAGAGTAATAGAACATCTATTTTCAATAAATGAAGGATCAAGCAACTAAAATTAACTTCATAGGGATTAAAATGAAGGTTTCAAATTGAAAAAATGACATTATATAGCCGTTGTAAAAATAATAATCGAAAAAATTATATAAAATTTGTATATTTTTTGTATGTGTATATATATATATATACATTCTATATGTTATATATAAATTTATACACTTTTTCTGCTACCAGATATAAATAATTTTTAGCGCGGACTAAAAGTGATAATACCCCTTTTAAATTCTCCATTACAAATTTATTTTTAGATTTATGACCCCATCTTTTTCTTTTTTACACATTTTGTTAGTTTCAATATTATAAAAAGCCAAGAAGGCATATTTCCTTCTTTCCCACCCACACCCTCACCCCTCACCCCCTCACCCC
>MCJB01014003.1:58054-75888 GCA_002018475.1 Nicotiana obtusifolia | reverse complement strand
AGTTCACACCCTTACCACCCCATCCCCTAGACCTCCAACCTCACCCCGACCACCACCTACTCACACTCCCGACCATCCTCCAACCCCCCTCCCCTGAAAACCTCTCCTTCCTCAACCAACCCCTCGTTCCCGACGCACCGCCTACTCCTCTCTTGACCCCTTACCCTGCCCCGTCCCAACCCCTAGCGCCCCGCTCCCTTCCCCCTTTCACCATTTCGTCTCCCATAATATTTTTTTAGTATATTTAATTTTAAAAAAATAATTTTTGTTAACTAACCAAATAGTAGAAAATTAGTAAGAAAATAACTTATTTTCTGACAAATTTAACTTCGTACCAAACACACCAGTGACAATAAGGTTTTCTTCACACACACGCGCTATGCCATGCGTGGCCCAAGAAATCCAAATAAACAGCTTAAAGCAGTCCTCTTTACTCCCTTTCTCTTTTAGTAAGTACTGTCTTTAACAACAGTAACTAACAAAATTAGGAGTAGAAAACTAGAAACAGCTCTCACTACTACTATTTATTATTCGGCTAAACGCGTAATCTCTATAAACTCTTTCTCTGTCCGACAATTACCAGATTATTACAGAAGAACCTTCAAACAGCCACTGTCGGTACACACAAAAGAGAAACAACCAAGAATCAAAAAACCCCTTCAATCTCCGTTATTAGATCTACACAGAAAACCATTTTTTGCAGATCCAAAAATCTTTTCTTTTTTGCTTACATTTTCACACAAAAAAGGAAAAACCAAGAAAAAAAAATGGATTCTTCAGAGCAACGTCGTAAGAGAAAAAGGATTTTCAGACCATCTTCACCAACAGCTTTTCTTCCTTATTCTCTTAAATATTTCTTCTCTGTAAGGTCTTTAGTTTTATGCTTTAGTTTCTTGATTTTTCTTTTTCTTCTTTCTTATCAGATTCCTTTTGGTTCTTCTGTTTTTAGACCTGTTTTAGTTGTTTCAAGCTTATCTTTATTGTCTTCTTCTTCTGACTTCTCTTCTAGTTCTGCTTCATTTCAAGATTTTGGTAGTTTCTTATTGCCTTTACAAATTGAGGGTAGAGTTTTGTTTCCTGATCATGTTTTGCTGTTGATAAAAAAGAGTTCTTTACTTGGTAAAAGTACAGAATTGGAGTGTGTTTATGGTAGAAATACTAGTGTAGAAGGTGATATTGTTGTAAAGGAGAAAGCTTTTTCAGTTGATGATTATGGTGATGAAAATGGGATGCTTGTTAGATGTCCACTTCCTCCAGCTAATTATTCAGCTGTAGTGAATTTGAGAAAGTTTAAGGGTAATGGTGTTGCGGATATGGAAGCTGAAAATGGGATATGGAAGAGTAATCAGACAGTTAATTCTTGGGAAAATGTTGCTTATGCTGCTACATTGGATGGCAATACAGCAGTGGTGTTTGTGAAGGGATTGAATTTGAGGCCTCAAAGAGAATCCGATCCGAGTCAATTTAGTTGCCATTTCGGGTTGGGAAGTTTGGAAAAAGATGGAAGGTTTGCACTTAGGACAAATGCTATTAGTGCTGCTCAAGAGGTTGTTAGGTGTTCATTGCCATTGAGTATTAGGAGGAGCCCCGAGAAGGCTCGTGGTATACGAATAACGATTGGTATGTTGCCTCATATTCATGCTAAAGCTCATGAACATGTACTTTTGCCCTCAGTAGCCAAGATTTCTGACCTGAAATCTGAGGCAATTGGGAAGAATGTTGGAAATGTAAAGTATGATCTCTGTGTGTGTACAATGGTGTGGAACCAAGCCTCAGCACTTCGCGAGTGGATCACGTATCATTCTTGGCTTGGAGTTGAAAGGTGGTTTATTTATGACAATAACAGCGATGACAGAATCAAAGATGTGATTGAAGATCTTGAGACAGAGAATTACAATGTCACACGACACGTTTGGCCGTGGATCAAGACTCAAGAAGCAGGTTTTTCGCATTGTGCTCTTAGAGCAAAGCAAGAATGCAATTGGGTATCGTTTATGGATGTAGATGAATATTTCTACTTTCCATATTCTACACCGGGACACCAAAGTTTTAGAACCACGGGTTACGCAGGAAAGGATTCACTTCGATCCCTCGTGGCAAATTTATCGTCATCATCGCCAACAATTGCCGAGATTAGAACAACTTGCCATAGCTTTGGACCATCTGGTTTGAATTCAGCACCCTCACAAGGTATCACTGTTGGATATACATGTCGGCTTAAGAGCCCCGAGAGACACAAATCGATCATACGCCCGGATGCTTTGGACACCACTCTCCTCAATGTGGTGCATCATTTCTACTTGAGGAAAGGATTTAGGTACTTGAATTTGCCACAGAGCACTGCAGTGATAAACCATTATAAGTACCAAGTGTGGGAGGTTTTCAGGGCGAAGTTTTTCAGGCGAGTAGCTACATATGTTGCTGATTGGCAGAAGAATCAAAATGAAGGATCAAGGGATAGAGCACCTGGTTTAGGGACTGAGGCTGTTGAGCCACCAAATTGGCCATTACAATTCTGTGAAGTTTGGGACACCGGCCTTCGGGACTTTGTTTTGTCAAACTTTGCTGATTTAATAACTGGTTTGTTGCCTTGGGAGAAGTCTTCTTTCTAATCACTGAATTCCATTGTTTTCCCTTGGCTTATTGAAGTAGCGTATATCCATTCCTCCTTTGATTACTGCCAGTAGAGAAAGCTAGGGGAACTCCAGGGGCAGATGCCGTATGTAGAGAAGATGATCACCAAAAAATTCATTTCTTTCTTCATCCATGGCTATTGTATCTGATTTTCTTTAGCTTTTGTAGACAGGAGATATTTAAACAATAGATTAGAATAGGAAATTTTTCTTTCCTTTGTTGAATATATCTGTAATTTTCTACAGTGTAACATTGATATTTTCATTAAATCAATTCTTTTATCCTTATTCTAAGCATTGAACATTTCCTGTTTCTACCGTCCAGAGATATGCCTACTTCTGCGAGCGCGCACACACACAAGAATGGCATGTTCTTGATTGAGATATGTCTAAAAGAAAAGATGCCTTATGAATAAGAGAACCATCAACATAATTTCAGTCTTGCCTTCTCCTTGGTGATACTAACCTGCTTCAATTCCTACTAGAAAATTGAGAAAGATGATATTTCCCACATCAACTCAAAGAGCCGTTGATCACAAAAAATGAGAAATCTTGGTGCCATCAGAAGAATGGAAGCCTTGAGCGTAATTGGTATAAAGTTACTGACATGTGACTGGGAGGTCACGAATTCGAGCTGTGGAAACAGCCTCTTGCAAAAATACATGATAAGGCTGCATAAAATAGACCCTTGTGGTCCGGCCCTTCACTGGGCCCCGCGCATAGCGGGAGCTTAGTGCACCGGACTGCCCTTTTTGGTGCTACCGGAAGGCAAAGAACACATTAAATTCCATATTTTATACCTGGAAATGTTGTAATCAGCCCATAAAAAACATAGTTGCACAAATTGTATAGATCATCTAAAAGATGCAAAATATCACTGTAAGTGGAAAGTGTTATGCCTTTCTTTACAGAGGGAATTTTAAAAGATATGAAACCAAGAGATTCTTTATCTCCAAGAGGTTGCAATATTGCTGCCTAATGAAGTATTATGATTGCAGGAAAATAAATAATAACATCAGCTTCTGTCTGGGATTTCGTATTTCATGATCCATTTGTCGATATCATATACTAAAAATCAAATACTTAAATCATCCGCACTATATAATAAAACTAAAGTGAATATGCATAATAATAGCGTGAAAATGTGCTGGGCTTTGCTATTGGGCTGGACAGAGAGCTTGGGCTTCTGTAATGGAGCGAATTAAGGATAGAATATAAAACTAATTGCATTTGCTAGCCAAAAAGTATATACATATAACACATATAATACAAATATATACAAAAAAAATATTTTATTGATTATTATTTTTGAGAACTAATTAATTCATCCTAGAGAAATTAACTTAAATAGCCGTCAATTAAAAAAATAGCTTGTAATTATTTTTGGCCGAGTGGTCAAATGTGTAACTTCACCTTAATTCTATTGCAACCTAACGATCATCTGTAGTTAGTCTAGATATAGAGCAAAATTCATTTATAGCCACGCGGGCCAAACTTATAGCACCCGGTAGTCACAAAATGACCCCATATAAGTCATAGCCTAAAAACAACAATAAGAGCTATTTGTTTTTCTGCTCCTCACGTTCCTCACCGCACATTACTGGAAATCAGAGCTGGAAAATCAGACGAAGCTATAGGAATGAAGTTTTCTGGGATGCTCATGATTAGTCCATATTTCTGGGGAGAAAAACCTATTGGTATAGAGGTTCAAGATCCAAAAAAAGCAATGGTGGATAAATGGTGGGAATTTTTTTGTCCATCAAATAAAGGGAATAACGACCTTTTTGTGAGGTATGGACTGGTGGTGATTTGGGTTTGGGTGTAATTTCACTATCTTCCCAACTTGGAGTGAATTTTTCTGGTAATTTTGGCCATTCCTGGGGTTTGTAATTGACAAGAAATTCATATTTACCTGGACGGCTTAATGAGCCAATTGAAGGGTCTTTATTTTCATATCTGGCTCGAAATTGCTTTTCAGTGCTCTTCTCCTTTTTCTTGGATTTTGATTTGGTTTTGTTGAGGCCGAACCTTTCTTCATGACGCTGGTGGTTTTCATCATATTCTTCATTTGGATCTTCTAAACAGTCTTGACAGTTGCAATCAAGATCCCAAGGGCAATGTCCTGTAAAGGGACATTTGAACCACCAAGTATTCGTTCCATTTTTGTCAAAACTTTGACACCAGTCGTGTTCTTCCATGATGCTTTGTATATTCCAAAAGAGTTCTCCGTCAGGTTCAGGGTATGTATCTGTCGTATCTTTGGGTTGGATCATTTGGCAAGAAAAGATGGTTTTATTGGGTTTTTTGAGGTGGGAATGGTCGAAGCTTGTGCAAATGGTTTTGTCATTTCTTTTGGTAAAAGTTGGTTCACCAGATTGTAGGGATTCCTCCGGTTCTCTTAACTTTTCATAATTTGTTATCCAGGAATTAGGAAGAATTTTGACAAGTTCATCTCTTGAAATTTGCCTGGGTATTTGGGTGCACATGGTGTTTCCTTTGGTAGCATCAATATTTAGGAGTAAAGCATTTTCTCCTCCAGGAAGGCAAAGATCCATGGCATGATTTTGGACTCGCCATGCCATCTGGTGATGAAGAGTGGCTTGGATGGAATCTTTGGCTTGAGGAGCTCCTTGGATTTGGACTTGGATTTTTAGTGCTTCGGTTAGGTATGGATCATAAAGGGACATGTTGAAATTTGGAAAGATTGTGATGAAGACTGTCCCAGCATTCAAGGTAACTTCTGCAGTACCCAAATTTGCATGTTGGTACTCCAAATATCTTGTATCTAGAAGAGAAAGTCGAGCTACAACAGGTTGACCTTTTCTTCCGTGATAGGTTAAAGCAATTCGGATAGCACCAAAATGGATATGGGTAAACCCATGTTCTCTCCATTGCCTGGGAAAATCATCTGGGATTTGAAGAGTAATAAATTGTTCCTCTCGTATGGCAAGGATAGGATGCTGGTCAAGTTTTGAGGCAACAACATATTCCTTGACTCCTTTTGGTCTGTGCTGGACAAGGGAACGAATTTGTGTCCAGGGTGCAAATGATTTTTTGGCGAAGGCTGAGTAAGGGTTTATAAGAGGTAGTTCGGTGGAAGACACCTTTTGTTCATCTGATAGGATATCTACTTCATAGAGGTTTTTTAGGGTTTTATACAGAGTAGGGGACATATTCATTTTTGCTAAGGAAGACGATGATGGAAAAGACTCAGACATATTTGGTAAACTGTTTCTCCCTCCGAAAGGATAACCTGGCTTGTGATAGGATTCTTCTTTGTGATAGAAATCTTTTCTAAGATTCTCCGGTAATCTGAGAGTGTATCGGTCCAAATTCTCCCCTGGTACCACTCACGAGTGGCCGGTCGAATGTGACCTGAACTTGTTAAACATTCTTGGCCTTATTATTGTGAGGTGGACCTATTGTTTTTGTTCATTACCGTTCTTTGATTTTTGTTTTAATAGAAATATCAGCAGCTTTTTAATTATAAATTTCTATATAAAATAGTTTATACACATTGGATAGATGAGGTTAAGGTAAAAGAATAATATATACACTTTTATACATCATACAACAGTCTATACACGTTGGATAGATAAAAGTGCTCGGGATACAAAATATATCACTATACAAAAAATATGCAAAATAGACTGTCACGGTACAATTTAGATACAATATACTGTCACTATACAAAATATATATAATAGACTGTCATTATACAAAATATATACAAAATAGACTGTTACTTTACAATTTATATGCAATATACTGTCACTATACAAAATATATACAATGGACTATCACTATACAAAATAGACTGTCATTGTACAAAAAATATACAAAATAGACTGTCACTATAGAAAATATATACAAAATAGACTGTCACTGTACAATTTATATACAATATACTATCACTATACAAAATATTATACAACAAATTGTCACTATACAAAATAGACTGTCATTATACAAAAAATATACTAAATAGACTGTCACTGTACAAAATATATACAAAATAGACTGTTACTATATAAAAAATATACTAAATAGACTGTCACTACACAATATATATACAATAGACTGTCACTATACAAAAATCTATAAGATAGACTGTCACTATACAAACAATATACAAAATAGATATTTCGGGCTATTAAATGTAATATGTTTGGGCCGCAGGGACATTTTATGTCAATAAAACATGAGCTATTAAAATTTTGAGGGGCTATAGAGGGTCATTTTCTCCTAGATATACTGCAACCATATTGGGCTTGCTTATGTATATGTGATATTATCTTTTCTTGAGCTGAGGATCTATCGAAAACAACCTATCTACCTTCTCAAATTAGGGTAAGGGTGTGTAGTGCGTACTCACTATCCTCCCCATACTCCACTTGTAGGATTACACTAGGTTTGTTATTATTGTTTATGTATGTGTGATAAGTAAAAAAGCTAATTAGATTGCCCAAAATCATATAAAGAGATCAATTTTATCCTATAATATCTTGGTATTTCGGCACCTCCTCATATGGCTAGCATGAATAATATAACATGGGGCACAACATTGAATAAATAAATATTGGGATAATCTGATTTTGATACCGTGATAAAAAAATAGACATTGGGTCAAATTTAATCCAAAATGTTAGATTTTCTAAGACCATATAACTAGACTAACATTCTCTCCAATATCCGTTGTGGGACATCAACAAAGATCAATCAAGTTCGACCGTATTTTCTTGTTACTAATGGTCGACTTTCATAGTCCTTAGCGGATATGAATTTTCACAATTATCATCGACATCCTCCTTTGTTTGTCTTTAGAAATATCTTTCACAATAAGATTTATCAAAAGTTTACGGTATCACTACAACATATACACAACAGAGGAAACGAACTAGTTTTTATTTACTTATATGATAGGAGTATGTTTCATGCATGACTGTAAAAATCTTGAAACAATCAAGTAACTTATAAGCTAAATTACAGATACATATCAATCTGTAACTTGATAAAATTTAATAAATATGCTATAATAGGTTAAAATATACTGATAATATTAAATCTTTACACTTTTAGTAATATCGAGTCCTATATAATGATTTAATGACATAGTCATCAACTAATAATACAGGAAAAAAGAAAATCAACTAATAATAAGCTGTTGTTGGCAAGGAATTAGGAGGGGGAGGCAATACAAGAAGTGGCAAGCCAGCAATGGCCAAGGACTCATGACTTTTTCTCTCATGAAATTTCTTAATATAAGTTGAAGCCTTACGATTAGTAAGTGCAGCACTCAAATCATCTCGATTCCTCCTGTGAAACTTGTTGATATAATCAGAAAATTTCCCATCTTGATCATTCTCATTTTTTTCATGAACTAAACGCGACGATTTTTGGCCTTGATCATATTCCTTGACGTAAAATGGCACTTGTGACTTCTTGTTGTTCCCCTTTTGTAGTTGAAAAGAAGAGACTTTAGAAACATTGATTGATGAATGAGAAGATTTATGATTTTTATTGTTTGTTCCTCCCAAATTGATGGCTGCAAGAGAGAAAGATGATAGAGTGATGATATTCACTACTATTTCCATGGATTTTTCACATAGAGATTTCTTTTCTTGTATCCTGCTCTTTTGAGTCATGATTGAGCAATAAAATTGGCTCAATAATAAATTTAGAAGGAATTTGTTGTGTGTTTTTTCAAGAATGGCTTCCTTCATTTAAAGGGAGAAATCTTCAACTTATTCTGTGGGGTTAGTGTGTGGAAATTTGATTGCAACACCAACAATTAAGGCAGGGCCAAGGCATATTTTTTGTTGGTTAGCTCCAAAATGAGAGAATAGGTCATGTGCCTTTTTGTGATAGAAGAAAGACTGTCAAAAACAAAATGAGAAAGTAGCTTTGCCTTTTTTTTTTTTTTTTTTTTTTTTTTTGAAAAAAGATTGTCAAAAAGAAGGGGATACCCGAAACCGTCTGCATAGCTTTCATCGAATCCACAACGTTTTCAAGATTTTTTTAATCATGGTTTTGTTATTAAACAATCATAATAGCTTGTTGACAAACCATATCGAAAACGAGTGCCAATATTATTGAAGCTTAAACCCAACATAAGTTTTCGGAGAAAGATCATTCCACACATTTTATTTTAGTATAAGTATATATAGTAGATAGAAAAATATAGTAAATAGTAAATAATAATAATAAACTAATGTCAATGTGCGCGTGGTCATTAGAAGGTTGATTGTAGTTATAAAAAGAACTAATATGCAAATAATGTGTTTAAAAAAAAAATCACATAAGTAGTACAAAACAATGTCTTTGACTAATAATAAAAATAAAATGCATAACTTTTTAAACACACACACACACACACACACACACACACACACACATATATATATATATATATATATATATATATATATATATCCAGTCCAATCCTTAGAGTTTTATAAGAATGTCTTATGAAAATTATTGTTATTTTTATGCCTTAATACCAAACAAAAAAGTAAGAAAATAACTTTTTTTTTACCTTAATACCAAACAAATAAGTAAAAGAAAAGCTTTTATCACAGTAAAGTTGACCTGTAGCTCCCACAAAAAAATTAATATATAAGTGGAAACATAAACTTTATAAATGACTAACAGTGAGTCAATAATTTATAATAATAAATTAATATAAAAAATATGGGAGCTGTCATTTGTTAGAATATTTGCAAAAAGAAAGGAAAATAATTAACAATAACTTACTTAGAACATATTCTGTCTTATAGTATTTCATTCTTATTGTTTTAAGTTTCCGTAAATAACCTTATCGAGAGATATTAATAGCGTCGTTAATGAAGATGTTTAGGAGGCTGCTGAGGTTCCTAACTTTTATGTATAAGGTAAACTTAATTAATTTTGATGTTCTAAATATTAAGATTTCCTTTGCAGTCGTTCAAATAAGGAAAAATGAACAAGTAAAATTTAGTTGATGTCCTAAATATTAGGAAATTAATAAAATGACTATTTTATTCATTGTGAACTTTATTTTTAAAGGGTAAAAAAGGCGAACGATATTTTAGAAAGAGCCTTCTCGCTTTTAATATAGTATAAATATGATGATGTCTGATTAGCTAAAATAATTAAAAAGGGCTGCTCAACTTTATATAGTATTTAGCGGCTCTAGTATAAATTAAAAGAAATTCGAACAATTTATCCATATAGCTTTTCACAATACGATGATATTATAGTAACCAGAAATTTTACTTCTTAAATCGGTATGTACTTCTTTCAAAACGGTGAGTTTGGCTACATACAAAGTTTAAAAAAGAAAAAGAAACTTTTGACAGTATGAAAACAAAACGTTTTTGTGGAAATAGAGAACAATCCAAAATAAGATTCACAGAAACAAAAAGAATTATTCCCCAATAATATTTTACAAGGAAATAATATAAATATAAAAAAGTTTCCAATATAATTTTCTAATAATTTTGCCGTAATCTATTCAAAAGTAAATCCTAAACCAAAAGAAACCATCAAGATGACAATAATGTCTTGATTAGACGTTAATATTCTTGGATTAAATCCGAGGCAGACACTTGTAAACTTAATTCATTTTGATCTTGCCTTTGTGAAATTACTTTACATCGAAAGAATGTCCAGATAATTAGAAATTCCAAGTGACAGAGTACTGATTCTAACTTTGTGTAAATGTGCTGCTTAGAGTTATTGTGTGTGCTTAACGTGCTTAATGGGGATCTTTCTAACTTGTAGGGCCCGTTTGGAATTAAAAAGTTTTCACTTTTTTCGGATTGTTTTTATTTTTTCGGAATCAGTGTCTGGCCGTAAAAATTTTAAAATTTACTTGAAGTTGAATTTCAAAATTTTTCGAAAATTTGAAAAATCTAATAAGTTATTTTTCAAAATTTTTATTTTAAATCACACACAAAATATAAAAACAACTCCAAATTATATTCATGTCCAAACAAAATTTTAATTTTCAAATATAATTTTCATCTAATTTTTTTTTTTTTTTAAATTTAACAATTCTTATGTCTAAACGCCCACGTAATTTCTTTTGTTGAGCTCCTAATTTAAGTGAAAGTGGCTTTCCAGAAAGATTCTCCATAGTGCATTTTTCTCTTCTCATATGATATGTCATACATACTACCACTTCTTTGTTCCACTTTATTTCGCATAATTTGACTAGACACAAATGTTAAAAATAATTAAGAAATATTGAATCTTTATATAAAATGTATCATAAATTTGAATGATCATACAATTTTTAAAACTTGTAATTTTAAACTAGAGGTGAATTTAGGATTTCAGGAAAATGAGTGCACTATTAAAAAGATGAATGTAAAATTTATATTTGGCGGGTTCAATCTTTAAGTTCTTACAATAAATCCAGTAACATTTAGAAATTATAGGTTAAAATAAATTTTCTCTTACAATTTTAGTTTGATTCTTAACATATATACCATAATCCATATAACAAATGTCGAAATCATTGAACCATGTTACATCATCCACCGCTATTAATTTTAATTATATAAATTTTTGCAATGACAAAGGGAGATCAATGATTTTAATGTATTAAATTAGGGGATTTTAAATAGATAAATCAAATAAAAAAGAAAAAGAAAAAAATACTTAATTAAAACACAAGAGGGGACACTGAACATGTCTATAAACTAAGAATTACACCTCTAACTTGTGGAATCTTGATCATCTTATAAACAGATTGTTTCTCACACTCATAATTCTAATTAATAAGAGGCAGTTGAGGAGCTTGGGGTCCAGTAAGTTTGCCCACGGATTAGCTCATTATTACTACAATTGCCATCATACATAATAAGTAAATAAAGGGTATGGTTGAGCTATTTTGCAAAGCCCAAATAATCAGCTCTACTTTGACTGCATGTACATCTGCTTAGTCATTTATTCTCCACTAAAGCCACGTAAGATGGTACAATTTATAAGGATTTTCACCTTTTTGTATAAAGGGATGAGGATAAAATTTCTAAGCTTTTCTATTAGATCCATCATATACTGTGAGCAAGGTAAATTATAGCCCATTTTCTATTGTATATACTGTTTAATATGCCCTCAATAATTTTTAACGTTTGTGTTTTTATTTTTTATTTTAATAATATGCTTGAATTGTAATCTAGAGCATTTTAAGTCTTTTAAAACTCAGTTGAGAGCCTTGGAGTTTCTCCATTTTTTTAAATATTCTAAAAGCTACCGTTTCTATTGGTAAAATTTAATTTGAACAAGTGGTAAAATTTGATTTTTCAGGAAGACTTTAATGTTGAACCCATTTTTAATAATTAACATAAATTGAAAGCAAAAGAGCAAGAACATAAAAACATTATCAAAATAATAGTGACTTTTACATGGTTATCTAGGCAGAGTACCCATCTCTATTTATAAAAATTATCCCTTAAAATATTACATAAAATAATTTTGGTAGTATAAATAATCGAATCAGTTGTTAAAATAACATAGCAAAAGCATAAAAGAAGACGTACCGGTAGAAGTCTTATGACGACTGTTTTGGTAGTTCAAATATTTAGGATTTAAATCTTACTTGATATAATCTAAAATTACGTTAAAGCACGAAAAGATATTAGCTTTTTCTTAAGATATACATAATAAGAAAAGCCAAACGCTTACTAGGATTATTCTAGATGTTAAGATGTATTACAGAAACCTACAGCCATTAATAAAGTTTACAATCAATTTTGCAAAAATTGATCTCACTGACGTATAGGTGACAAAAAAAATGATAAAAACTATTTTTCAAAAATCACACAATTACAATAAGCATGATCGAGTTTTCACATTCAACAAGTATGCACCTTCATTGTAAACTTAGTTTGATTACAATTTTAATCTTAATACTTATTTTTAGTAACACCTAATTTTTGGGGCACTCGGAGTGATTTCCAATACACTGATGATAGTCTTGAAAAATAAAATATCGTATTTGTGATTTTACATTGGGCAAGAAGAGAATTACATGTGGTTGGTAACAAAATTACTATTAGATTGATTGGACATTACAGGGACATGAACCAAAAATATATAGGTGCAATTGTCTTACTTCAAAAATTGACATCAGGTATATACTTTTCCAAGCCAAATACAAGCTAAATTCATTTCAAATACGTTGGTTATTTTACAAATAATGTACAACTCAGATTTAGTATGACATGCGCATTTAGGAATTATCAAGGGTGGAGCTACAATATCACCTCCGTGTTGGGATTAATCTAGTAATTGTTGCTAAGACCTTATGTGAGCACGTGATTTTTGTCATACCCGAAATACTCTTATAAATCAATAAAATAGTTTTACTTAGTTATTAGATCTTTTAGGAATTTTATTAGATTTTAATTACTTATATTTTCTTGTTTTTAAGTAATTAACTCATGAAAATACCCAAAAATATCATGCATTGCATTTAGGATTTATTTTACATTTTTTTTGGATTGAATTAGTAGTTGTTGGTTTTATAAAATTGAAAAAATCATAAAAATAGCTCATTTTACACTTGTCTTAATTTTCAATCTTTAATTCTTAGAATCAAAGGTTATTATAATTTTTATAAATAGTTATTTAGCTTAATTTTACATTTAGGTAAATTAAAATTTTTAATTACTAAGTCTTCTAGTTTTTAAAATTAAAAAGAAAAATTAAAAAAAAAAAAGAAAATAAAACAAAGAGAAAGGAAAATCGGATGGGCTGGTTTATATTAAAATAAACCAGGCCCAATTTAAATATTCCGGACCAGCCCAAACCAGCCCCCTTCCTTTAAAGCCAAAATGACCCTGTTTCGTTTTAAATGGCTCATCTGAGCCGTTGATCTTAACAGATCCAACAACTCAGAACTAACCTCCCCTTACTATAAAAGTGTCGGAACCAGCCCTACCCCCCCTCATTTCTTTCGTTCTCAAACCGACCCCCTTTGAAAACCCTAGCCGCCCCTTCAACCTCCCGCAACCATGGCTGCTACCCCTTAAAATCCACCCCAAATCGATCCACAATCACACACAAACACAATCCTTCCTTCCTCACCCCGAAACTACACTCCACTTTAACCAAAATCCCTAAAAAGGCATTCCGATGTTAAATCAAAAAAGTCAGAAACCCTAAAGTTCAAAATCGAAGCTTTGTGGAGTCGATTTTGAACCAAGATGAACTTTAACCGTGTGTTCTTAATAAGAACACACGGTTAAAGTCGATTTTGGTTTTAAAAATCAGAGTTTTAAGGAGATTTTAGTCCGAGATAACTATTTTCCCTTTTTCTTTCCTTTTTTTTTGTTTTCTGTTAATGATTAGTTAGGTATTCTCATCTCCTACTCCTTTCTTTACTTATTTAGCTTTTGATTTTTTTAGGGGTCATAAAAGCAATCCGTTTCTTGTTCTGTGGTAGTCCATAGATTAGTTTAGAATGGTCGAGTTGTCAAGACTCAATAATGGTTACAGTTTAAAGAGGTCGCGGTGAAAATAGATTTTTGAAATGGAAGCCCAAAAGATTGGGTTGAAATACTGTTTGGACCGGGTCATTTTGATCCATAAGATGATTAAAATCAGAAATGGGTTAATCTGAGTAGTAATCTATAGAAACTTCTAGCAAGCCCTTAGTGTCAAATTAAATAAATCAAAAAGGAAACATTGGGGGGCAAAAAGATACTTTTAAAGGTTAAAAACAAAAATCTGTTTTAGGGGAATCTCTGGTCACGCACATGCAAAATCTGTTGAGAGGGAGGGTGATGTTGTGTGAGTGAAATTTCTGATAACAGAAAATCAAAAACAAATCTAAGGGATATTCTGAATTGGGTATATAAAAAGGGGCAGACTCCCATTTGAAAAAGAGGATAATTTTACGGAGATCAGTCACTTTCGAAAAAAAAAAAAAACAACACACCCACACTCTCACTTCTTTAAACAGTTTTGCACACATAGGCATATTGGTATACTCTAGTGATTTCTGGAATTCAGAGGGATAATTAGAATTTTGCCTTGCTATTGTTGGGTTATTAAAGTAGATCGATTGGGGAGTGGATGTGGTTGATTGCTGTTGCTGTTAAGTAGATAAATGTTGCTGCCACTCTATATGTATGCCTGAACACTGATGTAATGTCGAATTGTCGCTTGTTGATTCACTGTTGCGCAGTTAACATGCCTAATAATTTCATTTGCTTAAGCTTCTTGCCTCATCAATTCTTCTCTGAATGTTCTAAATATTGGTAGATCACTTGTTAAAGGTTATTTGGAGTTGCTTTGTTGTTTATATTAAATTTAAAACGCTGCTATATTATATGCTCATTTAAAAACTGTAGACTACTACTGTGTTCTGCCCTTGCTGCTACCTCAGTACCCACCTTCCTACTTGTTTATTGTATTGATTGAAAGGGTTAAAACCTCTATCCAAATGTTACTGTGGTGAGGATGAGTATCTCACCACAAATTGAATATGGCCAGTGTAATTTAAAGAATGAAGCAGTTTCATTTTTTTTGAATTTGCTTTGACGATTTCAGTCTGAAATTTGATTGGTTGATAGAGGTAATACCATTAGTATACTATTCTTAGTTTTGAGATCTGCCACATTAAATAGGAAGCTCGAAAGGATTTAACTCATCGACATTGATGTAATTAATTAACAGGGTAATTAGTTGCCTACTTCTAATTTTTCAATTGATTAAACTCTTGTAAACTAACTTGCTCTTGCCTGCGAATATTCAAAGAGGAAGCATCTACTGAAATGCTCCTTTCTTTGTCTTTAGGTTGCTATTTTAGTGGTTGTTTCTGAAATTAATGCAAGAACTCAAATCTGGAATTAGTGTTAAATCATGGTTATTTCTGAAATTAGTATAAAATTCAAATTTTGATTGTTTCGAGTATTAATGTTAAAAATTTAACAGATTGCTGCTGTTCTGGAAATAGTATTGTTAGTGTAAAATTCAGAATATAGTTGTTGTATGGGGTTAATGGCTATGTTTGTAATTGTGCTATGTTGATTGGCTTATCTTAAGATTGCTGTTATGGAAATAGTGCTATTGATGTAAAAATCTAGAATATAGTTGTCTTTATGAAGTTAATGGTTATGTTTGCAATTAGGCTATGTTGATTGGCTTATTTTAAGATTGCTGTTATGTAAATAGTGCTATTAATGTAAAATTCAGAATATAGTTGTCTTTATGAAGTTAATGGTTATGTTGGTAATTGAACCCGCCTCGTCAGAAATTTGTGCACCTTAAGAGTCAAATGGGGCTGTTCCTGAAAGTTAGTCTTAAATTCAAACTGTATTTATCTTATAAAGCTAGTGGCTATATTGACAAATGAAATCATGCAGGATGATTTGTTTTGGGCCTGAACTAATAAATTTGGATTCCACAATGGACCCGCTGATCGTTGGAAACCAAATAGGCCTGCTGCTTTAATAATGTGTAGTGTTAAAGTTCCTTGAAATTAACGGAGATGAGCCATGTAATTAACAAACAATCACTCATAGCCCTCTTAATAGTTAAATACAAGTTTTGAATAATTAAGCCTTAACGCTTCAAACCTTCGTAGTTTGCTTTAGGCGTGATTAACACATTCTGACTAGGGGTACGGTTCCCGTGACATAGTAACAATGACAATTTTGAGGGTGCCTTTTGGGTGACTCGATTTCAATAAAACTTGAATAATGAAACTATCAAATAATTTGAGGCGTGCTATGCCAAATGAAGTCTCCAAATACATGGCCGTCATTAATCAAATACTTAAAAAATCGAGGTGCATTGTTTAGTGAATTTCATGGCTCTCGAAAAGCTAAAAACGCGTAGTTGCTTCAGGCGCGTTATTGTAATAACTCAATTTCCTAAACTCAGGTGCGCATTTATGTGACCCAAATTCAAAATCTCAATATTTAATTAAAATATGTTACGAATTACGGGTGCATTTATGTGACGTGGTTTGTGACACATTTTAATTAATGTTGCAATTCTATACAATTATATGAAAGCGGTTAAAAGTTAAATCTACCATAAGCCAGAAGTATGCGTTAAAATCAGATAATAAGCCGATTGTGACAATTGAGTGACCGTGCTAGAATCACGGAATCTAAGGGTGCCTAACACCTTCCCTCGGGTTAACAGAATTCCTTTCCTAGAATTTCTGGTTCGCAGACTTCGTTAAGAAAGTCGAAATTTTTTTCCTCGATTTGGGATAAAAACGGTGACTTGGGATACCAATCTAAAAATTTCCAAGTGGCGACTCTGAAAATAAATTAAAATAATCCCATTTCGAATAATATCATTTTAATTGGTAAAACTCTTTATATACTCCTCGGAGGTATACGAGAAAGAGGTGTGACAGCTCTGGCGACTCTGCTGGGGAAAATGGACCCAGAATCTCTGGTTCAGGGTTCAAGAATTCGAGTTAAAAATGATTGTTATGTTTGACTTTATTATCTGATTTTTATTACATGTTGAGCCTAATGTGCTAAATGCCATTTTTACCGTTTTGATATTATTTGAACTGTATATAAAACTGTTCCGAACCCTTCTCTTCTCATCTTCGGGGATGTGCACGCTGGCCGTGACTTCCTATTCTGTTAGTGTCATACCGTGAATAAGAAAGAGGCCGGACAAGTTACAAAGCCGGGTGGCCTTTTGGTGCCCTGTATGTAACCCCCTCCTCGGCTCGAGTTGTCTGCTCGGGTGCACACGTCTAGAACAAATACCCAGGTTTTTAGCGTAGAATAACATAACCTCATGCCGGATCCCTAGTAGGAATGTTTATTTGCATCATGTGCATCTGACTTAGGAGACTCAACACAGGGATTGGGTCCGTCTAGGACAGGTAACCCCGAAATGAAAGACCATCATGATGCATAATTTACGTGCTACTTGCGCATTATTTCGCCTCGGTTTGCGTGCTGACCGGCTATTAGAATAAAATTAAAAAAATTAAAAAAATGAAATGATGAAAGGCGTGGTATGAAAAATTGAGGGTCGCTACACATTTTTCAAAAACCTGGTGTCCAAAATAAGTCGAAACTCCGAAAAAAAAAAAATTCGAAAAGAAAGATATAAAAAGAAAAAAAAAACGGAAAAAAAAAGTTTTTCTAAAAAAAAATAAAAATAAATTAAAAAAACAAACAGAAACATGATTTTTTCTCAAAAAAATAATAAATATATATATATATATATATA